>JAVJIF010003150.1:0-167583 GCA_038442645.1 Agave tequilana | reverse complement strand
AAGTTTGTTAAGAATTGTGTAGAAATTGATGCTTTAGATGAAGCTTGGAGAAAGTGACCTGGAGGATGCTTCTACCATGGGAGACAAGCCAAAGGATGGTGATGGAAGTGAAGCCAAAGTGGAAGAGGCTCAAGGAAATAAAATCAAGCAAATGAAGAGGAGCCCTCTCAACCACTACCAAAGGATTGGAGATTCAATCCTCATCATCCAAGGACCTCGTCATAGGTGAAGTATCAAAGGGGAACCACTCGCTCTAAGATTCAAGATTTTTGTGGTAATTTTGCTTTTATTTCACACATAGAACCTAAAAATGTCCTCGAGGCCGAGGCCGATTCATATTGGTGCTTGCAATGCAAGAGGAGCTCAATCAATTGAGCGCAATCAAGTTTGGCCTTGTTCCTAGGCCCCAAGATAGACCAACTATTGGCACTAAATGGATCTTTAAGAACAAGTTGGATGAATCGGGTAATGTAGTTAGAAACAAGGCTAGGTTAGTTGCCCAAGGTTACACTCAAATCGAAGGGATCGATTTTGAAGAAACCTTTGCACCCGTAGCACGGCTCGAAGCCATACGGATGACCTTAGCATATGCCTCATTTAAAGATTTTAAGTTATTTCAAATGGATGTAAAGAGTGCTTTTCTTAATGGTTATATTGATGAGGAGGTGTATGTTGAACAACCCCCCGGGTTTGTTGATCCTACACACCCTAATTATGTTTATAAAATTAGATAAAGCTTTATGGTTTTAAAACAAGCCCCTAGGGCTTGGTATGAAAGATTGTCTTCATTTTTGATTTCAATGATTTTAAGAAAGGAAAAGTTGATAAAAAACATTATTTACCAAACATATAGATAAGATATCCTCATAGTTCAAATTTATGTTGATGACATTATTTTTGATCTACTAATGTTTCACTTTGCACAAGAATTTTGAATCATGCATGAAAAGGGAATTTGAGATGTCTATGATGGGGGAGCTCAACTTCTTCCTTGGACTTCAAATCAAGCAACGTAGTGATGGGACATTCATAAACCAAGCCAAGTACACCAAAGAACTCATCAAGAGGTTCGGGCTTGAAGGATCCAAAGTAGCAAAGACTCCCATGGCAACCACTACGAAACTTGACAAGGACGAACAAGGTAAGGAAGTAGACATCAATTATTTCGTAGCATGATTGGTAGTTTACTCTATCTTACGGCTAGTAGGCCGGATATAATGTTTTCCGTATGTTTATGTGCACGTTTTCAATCATGTCCTAAGGAATCACACTTAATAGCGGTAAAACGCATAATTAGGTATCTTAAAGGGCACAATTGAGTTAGGTTTGTGGTATCCGAAAACTAACCATTTACCATGACTAGTTATTCGGATGCCGACTATGCCGGTTGTCGGGTAGATAGGAAGAGCACAAGTGGCACTTGCCATTCTTGGGCAATTGTCTTGTGTCTTGGTCTTCCAAAAAGCAAAAAATAGTTAGCCCTCTCAACCGCCGAGGCGGAGTATGTAGCAGCCGGAGCTTGTTGTGCACAAGTACTTGGATGAAACATACTCTTCTCGATTTTGATTTACATTTTGATCATGTTAAGATTTATTGTGATAATACTAGTGCTATTCACTGACAAAAATGCTAATCAACATAGTAAAACCAAACATATAGACATTAGATATCATTTTCTTAGAGATCACTTTGAAACAGGTGACATAGATATTGATTTTTTTCTACCGATTTTCAACTTGCGGATATTTTCACAAAACTTTAGATATGCAAGATTTTCTTTATTTGTGGTGAATTAAATGTTTGTAAAATTGATACTTAAAGTATCTTAGTTTGTTTTGTTGGTTTTTAATATGTGTTAAATTTTTTTTTTTTGTTTTAACCCTTTTTGATGTGTATGACAAAAAGGGGAGAAAAAATGTATGAGTTTGGAGAAATACTAAGTTGTTTTTTAGTTGTTTTAATATTTGGTTCATGTTTGAGTTCCTATTTATGGTGATGACTGTTTTTTTTTTTTTTTTTTTTTTTTTTAAAATGATTTTGTATGCTTACATGTTTCTCATATTCATGTTAAATATATAGCATGTTTAAGGGGGAGCTTTCAAGCTCTTTCTCCTTTTATTTGTTTAATAACTCATATGTTTTGTCATCATCAAAAAGGGGGAGATCAACAGTACTTTTTACTTTGTAAATGCTAAATAACATTTAGGCTCTTGCATCTCAGGGCAACTGTCTATTTCGTTTCTTATATTACAGTGAAGAGTGCTGGAGTGGAGAAAAAGTTACGTCTGCATTACATATAGCTTAGGAAACACACTTGTATGTTATATTGCTTGAGTGTTATCTTTTGCTTTATACTACATACTGCACTAAAAATTAAGGGCATATCCTTAAATAAGATAAGGTGGGGAAGTCATTACCCTCTCTAGCCCACAAACCATCTCCTCACTCACTTACCCAGCTTAACTTTAAAATTGAGTAGACATTGGCCCTAGAGACATCTCGAACTCAAATAGGGATTGCCCTAAGGGGAAAGTTATTAGAAGTTGACTCTTGCCAACTCAGTGTCGAATGTTGAGATTGAGGGGCGAAACCTGAAGGCTGATGGTTAGCATAATTAGGTTGGTTGCTTAGGCACGGATACTCCCACCAATCTTGCCCCTATCTGGCCGATTAACTTGTGGTCAGGTTCTGCAATATTCCTCCTGCGATAATCAACAGTAGGAGTCGCCTATGTCTAAGCTCTACCCTAACATAAGCTAGATTTTTCTTTATTTTTTATTGTTTATTGTTGTGTTTTTTTTTGTTCTGTGAAAAATAGATTATAATTACAATCATTCGGATTATAACTCAAATCCATATTTCACATTAAACTCTTTCAATTCGGATATACCAACTCGACATAAATAACTTTAACCAAATAGTATGCCAGATTGCTTATCCAAATCAATATATGCCCCAATCCCAGTATTATGAACAAGAATGGGACAATTATC
The DNA here is from genome assembly GCA_038442645.1 of Agave tequilana. Classification (NCBI taxonomy): domain Eukaryota; kingdom Viridiplantae; phylum Streptophyta; class Magnoliopsida; order Asparagales; family Asparagaceae; genus Agave; species Agave tequilana. The sequence goes on along the minus strand of JAVJIF010003150.1, from coordinate 164,590 downwards.
ACCATCTTACCAAGTCAGTGGGGATACAACACCCTCAAGTTTTACTATCAACAACTTTACCAACAAACAGCTTCATATACTCCATACCAAGACGAATCTATAGAAGAAAAATCTTCTTTAGAAAAAACTTTGAAGCCTTTCTTGAGTCCACACGACAAGTATAAATAATAATAGAGGACTCAATTCTGTCAAACAATTCCCAAATTCAAGATCCTTACTCTAATTTTCAAGTCCAACCACAACAAGAACTTCTTGACTTAGAAAAGAGTATGGAATCATGATTCGGTCCCAAAATAATTATATTCAATCCCAAACAGATTGTCTCAAATCTTCAATAGTTAGAAGCAAAAGTGAATCATTTGGTCAACACAATTAATGATAGGAATGAGTAAAACTCTAGCTAACACATTTTCGACCACTCTTGATTCTTCCAGCCATATTGAAAAAGAATCATGTATCTTGAAGATTTTAACCAAGACTCAATTTTACTACAAAAACTTTGAACTTGACCAATACCACCCATTGATGAATGACAAGTTTTCATTTCAATGAGATTGAACTTGAAAAGAATGTGACACTGATTCTCAATGTTGTGATTCATTCCACTTTTTGAATCTATGTCGACTCTAGTATCCTTACCCGATTTGGACTCAATTTCCAGCTAACACTGATTCCTATCCTTATGGAGTTGAACATGAATCACTTATTTTGGATAGTCACCTTCCATTGTTGAAAAATGAACGTGAACTTGAATTTTATGATTTGGACCAAACTCATGAATTAACTCCGACTCTCGAACCTAAACTTGATTTGAGTTTTATTCCGAGTCAGTATCGGTTCCCATTCCCTTTATTGTTGAGCTCAAATCATTCATTCCACAAAATCACATTCCATTGTTGGACAAGGTTTAGATCATTATAATGACTACGTGATGATATCCCAAAATTGGTCATATAACCGAGAAAAATTTCATGTTATGATCTTGCATGATCCTATTCATATTGGGGATTATAAAAATATTAATAGGAAAGAGGCGATGAAAAGTGGGTTTTATGAAAATTCACAGTACTAGATTAGACAAAAAGCTTGGGCCCAATGAGTCCACACCAGAACCACCAACTTGAAGTGACAATTTCCTTCCCTTTCTCCTTTTTCATGTATTATTGCATTTCATTCATACATTGAGACAATGCATGGTTAGGTATGGGGGAGGGTTACTAACATACTAACTTTATTAATTCAAAAAAAAATCTTTCTTTAAAAACTTTTGAAAAGGAAAATAATACGTTGACTTATTTTTATAAGAAATTAAGTTAATTTTAAGGAATAAGAGGATCATAATTAGAATTTTTTTATACTTGTCAAAATAAAATTATTTGTTGATTTTGAGGTTAGGAAGAAAGATTGAAAAAAATAATTTAGTCTTGATTTTACCTTGATAAAATATTGCATACTTTATACACTTACACACTTAGGGTTCTAAATAAAGATTCTTATGCTTTATAAAAAAAAAAGAAAGATATATAATAAGAATTCTCTGATTAAGCTGGGTTTTTGTGCCTCATAAAGCATAATTATTCACGCCTAAAAGTGGTTCATATCATCAAATAAATCTTTAGTTTGTAGCCTTGTTTGCTCGAGTCCTAAGTCCTTGGGGTGTTTACTCACCTGGTGCCCTAAAACTATCTGATTTGGGAGTCACCGACTAACGCTCGTTACATGGGCGAATTAGAAAGCCTAATAGAGCTAAGGGATATTACCGTTATAAATGAATAAAATTAGATATAATAAGGCAAAAAGAGTTAGAGTTGAAGAAATCCTGAGTCAAATTTTCACGGTCACAAAGTGCATATGACTTAGGGTAAAATAATAGACTAGATGAGAAGTACAATTTTAATCCCTTACTTTGATTGAAAACAAAAATATCTTGAATAGAGACTAAGTTTAGGAATGACTAAGTTTTGATAATCCGTAGATTACTTAAATTTTTACATTAATACTTCTAATATTTTTTCCTTTCAAATACCATTTTCAAAAAAATACTAACAATTCATTTATTTTCTTCAAGGATTTTTTGGAGTAATCCACTGAAAACCCTCACGAGACAAAACTCGTCCTCTAGGGGTAATTTAGAGGTTTAACGGCTTGTTGCACGTGCTAAGTGCAACCGTGATTCTTAGAAAAGTGAGTTAGGTTAGCTCTATTTTGTTGTTTGCTCGAGGACAAGCAAAAGATAAGTGTGGGGGGTGTGATTGTGCACGTGCATTGCACATTTTGTATCACATATGTCACATTTCTTCATTTATTTTTACATAAAATTCTGCTTTTTAATATTATTTCATGTTCAGTAGTATGCAGTGTAATTAACAAAGAAAATAGAGAAATTGACAGATTATTCAATTAAATCCAAACAATTAAAAAGATCAAGCAAATCAGGGATCAATTCAAATCCAAAGGTTTAGAAGTTATCTTATCTGAAAACAGGATATATCAGATAAGATAATATCATCTAATTTCAAGGAAAAATGAATTGTTAGAAGACCCTATCGGTTTCGCTGAAGATAAATGATATCTCATCAATTCTAGAAGACAAATTGAAAATTCAAGAGGATAATGGATAGAGAGAAGATCAAAGGATGAGATGAAACAATTAGATTTGAATCAGACTGGATACATTTTAGCATTTTAGTTGTAACTTTCACTACTGAAACTCAAATATGATGATTCAAAATGATCCAGAAAGAAGACATAAAGGCTACAATTCTTATGTTTATCACTCTTTCTAATTCTATTGTTTGATAAGTCATATTCAGAAACAACATGACAACAAGTTACAGATCAGAATTGAATTTTTCATAAAATTCTAAATAAATCAAATCAAGTTTGGAGATGATGGGAGGATTCAAATTCAGAAATAGCAGTTCCCCCTATCTCCATATGCTTCCTATCCCTCTGATTTTCTCCTATAAATACCCTCATACCTCGAAGCAGAAGGGCACCATCTCAGGGAGAGCTTTACTTTCGATTTTCTTTTCTTCTTCAATGTAATTTTTATTTTATATTTTTGTTTTATTTTAGGTTAGAGAGAGTTACATGATAAAGAGAGGAAAGTTATTGTAGAGTGACACTATTGTAATCCTTCTTAACAAATTTATATGAATGTGACAATCAATGGAGGTTTCCCACTTTTCTTCATTGTGCACGATCTCGCCGAAGCCTTGTTTTCCTTTATTCTTTCTATTACTTCGCTTTACTTCATGTAAGGTAATTTTCATTATGATTCAAATAGTAGTAGGTAATATTCTTCTTTTATTCTTTTTATCAACACTTTTGTTTATCTCCTTTTGTTTCATTTTCTTTATAATTAAAACAACAATAACACCACCATCTCTTCTTATCCATCTTTTCTAACTTAACATTTTTATTCTTTTTAAAACTGAGAAGATAAGTATTAACTAGTTTTGGTAAATAAAAGAAAAAAAACTTAATAACGCTTTCATCGTGTCCCTCCCTGTGGATCACGACCCGTAGCCTAAGGCTACATGGTCGATATGAGGACCTAGCAATGTTCTAAAAGTCTGTATTTTTCTGTGTGCAGATTTGGCTCGATTAACACTTACACTCTTCCAAAATACGAGAACACATTTAACATAACTCTGTGCCTTCTCATTCTCTTTGAGTTTGTGGTACCTAATCTTTTATTATGAATAAATCCTTTTTGAAGCATAAGAAACTAGATAAATCCTAAAGATTTGTTTTCTAAAAAATCAAATCCTAGATAAATCTAAAACGATTTGTCTTATTATCATGATTACAAAAGATTAATAAATATTTAGAATAACTAGAGAAAACACTCAAATACTCTTAACTAGGTCTAACCAATTAGTATTATTTTAAACCAGTGGGGTTGAATCCATGTAGAACCATAAATGTACGGGTCTTGAATAAAAATTGGAATGATTTCCATTGGAATAATAACTGTAGAGGTGGCTTCAAAAGTATCATCAACAACCAAGCGGCTGCTTCGATGACTTTCTCAATGGTGATCTCTACTCAAGGTCCTTCGTGACATTTGCCGAACAAGTTGCGGAAAGGGATGATGTTGGTTACTTTGGAAACAAAGGCGATGTCGACTTCACTTGCAGGGAGGACAAACATGATGATTTCAATCTTTTACACACACCCCTCTTTGAAGATGATGATTCGAAAGGCTTCTCGCAGTGAACAGGTTGAAATTGACAAGGAAGACGATGACGATGATATTGTTGTTGTTGCAGCCAATGAAGTGATATCTCTAGTAAGGGTTCAAAACCCTCGGATAGCGATGGTGATTATGTCTTGTGATGATAGCAACGGAGATGGTGAAGTGTCAACCACTGTCGAATTCTTTTTTACACTCATAAATCCTTTCTGAGAGCAAGTTACACAGTTGTGGCGATGCACCTCTAAAGTAATCAGCATTAAAGAACGACAGGAAAGAAAGATAAATTGGGCACACAACATAATGGCATCATACCATCAACTCAATAAACTCTCATCAATGTTCTAAAAAGGCGATTTCAGTACGCGCGCGGCGAGAGCGCATAATGCTTAAACGGTTTAAAACGGTGATGATTAAACAGATTAAACGTTTTTATTATTATTTTAATATATAATAATATTTAATACTAAAACATACAAATATGAATGTAATCTCTCAAAAAAACATAAAAGATATAACAAACATAATTTTAAAAATTAAATTGCTACTACTAAGTGGAATTTAAAAAGTAAAGGGGACTTATCTTTTTGCTCGTCATATAATGTGTTAAATGATGAATCGGCAAATTCTTCATAGTGCAAATAATTATCTGTAAATACAAAAACAAGGATCTATTAAATAATTATCTGTCGAAGTTAAATTTACAAATTACCAAAAAAAACTTAATGCCCATAATAAAACAAAAACCCAGGCCAGCATCATAATCACGAGACGACATGGCGCATCATAAAATATTAGCAAACCACATAAGTACATAACCACAGAAAATCAAGTCCAACATCATAACCATGAGACGACAACATAAGCCATTAGTCTTTTACATCCAAATCAAAAAATAAAACAAGTTTTTTTTTTATCCAAATAGCATAAATAGCCCATCTCCAACTCCAATCTACTCATCCTCATCATCATCTTCATAGCGAAGATCGGGATCTGACTCCTCAGAACTATCCACAAAGCTTCAAGTGTTCAACAACACACATCTTCTCTCAAATTTCTTCTTGATATCCTCAGAAATGTCATCAAGTATTGCAGTAGACGAGCCGTCTTGTGCACTCCTCCCCCTCTGCAACTCTTCTCCCTGCAATCCTGTTGCTCCTTCTAATGTGATCTTCATTAGCCCTACTTGCGCTGCAACAAGATCCAATGTAAGGCAGAACCAGGGAAGATTCTTCTTCCTCATCGTTCTCTCTCTCTAACGAGTGTGCTCTTCCAATGCAATGCTCTCGAATCATCTTCGCCTACAAGAATCCTTGTACTCTTGCGAATTCCTTTTCTTGCAGTCTCCTTCTGTCATTTTTTGTTAAATTGCACAAAAACTAGATCATTCAATCTTTTAGAATCCAGTCTATTCCTCTTCTTAGTATGTATCTACAAAATTTAGTATAGTACACAAAGAGATAGAGTTAAAAATCAATAGAGTAAAAAGGAACTTCATATTTAAATGAATGAAACTTTAATCTTAGTATATTACCCCCTCAAACACACTAAAATTTCTCTCGCATCCTGATGAGCTACTAGTCAAGCTTAGAATCTTGATTGCCATCTTTCGAAGGTAGGGTACATCTCTCCATAAAAACTCCACCAATGTGCTGTAATAAAATATATCACACTATTTTAGTTATTTAGTAACTTAGCAAATTAAAAACATGATTAGTGATTTTAAACATTAAGATTACCTGGATCCAAATTGTCTGTGCGATTAAAACCCTTGCGGTACCTTTCTGCCATTCCACTTTCCATAAGTCCCTCCTTCATCTTGTACGAAAGGACCTCACTTGATCCAACGTTATCCTGAATGTCCTCATCTTGGTAAGACACATTAATACAACTCATAAGTGTGGTAATACACGAGAACTATCTTGGATTGCCTTATCCCTATAATAATAATAGGGATTCAAGTAGTAGACAGCCAAATGAAGTGTGCTATCAAGTCTTCCTCTAGATTCTTTCTCAATTATATCAATTATTGGCCGATAAGTAGTCTCTTTCCTGTTGTAAGCAGCTTGAACTTTATTCTTGGCATATTCGAGCATACCATACACAAAACCCATGGAGGGTCTTCGATCAGCATCGACAATCCTTAACAATTTGAAAAGAGGAGTATACATCTTCAAAAGCTCCCTTGCATTGGTCCAAAGATATCAGAATAGATTGTAGCCTTAGTCACTCTCTCCTTCTCTGTCTTCGACCACCTGTTATCATCCCATTTGGTTGAAGACACCATCGCAGCCAACTGTGACTTCTTATCCACAAGACAACTCAAACTAAGAAAGGTGGTGACAAATCTAGTGATCCCTGGCCGAACAAGATCCCTCCTATTAGTGAATTCACGCATCAATGCGAGAGTGCTATGATGTGCATAAAGAAAGACCGTGAGCGATCTAGCTTTCTCAATCACCAACTTATACTTTGGAAGCTTTCCAATAGCCTCCAACATAAGATCAATTGTGTGGGCTGCACAACTACTCCAAAAAATATTAGGTCGACTAATCTTCAATATGTTCTTCGCTGCCATATTAGAAGGATGGTTATCTGTCACCACTTGTAGCACACGATTTCTCTAACCTCCTGAATACACTTCTCCATCCAATTGAAGATATACTCTCCTGTGTGTGCATGCACGAATCTCAATAGACTTAAGAAAATGTGTGCCTGTCTTGCAATGAACACACAAGTTCATCACACTCCTGTGTTTCCTATTTGTCCACCCATCAGTTAGGATGCTGCACCCATATTCATCCCATAATTCTTTAGTTTTATCCATCTCTTCATCAATCTTCTTGTATGTCTTATTTAAAGAGGCACTCTAAACTGGTACTGGCTCGGTCCTTTGTATTCAGGCCCATGGTGCCCAACACACTCACAGAATAGATCAAATTCTTCATCATCAAAGGCATTAAAATGAATGCTTTTAGCATATGCCCACATGGCGCAATGATCAAGAGCCAACTCCTTAAACTTTCTCTTCTCGCTTCATTGATTGATGTTTGCTTCCACTTTTCACTAGCCACAATCTTGTATAATGGACCAACTACACGAGGCCTCTTTTCCCCGATGAGTTCTGGATCCATGGACTCTCTTTCTGCTGAAATGCGCACCTCTTCTCGAAGTTCATTCTCAGCCCTCTTCTTTTCCACTTTCTTCTTTTGGGGCCCAGACAAAAATTTCCTAACTATCTTCCTGTCTTCATCCAGTCTGCATCACGCAAGCTTTAACATCTCTCCTATCCCAGCAACATGTTGCTTAAACCTGTAAATTTCTCCCTTAACAATCTTGTGACATTTATTGCACTTCACTTCATTGTAAGAATTTTTCTTAACAAGCTTTCCATAATTCCACCCAATATCAGTAGAGCCCGATGGCTTTAGTGGAATCTCATATTCACTTGATGCACTTGGTTGCCCACTTGAACGTGGGCCATTAACACTAACACTTGCATTAGATGCTGAGGAAGACATGTAGATTGTAATGTGCAATGATCCTACATCCAAATTCATTCACAAAATACAAAATAAAAAGATCAAACACATTAAGATAATAACATAAAATAATTGAAATTAATTGAATTTTTCATTCTATCATCAACTACACATATTTATCATTTTTGTGCATTGTATAACTTATTTTGTGCATTTTTATTCATTCTATTATTATTCCACTAATTGAAATTTTGTATTTTTTGGCAGGAGTTTGGCAAGGAAATCAACTATACATTGTAATAGAATTATATGTAATGACATTGTAAAAGAATGTATATGTAATTTTATCATGTGTGCAGTGTGAACGCGTGAGCAAAGTAGCATTTTGTGCAAAATTCATAGCAAACAAATGACAAATTAGAGATGACAGATCAATTAACAATCACAGGAAATTAGCATCAAGTGAATCAGTTTTTCACAATCCAATATCAGAGATGACAGATCAATAAAGCATAGCATAATCTATCGAACTGACTGATGGATTCAATGAGAAAGCACAATCCATGACAAAATTCTGAATTAAACTAGCAATCCATAACACCAAATAAAACTCATAACAAGTATAACAACATTTTCTGTTTTTGTTCTGTTTCTTCTTGTTATTATTATTATTACAGTAGTAAACTAGCAATCAAAATTATCCAATAATGTTATGAAAAAAAGGAGGATAATAAATTGATCAGTAGAGAGAAACTGAAAAAAAGACAGGAACTTTTCAGTATTGTCTCTACTCATCAATTTATTATCTCCTTTTTTCAGTAGAGAGAATTTATTAGTAAAATAAAGACAGGAATTCAGACAGAATTGATAATAAATTAACAGAAATTTATAATATAATTTTAAAAATAAAATAAAAGAGGAGAGAAAATCATACCTGAAGCAAAAGGTGGAGGTTGTCACAGTTGGGGTCACCGCAGGGGGATCGTCGCTGCAGGTGAGAGGTCGTCGCAGGGGGAGGTCATCGTGGGAGGAGGTCGCCGCAGAGGTGAGGTTGCCGCAGGGGCGTCTTTGTTGGGAAGCAATCGCCGCGAAGGGAGGTCTTTGTCGTCAGGAATAGTTCACCGCAGGGGGAGAGGTCGTCGTCGCCGTGAAAGGGCAGGTGGTTGTTCGCCGAGGGGGTGTCGCCGCAGGGGGAGGAGGTCGTCGTCGCTGTGAAAGGAGGAGGCTATCGTCGCCGTGAAGGGGTGGGAGGCTGCACAAATGAGAGATGCGATCGAATTAGAGGAATTAGGTACCCTAATTCCCAAAATGAGTATTTAAAATGAAATATGGGTCGGGTTCGTGTAAGTAAGTATAGGGTCAGGTCGCATGCGGGTTTCATTTAAACGACCGTTTTCGTAAAAAACGATTAAGCGATTAATCGCTACTTAATCACATTAAATGCCTGACCACGTAATTAAGCCGTTTTCTTTGAAAACGACTGGGTTTTGGGCCGAAAAAGCTTAAACGAGCGTTTAAGCGGCCGAGTAAAACGAGTTTAGAACACTGCTCTTCATAAAGGAAGCGATTTCATTAGTACAAACTCGTATCTATCAGCTAATGTATTAGATGAAGAAGGCTAAGCATTTTTTATAATAGATCGCTTTTTGAAGCCTAGGAAAACTGGATATATGCATAAGATCTTTTTTCTTAAACTAAATTGTAGATAATGTGTCTTCATCATTAAGGCTAAAAGATATATCAAATATTTAAAAGATACCAAAATATTTTCTGAATATTTAAAATAGCTAACTAAACAATCAAATAGTTCGAAGAAAATTAACCAAATCTACCACTATGTTGAATCAATGGGATTGAATCCAGGCAGAGTCATAAATTCGTAAAGGTCTTGAATTAAAATTGAAAATAATCTCCAATTGAACTCGTATTGGATCACTAAATCATCAGAAATTTTATCATGTAAATAGGATTCACGTATAATCGTTCTCATAGGAGTTAAATGGTTGGACTCAAAAAATTATGAGTTGTACTTCTTTCCAGTCTGTCATGCTCCGCTTTCCAAAATATGTGGAAACGGGGTCGCGACAAAGGTCGGCAACGTATATACTACCCACGTATACTCGCTAAGTCTAAACTAACCTGAACAAGTTATATAATTACTTTGAAGAATCAACATCACTACAATAATATATATAATGTCTACACATGATCTCAAATGAAAAGTCTGATATACAGTAATCAAAAAATAATAGCAGGAATAAAGAAAGAAAAGAATAGCAGAATAAGTAGAGAGAGACTCCAGCTCCTCGCGGCATGTATGATTTCAACGAAACCTGATCGAAGAATAAAACGTCCAATATTGGACATGCAAATTCAGGGTCGTCAGAAGCGACCTAATGAGTGTATAAGAAAAAGGGAAAAATGCTCGTGCATATAATGTGTGAGCAGATGATGAAATTATATATTGAAATAAAACAGAAATAACATATAAGACATAAATGAACAGTAAATAAGCCAGTCAGTGCTATAATCAGGTGTACATTAGGTCATGAGTATAATCAGATGTCTATCACAATTTATATATCAGGTGGTTGAAGTCTGTCAGTGCTAGAGTCAGTGTACAATCAGGTCATGAGTACAATCAGGTGTCCAACATACATAGATGTATCAGGTAAAGACAATCAGTTACAGTACATTATTATTTATTATGTCAGCGAACACTAATTACTATCTGTAATAGACGCATCCCATACTACGCCTATCACACGTGTCAATCAGGGTCATATGTTATTGAAACTGATTAATTGGAGACATTTGTCCATACTTTAAGTGGGTCCTTATATACCCGGGACCACGGCCCAGACTCCTGGCGCTGAACCTGGACCTACCACAAGGTAGTCAGGTAACATGTAACAGGAAAATGAACAGGACTAAGGTGTCAGTCACCCTACGGAACCTTGCAGTGGAACCCTCTTTCAGCTGCGCAACTTATATCCTAGGTCCACCCAAAATACAGACGATATCTCTTTCATCAATTTCTCTGTAAGTTATTTAATATCATGTTATTATATTATCAAGATTATTCAATGTACATGTATCTAGATCACTGGGATACTCGGTGATAGTCACGATAATAATCTCAACATGTGTAATCAGGATACCGATATAACAAGATATATAATGTCATGAACAGGATACCAGTATAATAGGATATGTAATAAGTATAACAGGAGGGTGTTGTTCCGTGTAACAGTATTTTCGCAGCAACTATGGTAACATGGATAATACAGTTATCAGGTAGATTCCATGTATAATAAGTCAAGTTTGTCAGGTAAATCATGATGTTCAGGATGAGTAATAACATGCTGGTATGAATAGAATAATTCAGGGCAAAATATTTAATCAACTCAGATTCTCAAAGTCATCGATATATCTAAATATACATACTCATCTATAACTAACCAATCAACCTATCCAATCTGGTCAAGATCATCATACACTCTCAAGAAAACTCTTAAGTTCAAACACAAGATCTAGAAATTCAAGTAACTAATCAGTTAGGTATATACATGCATCAGGTCAAGTCAACTCAATCTACGCCTACTTCTCAACCAAGGTCAACTCTAACTCAATCGAGTCTACTGACAAGTCCAAATCTAAGATCTCGTTCTTAGTAAGGAATCTCTAATTATTTAATCATCAGTATCCAACTAAACTCTCACATGTTTTTACCATCTATAAGAATAATCAAATCTACTGAAAATGTCACTATATATCTACTCATATAACTACCATCATGAACCAGTCAAATCTAAATCTGATCAAGATCTGATAAATAGAACATAAATCCCAGAATAACTCTAACTCTGAATAAGTCCATACCGATTCAAGCATCAAGAATTCTATTCTCTTAATAAAGTAATATCATAACTAATCTGTCCTATATACTCATCTAAATTATCACCAAATGAATGAATATTAAGTCTGATAAACACTCTACCTAAAATATACATTCCAATCACAGTCACAAACCAAGCATCTCAAGATCAATCCCATAGACAGACTATCATAAGTAGATCCGAATCTGAAAATGAAAATCATCTACTCATGAAGTGGTATAAGTCTAATATCTCAATATCAAAATATAAGGTCCATATACGTTTGATGCTCAAATATAAACTCGTCCAGCCAGTCAATAGATCGAATCATATCACGGTCTAAGGTATTCTAATACTAGGCCTATGCCAACAATGACAAACTATCAACACATGAAATGATGCTGATAAATGCTCAGATCATCAAAATAAATACGGTGAATGGTCACTGATATCTCATGAAGTGATATAGGTAAACATGCTGGTATAATATATCAAATGGTCACATGAAATAATACGAATAAAACACAGATATCCAGTGACAATGGTAATTAAGAAAATAGCACAATAACAAACACTCACATGAAATGACGCGGTTTTGAAACCGTATCGTCGTCTGGTCTTCACTGCACAAACCGATATGAACCTCCGAATCATCCCATGGGTCGGTCTTCGAACCGCCAGTGTATCAGGTCCATAACGAGCACGAATCTGAGTATCCTGTAACGGGTCGGATCTCACCAAACGAGTCCAACACGCTGCAATACGCAACCCAACCCATGAACTCACATGAACATACACCCGTACACACCACTTACATACACGCATACATACATACCCATCATACACCATACATATACATGCAATGGAACTTATGCACGCACCTTAATGCACACATAATACATGCATACTTAAATAAATACCAATACACACAAGTTAACTTATATCCAAACACTTTCAGGAACACACCCACACACAAACGCACGCATGAAAATAAATGCACACATAATAATAAACACCCATTTTCCATGTCATAAAATGAAGGGGGGAGATACAGAGAATGAGAGGGGGATACAGAGACTCACGGCTAGGGAAAGGAGTATGACCATGGTGATGGCCGTTGACGGCGACATTCGCCGGAGAAGGCGGAGGAGACGGCGATGGTGCCACGGCTCCGGGGTTGCGGACGCCAACGGAGCATGGAAGAGCTTGCAATGGATTGTTCCGACGAGGCGGAGGAGCTCGGGCTCGACAAAGGCTGTTGGAGTGTTGTACTGCCGAGGGGAAGGACTGTTGTCTTGACCCTGGAGGGGGCTCACGGCATGGTGCTGCCGTGGGTAGGCAGGGGGAGAGCTCGGACAGCGGGGTGGGCTCCGGAGGCCTGGGCGCTGCTGCGGAGGGCCTGGGCTGCTGGACTTAGCTGCGAGCTAGAAGGGGGTGGTGCGCGCATAGGGTGTGCGCAGTCTGCTCCAACAGCGGCAAGGGGCGCTGTGCTTCATTGAGATGATGCAAGAGATGGGTCTGCAGGGGTGCTCTCCGGGTGGGTTTGCACACGGGGGAGAAGAAGGGAGTTGCGTGGGGGGTGCGCTGGTGCTGGAGACAGCATAGGGCTGTTGGGGTGGAGCTCGGATTGCCGTGAGGGTTGGCGTGCCATGGCGTGGGTGGTGGAGATCAGAGAGGGGAGGAGGTAAGAAGGGGGGTGTTGTCGTGGGGTCTTCGGGGCACGACTGTGGTTGGATGAGGAGGAAGAAGGGATGGAGGGGCTGTTGGTGCGTAGGATGCAGGCGGCAGCAAGTGGGGGTGATGGTGAGTTCGGCATGGGTGTGGGCTGTTGGTGAAGGGGTGGTGCTCGCGATGGCGGTGCTCGACAGAGGCATGGGGGTGCTCCGCGGAGGAGATGGAGATGGCACAGGCTGATGGGGGTTGCACGGTTGGGAGATGGTCGGGGTTATGCTGCAGTGAAAAGGGGGAGGAAGAAGATTATGAGTTGGATTTGGGTTAGTTAGGATTTAAGATTTATTTAAGATTATTTTAGATTGTGTTGCTAGGATTAGGATTTGGTTAGGATATAGGATTTGGTTGTTAAGATTATGGGGTTTTGATTGAGGGTTTGGGTATTGGATTATTGGGTATAATCATAATGGGTAGGGATAATGGTTAGATGGGTTTCGGGTTTAAGATTATAGGTTAATCATAATGATATGTACATATATAGGAAAGAGGAGAGATGGGCTCAAATGTTGGGCTAGGAACAAGGAAATGAAAAAGATATGAAAGGATGAATCTAAATAGGCATAACAATACACCTATTAATAATATTAAGAATATTAATAACAAGAACCACAAAAATAATACCCAATGTTATTTAACAATAACAATAATAATAATTTATAACAATCAACAACAATAACAATAATAGTAATTAACACAAGATACATGTGCACAAAAATAAATATTATTATTTATTATTAAATCTGGTATTTTAAAAATAGGGATATTACACAGTCCATTGATCTGTTGTTTCCAATGGGAGCAACCGGCTGGTTTTCTTTTTTTGTAAAATTGATCAACAGTTGATCTGGCATCTTCATCTTCACCTGCAAACCTTATGAAAGATCCATATTATTATGCAGTTATCGAATTGAAACTTATGTCCTTTGGAGATTTTTTGCATGACTTTCCCGTAATGCATACTGAATTTGTTCTTCTCTGATATCTTTATTTTAAATGCAATCAGATAACAATTATCACTGGACTGAACATCTTGCAGAACAATGAAGTGGTAACCTCTCATTCCCAAATGTACTTTTGGAACTTTATGTGCTATAGTTTCTTCCAGGCGATCTTTTAGTGATTTATCTTGCTGATCATTTAGCATTTGCACAATTGTCAGTCTCAACATCAAAGAGGAGCTGCAAACGGCATATCTGTGACTGCAATGTCTCTTTTCAAAACATGTGCGCCAGCAGGTGAGGGAATACTGTGAGTACTATTTGTTTCCTTACATGTATACAGGGGAAACCTGACATTGGGGTTAAATCCTGATTTGGTTAGGTCCTCCCCATTTTTCATCCTCACGGTTATCATTCTGAGCATGAGGAATCACGTTCACCTTTACGTTATGATTTATTGTAAAGAAATATTTGTTTTCCTGTAAAAAATAGTTGTTTAAACCAAAGAACCAGCTGAAAGCACATTCCCAGAATTTACCAGGGAAACTGAATGCACTAAGTACACTTTTGAGGATCCCTGAACTGTACTGATTCTAAAGGTATAAATAGATAGGCTTGTAGCTTCCTCAAAACGACATGCTCTGTTAACCAGATTTCCAATAGTTCAACTCTTGACCATTATATTCAGTTATTTGGTCCTCCATAGAGTAGTTCTGTAGCAAGTTCCATGGTTTTTCCAGAATCTTTTAAAAAGTAAAATATAGTTAAAAGAATGACGAAAAGATGAAAGAAAAAACACACTTTATCATAGCTTAAAGATATGTGACTCAGCATGCATTCTCTCTCTATGTTAATTACAATTGTGGCCACATATCTGAGAATCCCCTTATTTGTCATCCCATTATAACAATCACAGTTGACAAACTCAGGGTTCGCTTAGTAAATCCTCAGTAGAAAATTGAGGAGAAAATCTCATCAGGCTTTGCTGAATGTGAAGTCTCGGCAGGAGGCTGTATACTAATGATTAAAGTATGGAAGGCTATCTCATGATACACAAATTCTTGTTATTGTGTTTGGAAGCCTAGGAAAACTCATAGTGAACTAAGAGCCAAAGTTCACCCAATTCAGAAAGCATATGGTGGTATGATGTTATCTTTAAATTGGATTACGAACGTAAATACAGATGAACTGTTGGATAACAGTTAATCTTACTGTGCGCTATTATGCGAATGAAACTCCACATCATACCTATTGTCTTGAACTCCAATTAGCACAAATAAGTTGGCATTAATAGAATCAGAGTGAACTAATAAGATTCTCTGGAATTCTCTCTTTTTTTCCATGGAATTTTACCATGGAGAAGCGATTCATTGTGTGTCATGAGCATTTTCTATATCCCCTTCATGCTCTGTAGTTTACTTTTTGGGAGCATGAATAAAGGCCAACTCCAGCTAGGGTCCTATAATATATCAGACAAACGAAAGTGGCACTGGTTAGGTCTTGTGTTCGAGACAGAATGGTTGAGAATTAGTAGCTTCTTTTTCATCCAAAATCTGTAAGTCCCCTAAGTTTGCTACCAAATCTAGAAGTGGAAGATCGTCCAATGCTCGAATAAAGATGATAAGGAGCTAGAGATGATTCCCTAGGTACGAAAAGGTTCAGAAAGGAATGTAATGGATAAAGTGAGTGCACTCCCGAAGTGGTTAAAACCTGAATAAAAATGCAAAAGAGAAGAGGAGGCAATGCAAGATCTGCAAGCTTCTAAAATATTCAGAAGGTCATCACATTGCATAAGTAGCACTCACAAATGGACTCAATAAATGAACAATTTGTTGATAGATGATGATGCAATTAATCACACCAATTGACTATATGGTTAGGACCGCTTTTCAGTTTGTGTTATGATTAGTGTACTCTAGAATAACTCTGATGAGAGTGAAGAATATTTATGAAGAGATACTCGACCATACAAATGTAATAACATTTATTAACAGACTTGTAAGGAATCTGTTCAACTTTAGATATTTGACTATATGACTGCCCACAACTTTTACTTGCTAAGTTGCAAATAATTTGTCCTGCTATTAGATAGCTTATCCTTTTAGGCCACCATGCCATGAGTTCTTCTTTGTTTACGAGTTGTACCTATCGTGCGCTTGCTTCCCTCTTCTGAGTGTGAAGATCAGACGTCTGGTCGAACACAAGTATCTCGCTCTCCTCTATTGATCGCTTTTGGCTGTTGCCATTAATAACAGCCACACAGGTACTCTGGAATAACTTTATCTGTTCACTGTTATTCTTAGAACATTAATATCCATATTTTCATAATTATTATGTTATCAGCTGATGTTGCTTTATCAGGTCTGTCCGTATGATTCATCTCAATTCCTGCTAGTTTGTTTAGGAGGCAGTACATGTCCATTGCCTGTTGATATTCATCATCAGAAATTTCTTTCCCCTCCATTTTGGCCACTAGGGTTCTACTAATGAATTATCTTGCACTCACCTCAAAGCATTCCATAATCACAAATAAATCTTTAGGCACAGTTAGAAAGGAGCATTTTTATAGTTAACATATTATTGTTGCCTTCTGTGGAACTTTTGTTTAGAAAAACTTGAAGAGGAGGAGGAGGAGGAGGAAGAAGAAGAAATAGGATATTTATCTGACCAATTAACTTTGAGAGCCTTTTAATTTTGTTTGGATCGGTCAGTTGAGAAGGAATTAACTATTTGTCAAAGAGATGTCTCCTAATGTATTTTCTGCAAATAATTTGCAGTCTGCAGTCCAGGAAATTTTATAATAGAACCAATGTTTTGATTTCTTTTCACTGGAACTGTCATTGTGCCTGCTATCTTCCTGGATGAACACAAACTTTACTGACCATGAATAAGTGGAAAGTGATAGAAAATTTGATTTCAGATACTTTAGTTATATGGTTACTTTTGTATGCTATCCTTAGGACTGACTGAGGAATAGAAATGTATTTAATGGATTATATCCTGCACACATATTGTTGGTTAATAATACGTCTATATATAGTACGTATGTGATATTTATTGGAAAAATATCAGAAGGCCCTTTATTGTGACTGGAAATTTCATTACTCAAGACATGTCTATGCACCGGCCCTCCTGCAGTAGTGTTAATCACTCCCCGGATTCAATAGTTGCTAAAAGCTAATACTAAACTCTTTCACCTCATTTACTGTTTTGATTTTTCCCAAAAGCAATAGTTCTGTAATTTTGGGAACATGTCTTTTTGGCTCTCTGGTTTCACCCTTTCTAGAAGTCCATGTTTTCCTCTACCAGGAATTTGACACCAATTTTTGGAAGGTTGATTTCAGGTTGACAGCTGGTTGTAGAATTTTGTTAAATATTTCATGGAGGCTTGTGCTCCATAGCTGACCCCATTTTGGATTATGGCGATGATTTATAGTTCATCAGTTTTTTCCTGATTACCATAATCATTCTACTTGCAGATTTTCCTGCGCACAAAAGCGTCAACAAGCTTCCTTTCTTCCAGGTATCTGACCTCATCTGGAAGCTTTGTTTTTTTACGTGTCATGCTTTTACCTAAATTATCTTTGTAGAGGATGGCTATAGGATGCTGCAGTTTGGTGGCTTATTTCCTTTGGTATATATATACTTTCGGTTGCTAAAGGTCCTAAGCATTAAGGGTGTTCTCAACAGAAACATTAATTTTAAGCATGGTTTCAACCTTTGGCTGATTCTGATATATCGGCAATATCATATCAGGTATTTAGGTTCCCATTACGATATTAACACTATAATAACAGCTAGCATTTTTTAGGAGGAACCATGGAAAAAAGATTCAATGACTGAGCAAGAGTAGTAGGAGTTGAGCATGATCTCCTGGGAAGTCCTCTCTCAGGGCATAACAAATAGCAGATCCAACACCACCCGCAAATGTGCAAAGCTGAGTGCCACACGGAAGCAAGTTCCACAGAAAGCTAAGTTCCAAACAACATAAAGGTGTGGCAGAGGCCACTGCTAAAGTAGAGAGACACCTGTAAAGTTTATCGGACTCACCTCTAAATTCACACATCGCCGTGATAGTCAAGCATCTGGCATTGTATGAGAATGCTGGCCAATCAAAGGGGGGAGTATGTCACAACCTCAGAAGTGAAATAGTCCCACATTGGTTGTGGGCTAAAAGGTGTATATATAATAGTTTTAATGAACTCAATAACTAACTTCTCCTAGATAGTTTTTGCCTGCAAAGTTTGAAAAAGGACGCCAACATCGATCCTCAAGAAGATTTCAGTAAAATGAAAATCTAAGCTTAATCTCTCATTAACTTTTGCAATGCTAGAAATGACGTGAGAAGACTTCTCCAACACGTCCTAGATTGCATCATTGGAGTCCATATGAAAAAGATACAAGACTTTGAGGTTTCATGCACTATTCTAGTGAATTAACTCTGAAAATAATTTTATTTCTTCCTTCAAAATTCTAATTCGAGTCAATTCCTCTACCCCCTCTCTTGAGTATTAAGTTAGGATTATTTTTTGATTATTTTTGTTGATTTATTATAAAAGGGTATCGATTAATATTAATTAGATTTGTTTCTTAGGGAATATGTTATTTTTTTTCTTTAATAGTCTATTAGTGCTTCTTTCTTAAAGGGCTTGGTTATGAAACTTACGATGTGATTTCTTATGTTTTTAGATGTGTAATCCCTCAATTATATTAGGTTTAGTATATTGTATCCTCATCAACATTTTTCCTTTATATCCAATCTTTCTCCTGCATTAATTCTCTCTCTTTTAGTTCCTACTGGTGTTACCACTCTGTTTCGTAATTGAATCCTCTCTCTAGATTCGTCCTACGTCAGTTGGTATCCTGGAGGGTAGGCCGCCATCAACCTTCTGCACCGAGATACTCTCTCAGAGGGACGCGATATACTCTTAAGGATAGTGCTCCGCACGCTTCGATCAAAATAGAGAAGTTCTTTCTTTCTTGAAAGTTTAATTTAAATAGCTTACCAGTAATTTGTACATTATTTTTAACAATCTTAAGAGTAACTATGGATACTGCTATGTTGTTGCTACTAATGTTAAGTCTCTGCCTGTCATCTCTAGGATTGAACCATTTAACAGAACTCACTATAAAAGATGGCAAGAAAAGGTTATGCCTTTACTATAACTGATCCTAAACCAGAGAAAGAAAAGGAATTGCAAAACTGGGAAAAAGCCAACAAAATTTGTAGACACATCATTCTCAGCACACTTAGTAATGTATTGTTTGATGTTTACTGTCCTTATAAATCTGCAACTAAAATTTGGAAAGTCTTAATAAGAAATACATTCTTGAAGATGCTGGAACTCAAATTTGCTATTGGAAATTTTCTAAATTTTGTCATGTCTGATGAAAAAGATATTTCCTCTTAAATTCATGAATACCATGTTCTAATTGATGATATTAAAAATGAAAATATCACCCTACCCGAAGCCTTTGTTGCTGGAGCCCTAATTGAAAAACTACTCGACTCATGAAAAGATTACAAGAAAGAACTGAAGCATAAAAGAAAACAAATGAACCTTGAAGATGTAATAATTCATATTAAAATTGAAGAGAAAAATAAAGAAAGAGAGAAAACTGAAAGGGCCAAGGAGCTTACTTCCAAGGCAAATCTAATTGAAAGCAAGCCTTCTAAATCAAAGAAACATTTTCATAAGCCAAACTTCAAATCAAGTTAGAACTCTAAGATGAAAAGAAACCCTAACTCTACTTTCAAGAAGGAAACTGTTTTGTGTGTGGCAAACCCGGACACTAAGCACAATGTAGGTTCCGGAAGACTAGAGAGGCTCCATCCAAACCATAAGTTAGCCTGGTTGAGAGTGACACTATTGCTGTTGTAATCTCTGAAGTAATATGGTTGCACATAATAAGAACTGGGTGATTGATTCTGGGGCAACCAGACATATATGCGCCGACAGAGGAGCTTCTCTTCTTACTCCTCTGTTGATGATGGTGAGCAAGTGTTCATGGGCGATTCGAGGCCCTCACCCATTGTAGGTAAGGGAAATGTGCTTCTCAAGCTCACTTCAGGGAAGATCCTTTCTTTTACAGATGTGCTTCATGTTCCTGAGATTCGTTGGAACCTCATTCCTATTTCTCTTCTTGGAAAAGCTAAAGTTAAGGTCTATTTTGAATCTGATAAAATTGTAATGATTAGGAATGGACAATTTGTTAGTAAAGGGTACTGTAGTCAGGGTTTATTTATGCTGAATGTACTTGAAATCATGAATGAAAATGCATCTACTTTTTCTGCTTACATGATTGACTCTTGTGATCTTTGGCATGGTAGGTTAGGACATGTCAGTTTTTATACATTAAAAAAATGAAAGATATAGGTCTCTTGCATAATGTAACTAGATCTGATCATGACAAATGTGAAATATGTGTTGAATCTAAATTCACTAAGAAATCATGCAAAAGTGTACAAAAGAGAATCTGAATTATGTTGGCGATGTTTACATGTTGCGAAATTCAAAGGTTACATTGGTGGATTACAGTTATCCTCGGCTTCAAGATCGGAGGTTGTGGAACAGTCAGAGACTTTGATGATTTCGAGCTGGATGTTCAGTTTTACCCTGAAAGAAGATTGGGACTAGGCGGCGCCATTGCACAATAAGAAAGTCCAAATCTTTACTCTTATGGTGAGGCAAATTCTCATAAATCCTGTATAGATCAGGGAGATCATTGAGTGATCAAGTTCAAGTCGGGCCTAAACTTGTTTGACCTAATCAATTTGTGAACCCCATGAAGGGTTTATGGAGAAGGTGGAGTGAGATGAAGATGAAGTCAAGAGTTGTTCAATTGTGCATTGATGTGAGCATAAAGAGCATGGTGGCTATTCTCAGACTTGGATGTATTCAAGTCATAGGGGAGATTGTTAGGATTACGACTAGAATATGTCATAAAGGTAGACGAAACTTCAGAGATCAAAGAACAGACGTGCACATGGAGATGTGCATAGTATAAGTTGACTTATACTTTGTATTGTCGACTTATGATAAGAATTAGTCGATTTATACATTAGTATAGTCGGTTGGTCTTGCAAACAGAGAGTTGGAGTCTCGGATTTTTGACAGATTAGTTGACTTATACTTATGTATAGTCGACTAATAGACATGATTAGTCGACTTATACATTGGTATAGTCGACTAATATTGGGTCTGGCTATTTCTTTTCTGGATCTGTTTCCAGTTTTGAGTTAGATTCAAGTTTTCTTTTTTCTGAGGCGGTGATCGCTCGTATTAATGTAGTTTGTATAGGACTATGAGAGTCTTATGGTTTATAAATAAACCTTGAGGTTGGCCTTCAATAAACGCAATTCAATTCAATTCAATTCAAGAGAGATTCGTGTGAGAAGTTTTAGCCATAAGGTTCGATGTTCTTAGCGGCCATCAATGGGCTTGTAATTTCTTAACGAGGGGTGTAAGTGTTTCTAATTGTTTCTCCCCAAAGTCTCCTCTTCTCTCATAGACGTACAAACGATCTGTTTGATCGGTGAAGCCACGTTAAATTGTGTGTTGGCTTTCTATACTTCAAAATATCTTCTCTTTTTCTTCCTGTTGCTCATCGATCCTATGTTGCTTCCGCTGCGCCGCCCCAGCAATCGGGTGTCGTGGGGGTCGTCCGTTTTCACAACTATGGCTAGCCTTAGTACTAGCCTTTTCCTTCTCCTAGGGTTTATACGTGTCCTTTAATCTACGCCCACTCCTAAGGTGGTTACAAACGTGGCCTGCTCACGGAATTGGTTTTGTGGCTGGATGTTTTTGTTGGCCCAAAGGCCTATCACCCTAATTTTGATGATGATCAACTCATGAAGTTATGATTACTAATGATCTTGTGTTTAATAGTGACAGATTCATTATCAAGATCTTAGTAGGTGCATAGCTCAATAAAGGATAAAATATTAAGATTTGGAGCTAGCACGGTGTGATCCAAGGAGCTTTTGGATCAAGCTTGGACCAAGTCAAGAAGATGAGAAGACTTCAAGGGAAGACTTCAAGAAGATGAAGACTTGTGTCTAGGTATAAGATTTTGTTTTTGTTTTAGAGTAAAATGTAAAGGATAGAATAGTTGGTGGATTGCTCAAGTATTTATCACACACACACTCTTGTTTTAATTGTCTTTTCATAAAAGAATTTTCAAGTTTAGAAAAGACTTTCATTTTGGAAAAATATGTTTTGGAAAAATAAAGTTTAGAAAAACATGTTTTGGAAAATACAGTTTTTATCATGAGCCAAATATTTCCTAATTACAAAAATAGTCCAATCCTTTATAACATGCCTTGATTTTATGCAAGCATGTTTGTATATCAAAGTATATTGGTAAAACTATTTTTGTAGAATTTCTATGTATTTATGGGATTTTATTTAAGCCAAAAAGACTAACCTTTGAATCCCAGAAAAACTGTTTCAGGCTTCGGATAAGTCGACTTACGACCTTTATAAGTCAACTAATCCTGAAGTCGGCCGACCGGACCGGTCGACCGACGTGCACGGATGTGCACGCCTTTGTGCACTGGAGAACGGCCGACCGGGCCGGTCGACCGCTCCAGAGAGCTCTGCTCTCTGGAAAGTTCGGCCGACCGCACGGGTCGACCGACAGAGAGTTCGCTCTCTGCTCCAGTTGCTCGGTCGACCCGAGCGGTCGACCGTGGCTCCAACGGTCGGATTTCTGATCGTTGGCGGTCGACCGCACGGGTCGACCGGCAGCTCTGACAGACCCCAACGGCTATATTTTTCTGGCCTATAAATTTGGGGGTTTGGTCATTATTTTGAGCCAAGATTTTGGAGACCTTTAGAGCCAGTTTTTCCCATTCTTTCAGAAGATTCTCCACAAAATAGAGTGCTAATACTTCCAATCAAAAGGGAAGATTTTATAAGAGTGTTAAAAGTGATTTCTTGAGTTTTTCACCATAGCTTTCATCCTTGTTTTCTCACACAAACACTTGAGCTTTCCATTGCTATATCTACCTATAGGAGTGTTGTAGTGAGATAGTTTTTAGGTGATCAAAGTGTTGTGATCACCAAAGACTTGTTCTTTGTTCTTTGAGGAGGCGGGCAAGTGTGCTCGCGGTGGTTTAGAGTTCTTGTGTGAACTCGGTGGTTTGAGGTGCGGCCTCGGCGAGCTAGTGAGCTTGCGTGTGTACGGGACTAGGGAGTCCGAGGGCTTGTAGGTGTTGCGGCACCAAGGAGAGATCCATTGGGATCTTGCATAGTGGAAATCCTTCGTGTGTCGAAGGCGGGGATGTAGAGCAAGTGTGCTCGAACCTCGAAACAAACCCTTTGTGTTTGCGATTGTCGTTTCTCTCTCTCCCTTGTTTATATCTTGCATTCAATTATTGTCTATCTTTATATGCTTGATATATTCATTTGTGCTTAATTGATATACTTGCGTGAGATTGTTGCTAACACTTGTATTCAACCAAGAGAGCCAACGCGGCACCTCAACCCATTCAAGGGGAATCTAGAGGAGTTTGTCCAGAGCCCTTCACGGGGAATTCAGCAACACTCTTTGGTTATACGTGGTGTTTAGTGTAAAAGTTTTAATTAGGTCATAATTGTTTTAGCTTCCGCATTATTAGGCATTAAGTGACCATTAGATTAGCCATCACCTATTCACCCCCCCTCTAGGTGAACTTACAATTGGTATCAGAGCTTGGTACTCTGATTTGGGTCTAACAACCTAGAGTTAAAGATCCTCATTTTAGGCTAATCACAATATTTTGTACACACACCATGGAGTTCATGTCACCACCCACCTTTGACATTCTTAACATCCAAATTTGGAAGGTTAAGATGTCTTTGTACCTCAAGGCCTTAGGAATTCATGTATATCTTGCCACTACTAATAATGCATATTCTTTAGATGGTAAGAATTTTGAGGCTAATGCAAAAGCCATTCATGCTTTAAAGTCAACCTAAATGATGAATATTTATCTAGGGTTTCTAACTTTGATTCGGCTTTTGTAGTATGGAACACCCTCACCTCTCTTGGCGAAAAGGATCTATATTATGCGGGAGCGATTCGGACGTTGGAAGCAACACCTCCAACTTGTGCTATATGGTCCAAGGGGATAACCCCCTTGAGGTAACTACCGAATCCGATGATGAGGATAATAACATGTCATATGAAGAGCTCTCTACATTTTGTCAACTATTGCTTGAGAAATATGACATGATAAAGAAAGAAAATAAAAGTTTGAAAAAGAACATGGATTGCATGCATATAGAACAAGATTCATTTAGAAACAAGATTGCATGCTTAGAAAAAGAAAAGGAAGATTTGAAAAATGAGAATGTTTCCCTTATGTCTAAATTAAATGATCTTTGTGAAGGGAACACGATTTTGAAAGATAAAATTATTTTGGTGGAAACTCAAAAGGAAATTGTTTTTCAAGAAAACAACTCTTTGAAGAAGAAAATTTTGAAAAAGAAAAGGAAAAAGAAAATGTTTCTAAAAAGAAGAAAAATGATTTTATTTCTCACTACTCTTTACATGCTACCATTGATGATAGTGAGATTAAGAATTTAAAAAATAAAATAGATTGTTTGAGTTCAACTTTGAACTCGTGTGCATTTAACCATACTAGGTTGGAGTCCTTGTTTGCAAAGAAACAAACTCCTCATGTTCATGCACATCACTCTCATCATGCATTTGCTTATGTTGCACAACATGATCACACTCCTACACATAAGCATACTAAGGTGTACATATGTACACATTGTGGCCGCAAAGGCCATTTAGTAAAGTTTTGTTATGATAGATTGCATCATTTTAATTTTGCTAAAAATAAAAATGTTTGGGTTCCTTACAAGACTAACCCCAAAGGACCCAAGAAAATATGGGTACCAAAACCCTCACCTTTTGCTTTTGATGTAGGTGAGGGATCTCTCAAGACGTGAGAGATTTGGTGCCTTGGTAGTGGATGCATTTGGACATGATGGACATACTTTTGGGATGCATCGCTATCAAGGAGTTTTGGTGGAAAGGCCACCATGTTAGGAGCTTTGGTATTGGTAACAATCTCTAAACTCCTACTTTTTATGTACATGCTTTTAATTTCATATATCATATAACATGTTCATAATTTTTGTGTGCTTCATGTGGTATTTACATGCTTAGATGTAGAATGTGTCAAACTTGCATTTATACATATATGAATAGTGAACTACAATTGACTCATATATATTTGAACTTCATGCTCATTTGTATCCACTAGATGCATATGTATAGACTAGTTTTGATGATTCTCTTTTATACATGTTTTGCCTACTTTTATGCTTCACTTCATGTATATGTATTATTAATTCAAATCTAATAAATATACATGTATACCCGTGAGTCTCTTGCCTTCATGCAAATACATTTGATAGACTCTTTTAGATTTGGGATATGTATGTGTATTGTTAGGATTGGATTAATCATACATATACCATGAAGATTAGTGTTGATGAAAAATGATTTTTCGTGTTTTTGTTAAAAATGTGACTTATGATCTTTTTGAGCTTCATTGTCTATTTCATGAAAATGCCATTTACATAACCTTTGAACACTCATCTTTTACTTTTCAAGATAATTTTGAGCTTTATGGACTATGAGTGCTTGAACTTTTATGTACTTAGTATAATTCATGAAAAACATTTTTTCTTTATTCCTTGCTTGAAGGATTCCGTACTAGTTTTAAAACATTTTCATATTAACTAGTGCAAATTCTTCATTTGCTAGAGTATATGATAAGCCTACTCTTCAATTGGTATCATTGGATATTTTCAATTGGTATCAATATGATTTTTTATATACTCATATTTTGATTGTATGTATGAATGCTTTCAAATTTAAATTATATCAATCTCTATTGGTATTATCTTTTCATACATGTGATCTATTTGTGTTTTAAGAGAGTAAATCAATTGTTCTTAAAACACAATGTATATGCTAAGCTTAATTCAACTTTCAATTGTTCTTAAAGCTTATGCAATATGTTTTCAAGATTGATATCAAAATAAAAAATATATATGTTGACTTGATATCTCAAAATGTGTTTTATTAAGAAAGTTCAAAAAATTTTGATTTGTATTTCCTATATGCAAGGAGAGCTTAACATCTCTTCTACATATAGATTCATGTTGAGTATATTTTAAATTGAGGAGCTTGACAACTCTTCTTTATATGATATACGTGTGTAGGGGGAGCTTCACATCTCCTCTATACATTACATAATATGTGTTATGTGAGTTAGGGCTTGTCATCCCTTCTTCTTGTAATGCATATGTGTAGGGAAGTTAACTTAGCGTCTTCCTCTTCATGAATGTATATCGCATATAAATCTTTATTGATTGATTTGTATTACCCCTTATTGATCTCTTTGTTTTTGACAAAAAGGGGGAGTAAAATTTGTTTGATTTGATTTTACTTTGAACCCTTTGTTGATGAGTGACAAAAAGGGGGAGAAGTATTTGAGTTTATATGCATGTTTTCATTGCTTAAGGGGGAGAAGTATTTGTCTTCCTTGTTAGTTATGCATATATGTTTTGTATTGCAAATAGGAGAAAAAGATTTTGATTTATGCTTATTGCATGTTTATCTCCATACTTGCATACATATTCATGTGCTTCATTGCCATATCTTATTATTTATGTCTATGCATGAGTTAAGGGGGAGCTTCTTTGAAGCTTTACTTTAATCCATGCATATATAACTTCATGAATTTTGTCATCATTAAAAAGGGGGAGATTGTTGGCCCAAAGGCCTTCACCCTAGTTTTGATGATGATCAACTCATGAAGTTATGATTACTAATGATCTTGTGTTTAATTAGTGACAGATTCATTATCAAGATCTTAGTAGGTGCATAGCTCAACAAAGGATAAAATATCAAGATTTGGAGCTAGCACGGTGTGATCCAAGGAGCTTTTGGATCAAGCTTGGACCAAGTCAAGAAGATGAGAAGACTTCAAGGGAAGACTTCAAGAAGATGAAGACTTGTGTCTAGGTATAAGATTTTTGTTTTGTTTTAGAGTAAAATGTAAAGGATAGAATAGTTAGTGGATTGCTCAAGTATTTATCACACACACACTCTTGTTTTAATTGTCTTTTCATAAAAGAATTTTCAAGTTTAGAAAAGACTTTCATTTTGGAAAAATATTGTTTTGGAAAAACAAAGTTTAGAAAACATGTTTTGGAAAATACAGTTTTTATCATGAGCCAAATATTTTCTAGTTACAAAAATAGTCCAATCCTTTATAACATGCCTTGATTTTGTGCAAGCATGTTTGTATATCAAAGTATATTGATAAAACTATTTTTGTAGAATTTCTATGTATTTATGGGATTTTATTTAAGCCAAAAAGACTAACCTTTGAATCCCAGAAAACTGTTTCAGGCTTCGGATAAGTCGACTTACGACCTTTATAAGTTGACTAATCCTGAAGTCGGCCGACCGGACCGGTCGACCGACGTGCACGGATGTGCACGCCTTTGTGCACTGGAGAACGGCCGACCGGGCCGGTCGACCTCTCCAGAGAGCTCTGCTCTCTGGAAAGTTCGGCCGACCGCACGGGTCGACCGACAGAGAGTTCGCTCTCTGCTCCAGTTGCTCGGTCGACCCGATCGGTCGACCGTGGCTCCAACGGTCGGATTTCTGACCGTTGGCGGTCGACCGCACGGGTCGACCGGCAGCTCTGACAGACCCCAACGACTATATTTTTCTGGCCTATAAATTTGGGGGTTTGGTCATTGTTTTGAGCCAAGATTTTGGAGACCTTTAGAGCCAGTTTTTCCCATTCTTTCAGAAGAGTTTTTCTCCACAAAATAGAGTGCTAATACTTCCAATCAAAAGGGAAGATTTTATAAGAGTGTTAAAAGTGATTTCTTGAGTTTTTCACCATAGCTTTCATCCTTGTTTTCTCACACAAACACTTGAGCTTTCCATTTCTATATCTACCTATAGGAGTGTTGTAGTAAGATAGTTTTTAGGTGATCAAAGTGTTGTGATCACCAAAGACTTGTTCTTTGTTCTTTGAGGAGGCGGGCAAGTGTGCTCGCGGTGGTTTAGAGTTCTTGTGTGAACTCGGTGGTTTGAGGTGCGGCCTCGACGAGCTAGTGAGCTTGCGTGTGTACGGGACTAGGGAGTCTGAGGGCTTGTAGGTGTTGCGGCACCGAGGAGAGATCCATTGGGATCTTGCATAGTGGAAATCCTTCGTGTGTCGAAGGCGGGGATGTAGAGCAAGTGTGCTCGAACCTCGAAACAAACCCTTTGTGTTTGTGATTGCCATTTCTCTCTCTCTCTCACTTGTTTATATCTTGCATTCAATTATTGTCTATCTTTATATGCTTGATATATTCATTTGTGCTTAATTGATATACTTGCGTGGGATTGTTGCTAACACTTGTATTCAACCAAGAGAGCCAACGCGGCACCTCAACCCATTCAAGGGGAATCTAGAGGAATTTGTCCAGAGCCCTTCACGGGGAATTCGGCAAACTCTTTGGTTATACGTGGTGTTTAGTGTAAAAGTTTTAATTAGGTCATAATTGTTTTAGCTTCCGCATTATTAGGCATTAAGTGATCATTAGATTAGCCATCACCTATTCACCCCCCCTCTAGGTGAACTTATAGTTTTCAGCCCAAGCTGTCCTCTAGGATTCTTTATTGACTGACTCGGTAGCGCTCCATGTTCCTTCTATGATTACTTTAGCTGCTTGACCTATCTGGGTCTCTAACTTTGCAATAGATTATGAGTGTGAGTGGCGAAGTTGTGTATTCATCTTTAATCCCTTGAGAGCTTGCAATATATTGTATCCTCAAAAGATGGATTCAACTTAGGGGGGGAAGTTGGTGGCTGCACCCTTGGCTTGGAATTGTTTTGGTATGGTTTCCTAAATGATTGAGACGGAGAGAGGTTCTACAGTTGTTGTGGTTTCCAGGAGAAATTGGGTGGTTTCTCCAGCCTGGATTGTGGTATTGAAAATGGATCATTACTTGGTCTGGAAAAACCTTGTGTAGCCTGACTTGTTCCTGAACAAATTCAGGATACTGGACAGCCATGATCACTCACTCGCATAGTGAACAGGGCTAGAACAAAGAGAACACACCTCCTGGCATGCAGGAGTATAAAAGGTGTGACAGGACCTTATCCTACAGATAGAACCTAATCTAACTTTTGGGCCAACAAATCCACTTTACTGCAGGTGTCTACTGAGTGCCAGCATCGTAGACACTTCTTTCTTCTGGAGAAGGGTGGGTGCTGCCCCATCAGCGTGACAGGCTGAAGCATGATGTAAAGAGTTTTCACTTAATGTCTCAAACAATTGCCCATGTCATCTTCACTCTCGGTCATGAAAGTACCACCAAATGATGTATCTACCATTTAGTGGTACTGCTCGAATAAACTTCATAGAAGCACTAAACCAATATCCATTTGGGAACAACATGATGTGAGCACTTTCGTAAGAGATCCTTTAATCTCTCCTAGGTCTCATGGAATAGCTCACTAGGGTTTTGAGAAAAACTAGTAATGGCTCGCCGCATTTGATTCGTGCAACCTAAGGGATAGGATTTTTGAAGGAACTCTTTTTGCATTTGATCCCATGTTTGGATGACCACATTTAATGTACCAAGCCAGTGCTTGGCTTTGTCTTTTAATAAGAGAGGAAAGAGGGTGAGCCTAAGTGCGTCATTTGAGATATTTTTGAATTTTAACATTGGAACAAACCTCTAGAAATTCATCTAGATACTTATAGGGACCCTCATTTGTAAGTCCATAAAATGAAGATAATGACACTAAACTTAATTTCATAATGGTTTGCACCCATATTAGGTATACGGATGCAAGAAATTGTGTTGTAGGTGGAAGGAGTAAAATACTCCTTTGTAGGGCGAGCAACGTGAATGTCTTCAGCCATTCTTGAAGGTGGTGTCTTAGATGGAAGAATTCTCGTAGGCTCATGATTAAAGGGAATTAATTCAGGATTCTGAGATCGACAACCTACCATATACCAAATTAACCCCTTTTTTTTGAGTTTGAGTTAAAGAAATCTAATCTAAGCAAACAAGTTGATTAAGCAAACAAACCTAGACTCTAGAGTTTGGTGTAAGACTTTAATCTCTTTTAAGATGCAATTTTATCCTTAAGTTTGTCAAATCCACAATCAACAACCCAACTTGGCCAAGTGTAAAAGATAGTAGGAGGCTCCCAGTACTTTCGCACGGTCCTAATTAAATAACGACTTCCCTTAGAAGCGTAACATTTTAAACCACTTGCCTTAGACACCAATTTGAGAAGAATATTATGAACCCAACTTGCTCTTTAATCTCCTTAGCTCATTTTTTTCTATAGGGTAATTCTGGTATGGGATAATGCAGGATGAGGTTAATTGTTTGTGGGCCAAGCGAGGGTAATGAAACCTCACCTAATTGTTTAGGTTGTGCCCTTAGGATACTTTGAAAGATGCATCACAATCAAATGCAACAAACAAGGGGTTTTGTCCTTAGCTATATGCATGGAATATGCAACTCAAAAGAAACTTTGTACCTCTCCAGCAATCATCAACTCGAATATAATAACAAAAATATAAACTACTGAGAAATGTACACCAAATGATGTGTGCCCTAATTTCAGAAGATTCTACTCTTAAAATGAAGCTTTTTAATTTGAATTCAAGTGGTGGCGGCTTTTATTTTGTGATCAAGCAAATCAATAAACAAAATTGAACTAAACATGCAAGGAAAGATCTGACCGGAAAGGTTGAGAGCAAGATTCCAAATGTGGTCGCCGATTGGCGGGCTTGTTGCCTTTCCTGACTGGTGATGGGGCCCAAGAGTGGCTCCTTGTGCTGATCTTCCCGTAGTGTACTCCTCTGCTCCTTTAGATCCTGATTCACCAACTATTCTACAAAAACAAACACCAAAATAAAATAGAAAAAATAGTCAAGATTAAATTAATATTTACATGATAATCTTTAACAGAAAACAACCTACAAAAACCCCCAGCAACAGTGCCAAAATTTTGTTCATTTGAAAACAAGTGTTGTTAAAACTGCAACATGATTCTAATCTAAATTAGATCTATGCTACTAAATGAGTATAGCAGCGAGACCAAGTCGAATCCACAGGGAGATAATGATAATTGCATTCAAATTAAAGATCATTGATAAAACAGATGAAAATTTTCAACTATGCAGTTGATAAAAACTAATATAAACTAATCACGGAATATACTAGAATACTTGAGAGAGAACAATCTACGAAAATCTTGAGTTTAGAATCCACCTAAGTTTTTGTCATAGAATCATGGAATCATGCAACTTAGTTCACTCACCTAGGCATATTCTATCTACTGAAATGCAACAAAAAGCATCGATAGGCATAAAATATCTTTGTGATAATGAAGCAAACAGAAATTAATGCATAAAGATCTATTTCTTAGGCATAGGTTATCTCCAGAACATTGAGTTTCTAGAGTCATAACTTATCTGGATTCAATCAAGCATGACAGTATAGTATGGAAATAAAGCATGAAACCATTCATCTAAAATTATGCATTAACATAGATATTCAACTTAGGCTTCACCTTCCCCCAAGAAAGAGATCTAGCCGCACATTGTCATCCCAAACATAACATGAGCAATATAGCACAATGACAATATCAGATTCTTATTAAAAATAAATCAAAGAGTTTCTACATTGATGCTCAAATAAAAGAGAAGTAATAAGAAGAAAATGAGGAAAACCCAAATTTTACACTGAATTGACAAATTAGATGAATAATTCATAAATTTGACACGAAACTTCATATAAAAGTATACAAAATATATGAGTTATCAATAGGCACTAAGTGGGATGCTACATGCTTTTCACCAAAACCTAGGAAAACTAGCAATACCCTAATTCCTTTGCGTTTTCAATAGAAAAAGGGAAAGAAAAAGAAAAGGAGAGAAAACAGAAAGTAAAAGTCTTCAATAATTATAATCAATATTTGTGAATGATCCTGGAAGACTGATGTTGGAATCATAAATGTCAATGTAAAGTCATTAACATTGAGAATTGAGAATGAAAATATCACTAGATAACATAAAAAATACTATAGTCAAGCATATCGGGAAAGAGATAAGGGCATAATGGATTTTAGAGAGGTAACATTATGTCTCACTTAGTTTTATTCCAATAAATGGGTTACAAATATTTGGTTGTCTTAATTAGCTCAACCATTTTTATGTTATAGAGAAGATCTATCTTGGAACTGTACCCGGACCCGAACGCCTCACGAGTATCACTTTTGACCCAAATAGACCCTAATATGTAGGGGGTGGGGTCCGGGGCTATGTACCACCAGGTTAACGTGTAGGTATTTACTACAAAGACACATACCTTACCCATTGCGGGTGGGCCCGGGCCGGGTCCGGGTCGAATACGAGTCCCCTATTGACTATATTTAAACCAAAAAAAAATACCAAACAAGCAATAACACACTATTTAAGAATAAAATTGGAACATAAGAAAAAATAATGTGTACCGTGGTGGCAACTAAATGATTGAGAAAAAAGGTTGAAAGTGGGCTTTGGTTTTTTACTTCTAGGGGTAAAACGCTTATGAGTGATGTAATTATAATTAATGTTAGTAGTTAGATAGACTCATATGTTGTAATAAGTCAATTCATTTTAGTGATGAGTGAGATACAATAAAGGCCTAATTACTATTATTAATATTAATATATTTATTTATTTAGTTATTTAAGTAACATGTATATTAACGGTTCCGAGTCAGATAATATAAGGCTCTACCCATCTTTGCCCAATGATTATGGATTTTATGAACAGTTATAACTTTAAGACATAGTATGCACTCGCTCGTAAGCGTGTATGATACCGGTACGGGTCGGGTCCTGGTTGGGCCCGAGTCGGGTCCTGGTACAGGGGATTTGTAGCAACCCTAACTGAAACATACTTTTGAATTTTCAGAGGTGTATTCAATAATTTGGAAAATATCTCGGACAGTTCACTACTACCCATATATGCATACATATTTTAAATAGAGAGGATACATAGTTGTCAAAATACGAATATAAAATCATATCCTGAGGGCATTATTTGTATCCATTTACATCTAAAATGAGACATGATTTGCCAATTTCAAAGAAATCGAATTTGTTGATTTCATGGAGAATCTGCTCAGTGAGCTTTTTGCAGCAAGACGAGACTAGATTTGTTGATGCCAAGGAGAATTTAGATTGTATTTAATTAGAGCAACCAAACAAAGTTTTTGTGCTAATCTAGCATGGTTCTTGTGAAACCAAACTGAAGGGCAGGTTGGTTTAAAGTATCGAGTCCATAGTTGGCGAGATGCTCAAATTAGAAGGGCCATAATCACATAGGTCGCCTTTCAGAACTTGTCACCCTTTAGATCCCATGGTTCACAGTCGCGGTCTCGGCTGCCGACTCGGCGGGCACTGAGACGGATCGGTCTCGGCGACTCGGATCGGTATCGGGCGATACGCGCAAAACGCTACAGAGAAAGCTTAAAAAATTCTGAAAAAAGCACAATAAATCTTAAAAAAATGTAAATATCCACATTTATGTATCACATGTCCAAAATATATCACCTAGCACACTAAACATAAAGTGAAAGCAAAAATACACGCGTCGTCGGTAGAAGCATATCAAAATACATGCACAATATGGTAAATTACACAAACTACATTAATAAATACATGCTAATGTAGTTATTTCCACATTGAATTGCGATGAGACACAAAATCATCATCATAATGCCGAGTCGACCGAGTCAACTCCGATTCTCGGCCGAGTCGGCCTCCTCTGAGTTGAGTCGACCGACTCGTGACTCGGACTCGTCTCGGAGCGGGCCGAGACGGATACGACTCGGCCGACTCGTCTCCGACTCGGCCGAGTCTTTGAACCATGTTAGATCCACATGGATCTTTTTAATCTGAGAGCTTAATGCCAATCAATTCTTGCAATAAGAATCTAATGCTCGTGTCATAAGTTTCTGAGGGTTTTGAGTCAGTGAGGAACAAAAGAGGCTGATGCTTAGTTGAAGTGTAGTGAATAGCAAGTTCTCTACTGCCTATACAGAAGTTCTGAAACTCACCACCATCCACTAGATGAAAATGATTCAAATTGCAGAG
Source organism: Agave tequilana (assembly GCA_038442645.1). Classification (NCBI taxonomy): domain Eukaryota; kingdom Viridiplantae; phylum Streptophyta; class Magnoliopsida; order Asparagales; family Asparagaceae; genus Agave; species Agave tequilana. The sequence continues at coordinate 130,178 of JAVJIF010003150.1, read as the reverse complement.
GCTGCCTGCCAATTGCCATGACGTTGCTGAACTTGAACTATTAAGATGCTCGTTCCCCGCAAGTGGCATCCCGGTGGCACCCGGCTGGCCTTGGGTTCATAAGAGCCCTACTCACCCACATGTTGCCGGTTCGAGCCTTGCTGTGGATATATTTATAATATATTTAATTCCAGCTACTGTGGCTACTGGTTAGACTTTGGATTTGTTCTCCAGTGGTCGTTAGTTGAATCCTGGTATGCAGTGTTTTTTAGCCAAAAATTAACTGTTACAATAATAGAAGAAAGAAAAATTGAATTGTATATGTTATTGATGAAGGCAATGCTATATATATATATATAATATATATATATATTATATATATATATATATATATATATATATATATATATATATATAGAGAGAGAGAGAGAGAGAGTAATGATCCGGTGAGAAAGCTAGCTTAGATGAAAAGATGAGAAAGGATCATTGGAGCCGTCGGATTAATTTCTGGGTTGTTGATATTTGATTTGCAGACAATAAAACTAAAACCCAGAAACTAAATTAATCAACCCAAAACTAACTTAATTAACCCAAAAACTAATCTTAACCACCCAAAAGATAATCCTATGGCTCCTGTACTCCCTTCTCATCTTCTCACTTAAGCTAGCTTTCTCACCGGATCGCCACTATATATATATATATATATATATATATATATATATATATATATATATGGGTAAAGTGTTCCTAGTAGGTCTCCTTAGAGTACAATCTAAGGAGGTAGCTTAGAACTCTAACATTTCAATTTTTTTTCATGATCTGACCGCATATTATCACCTTCATGTTCTAAGATGTGTGTGTGTGTATAAATCAAATAATTTAGAATTTGTTTACTCTATTTTTTTGGGTTCAAACATTAACGTGTTTTTAACAGTAGAACAAAATTGAATTATTAGATCAATGAGTAAACAAAATTCAAATCACTTGATTTTTTATATGTGTACATCTTAAAATATGACGATAATAATCTGCGGTCGGATCGTGAGAAAAAAAACGGGTGCTAGAGCTTTGAGCTGCCTCCTTAGATTACAATCTAAGAAGACCTGCTAGGAACACTTTACCCTATATATATACACACACAATTGATAAGGAGAAATCCTAATACAAGAATAATATAAGAATAATAATAGAACCTAAATTCCTGATATTATTCTAATACAATATGAACTCTAATCCTAATACTACTCTTAACAACCCCCCTCAAACTCATGGTGGGAAACCAACATGAGTTTGCCAAATAATTCTCCAAACTTAAAAAAGAAAATAAAATTAAAAAAATTGTTAAAGATTTCTCAAACTCATAAAGGACGATAATATGATTGACTGCAATAGAATTGATGTAGTAGACCGGTGATGCATGTTGTTGCAGTTAGAAGAATCTGGTAATGCCCGCCAGTAGACGCACTCGGATCAGTGCAGTTGGATGAATGCACTCGGATCAGTGCAGTTAAAAGAATCTGGTGATGCCCGCCAGTAGACGCAGTCGGACCAGTGCAGCTGAAGAATCTGGTGATGCCTGCCAATAGACGCATCACGAAACGTAGTAGCTTGATGTGGATATTGTTAAACTTGTTGAACTTGGACTCGCAAAGATGGACTTGGACTTGAGTTGTAGAAAATGCGGACTTGAATGCACTCCGAGGTCGATGCAAACCGATGAGCAGGGAACAAGCCGCGAGTTCAATGATGATTGAGATGTGATTGGAATCCAAGTCAACATGACTTATTTTAAACAATGCATGGGACAAACATGAAGCGGTAGAAGATTGCAAAAGATGGGGAGAGTGTGGCACGTGGAGGTGGCACGCACAACTCCATGTGCATGATCTGCTGGTGGACTCTGGGCTTCGGCCATGATCTCGTCAACGGTTGTGGGTGACGAAGAGGATGCGTCGGAGGCGAAAGTAATGATGATGTTATTGCTAATAAGGTGATGATGAGAACGAGGGATTTTTTATGAGATTTTGATGGGTTTTTTTTAGAGATTATGGATAGCTCTTTGGAGTGATGGTCCGGCACTAGGCACGGCTACATTAGCACGGCCCAGTGCAAGCACGTGATCAAATTTTGGATGACGATTAAAAGAAACTTGGCTCTGATACCATGTTACAATAATTGAAGAAGGAAAAACTGAATTGTATTTGTTATTGATGAAGGTAATGCCCAGATATATATATATATATATATATATATATATATATATATATAGGGATACAATTGATAAGGAGAAATCCTAATACAGTTCTAATACAAGAATAATAAAAGAATAATTAGGAAACCTCTATTCTAAAATTGCTCTAATGCAATATGAATTCTAATTCAAGTATTACTCTTAACAGTAACTATTAAGATGTTTAGCGGACCATGATCATTACGACAATAACTCGTCTACTTCATCTCTTTGAACATCATCTTCATCTCTTAAATAGTACAATTTGTTACCCTCATTGCATAACCCCCAGTTCCCACACCACCACATCATGTTTGAAGAAAGCTAAGGGGTGACTCCGGTTGATTTAGGACTCTATTGGCTATCTCAATATTACTTATTCCAGTAAGGATCTTATCCTAGTATACGTTGTGTCCTCCCCAGCATTCCAACACAGGAACTTGCATGCTTTGTAGAGAACCAGCTTTTCACAAGGGGAAAGTTTTTTGTATATCAAGGCTCTCATTTAGTTTCCTCAATAAAATTACCTTTTACGATTAGTTGGTCAAAGATATGATTCGTATGAATTGAAAACGACCAAAATGTAAGTCTGAATGGGTTCTGGAAAAGCCAAAAGATTCTGCATATAATTGCTGAGTGTAAAAGCAATATTCGTACCCACACTAACAATCTTTCACATTTCTTGATGAAACAGTAATCTTGCAGCCTATTATCTGATTTTTACTGCGCTCTTACATTTTCCGCATGGAGAATGATATGAGAAATATTAGTCTCTTTCGTTAGTCAACTGCAAAAAACACTGTGGGCTCGCGAATAGTGATGTTCGTATGCGCTGCAGCCACCCAACTGGTTTCCTGTTGCGTGGGTGAAAACGGATGGAAACACTGTTTATGAGGCCCGTGAACAGTATTTCAATGAGAAAGTATCCAGCAGTCCCTTATTTTCCCCCAAAAAATTTCCTACGATCAAAGCCCTATTAGAAAGACACGATTTACGACCCAAAAAAAAAAGAATATTTTGAATGAGTTATGCTTGTTTCTTTATTCTAATTGTTCTCTTACTCTAGTTTTGGTTTGCTTCTATTTACCTCTACTAGTTTCATATGTGTTGTTTCTCTTGATGTAATTAGAATTGAGGAAACTGAATTATTCTAAAACTACTTAATTTTTGGCAAATGTCAGCAATGTGTAAGCATAAGTACGAATATACCAGTGACGGAATGTTGTATGCTAACTTGTACCCAATAAGCGAAGGCATAAATATTCCTAGAGTCTAGTCAATATAATGGCTACATCTTGTTTGTGTTGGGTATTCATATGTAAGTCACGGCTAGATTTGTCTTCTTACGCAGATCTCACTGGTACCAAGACTACTTTATGTGATTTCACAGAGGTGAAAGGAAAGTAGTAAGGTTGAAAGTGGGCCTGTTCCACTGAGGCTTGCATGTGATATTTTGTTTCTGCATTTTAATTGAGAAAAACAAGCCTTGGCATGCCCCCCATTCGGATGTTGTCTAATACAAGATAGCAACCTCTACTTCATGCCACTTTTTCTTTTTGTGTAGAATGTTAAATCAATCTCCCATGCGTAGGAATCAAAGACCCGCAGGGCGGGTTGGGACTTTATTGGGCGCTAATAGTGGGCTAGACCAACAAAGAAATATAAAAGATCTCATCAAGATAAGATAATCTTGATTTGAATTCAAATTAAGATTGATTTGGATCTTTTTTGCTGTTGTTAGATTACAACTATATCTCCTAATCATTATATAAACCAATGAGGACTAGAATTTGGGTTAGAATTTTTTCTTCCACTAAAGAGTAAAAGGAATCCTCATCTGTTTTCCCTCAATCATAAGGTACTTCCATTGGGGTATTTGAACTGTAAATTAAAGGGTGACCGTTCTTGTAATGTTCACCAACTGTTGAGGATCGAGACAATGACAAAGAGTGGTTTACCACTATTACTGCTTCCACTGAGATAATTCTAATCCCTCTCCTCCGTGTTGTTGATTTATCCTAAATTCTACATTAGTATCAGAGCATTCTTGTGAAATTATGGATTGTGACTTGATCGAATAAAAATCAATCTGAGGGATTTTGCCTCCCTATGCTATACAAAGGCGATCTAAGGGATTTTTTTTCCCTTTTACAAACTTACAGAGTTCATCCCCTTTAAACATATGGAGTTTATCTCCTTAAACAAAGGGAGTTCATCTCCTTTAGGCAAGATCAGCGCTCGGCGCTACAAGAGCTGGTGGTACCCCCTGGGGGGTGTTGCAGCAACTGCCGCTGCTGCGGCCACGGCCGGCTGCGCCCTTGGGGAGCTGCTGTCGCAAGCCGGCAAAGCCCTGAGGGCACTGCTTGCTCTGCTAGAGGCACTCCTGTCGTAAGGCGTTGCAGGCTCTGCCCTGCTGGCAGTGCTGCAGGGGCGCTGCTACCGCAAACCTGCAGCACCCTGGGGGCGCTGCTGGCTCTGCCCTGCCGGCAGCACCCAAGGAGGCGCTGCTGCCATAAGCCTGCAACGCCACTAGGGGAGCTGGCAGCGCCACTGGGTGCGGGGCGCTGCCGGCTCCCCTTGGAGCGTCACTGGCTCTGCTAAGGCTGGCAGCGCCTGTTGGGGGCGCTACTGCCACGGTCGGTAGCGCTCCTTGGGGCGCTGCCGCTGTCACGGCCAAGCAGCACCCTTGGTGGCGCTACCGCAACTAACTAGCATTGCCCATGGCGGGCTACCATCATTACCGCAGCTTGCAGCACCTACAGCAGCACTGCCATGGCCGAGCGGAGCTACCACCAGCGACAAATCTCCGTGGGATCCTATGAGATTAATCTCTGGGCTAGGCCGGGTTTTTGGAGCAGCCCTTATAATAATTATTTTGGCATGCTAGTTGCATCACTAAATAATTATTAGTGTACTTTATTTGAGTGAGAGTACAGTTGAGATTTATTTTAAGCTCCTATATATATCTTATGCGTCACCTAAATTAAACTAATAATAAATATTTGATATAAATGATGATTTTGAGTTTGACAATTTTTTCATTTTGTATCGTATATTTATTATTAGCTTTATATTAAGATATTTTTGCTGCAAAATAAATATTATATGTGTGTGCCAATAATAATATCTTTTGTCGTTATTTGCATATTTTAGATGGTGTCCAAGAATATCATTGCTAACTTGAACAAAAGAGAAACTGGACAGTGAAAATTTTGACATTTGACACAGCAAGTTTCAGTATTTCCTCGATGAGCAAGAGATTTTAAAAACCCTGACACAGTCCATGGATGCGCCACAGAGGAGCACCGACGCAATGTTGAAGCTTATCCAAAATGAGCTAAAAAAGATCAGTGTGCGTGCTTTGTTATGATGAGCATCATGCACAATGATTTGATCAGCGCATTCGAGAACTTTAAGACTGTTCGCGAAATGTGTAATGCCCTGAAACTCAAGTTTAGTGAAAATTCTGCTATGAGATTGTGTGCGTTGACTCTCAAGTTTGATTCTCATCAGATGCGCCTAATTGAGAATATGAAGCAACATATTGGCAGATGTCATCTATAATTCGCGACTCAAAGCAGTTGGAAATAACTTAAGTGATGAACATCAAGTCCAAGCTGGCATTCGTTCTCTGCCTGACACTTGAGAGCACATGAGACTTAACATGACGCACGATGAGAATATTAAGACATTTGATGATCTTTGACGTCATTTGAAGCTTGAAGCTGAGCGCTTGGAAGTGGCTAAGACTAATAACTCATCTTATACTTGTTAGTCTGGTTCGCACAAGCCATCTGGGCCGAAGCGCAAGAAAAATCAAGGCGGAAAAAAACGTGAATTCTAGACTTGCGCCTGAGAAGGCTAATTCTACCAGGCGCGAGAGAGGCAAGTGTGGTGGTAAATAGGGCAAAACTCACAGTATGCTTTAAGTGTGGCAAGGACACTTCGCTGGTGATTGTACTAAGTCGAAGAAGATACTCCTAACTTGAGTTCTTAATTTATTTTGTTACTAGTCATGTCATGGTATCTCATCCATCCTCTGATTGGATTGTTGTGATTCAGGAGAAATAGAACATGTAGTGAGAGGCCGAGTTTGGGTTCATAGAGTATCATTGAATACCATCGGGAAGCAAGGTTCTCTTCATAAAAATGGTGATAGCGTGAATGTGCTGGGTATAGGTACCTACAAGGTAGACTTGCATAGAGGATGCAGACTTCTAATCCATGATGTCCTTTATGCTCCTGATGTTCGACGAAACTTGTTGTCAGTTACTGCTTTGCTTAGGTGAGGATTTCATCTGTCTTTCAAAAATTATAATATACGAATATTCATGGGAACCACCTTTTATGGTAGTGGTTTTATCAATAATGAATTATTTGTTTTTGTATATTTGTTATTTAAATAATGATTCTAGTTCCTTTTTGACTACTATGGATAGTTTTGTTACTTGGCATGCTAGACTTGACCATATTGGTTAAGAAAGAATGAACATGTTAACTCGAGAAGGTCTATTAGGCCAGCTCGCTAAAGTTATCTTGCCTACATGTGAACATTATTTATCAAGCATGTAGATTAGGAAGCCATTTGGCAAAGCCACAAGGGCATCTTCACCTGTTGAATTAATTCATTCTGACATCTGTAGGCTAATGAGTGTGGGAGCACGACATGGTGTCACCTATTTTATTACGTTTACAGATGATTATACTCGCTATGCCTATATTTTTCTGATCTCTCATAAGTCAGAAGCATTAGATTATTTTAGACATTACTTGAGTTTGGTTGATAATAAGAAGAATGGAACAAAGAAAGCTCTTCATACTGACGGAGGTCGTGAGTATTTATCAGATACGTTTAAGCAACTCTATAATGAAAAAGGGTTTAAGAGACAGTTAACAATTCCGTACACTCTGCAATATGGTTGGTCGATGATGGTGCAGATGACCTCCCAATATCTTTCTAGGAGGATGTTTTGTTGACAGTTGCCTATATCCTTAACCGTGTGCTCTCCAAATCAATTTCAACATCATATAAGCTTTGGACGAGCAAAAGTCCTGACTTAAGCTACATGCGCCTATGGGGGCAGCCAGCTATGTTCACAGCAACTCTCATACATGTGGGAAACTTGGCCTTAGAGAAAATAAATGCATATTTATTAGAGACTCGGATGAATTCAAAGGGTATGTAATACTTGGTTTACAGCCAGATGGAATGATTACCGAAATTGAATCACGAGATATGATTTTCCTCGAAGGGGAATTTCCATGAAAAGGGATATCGAGGAAATTAATAGATTTTTTTTCCAGTGGAGGAGTCATAGGAAAGCGCTCCTAATCATGATCAGGAAGATGAAAGCGACTTAGTGCCTAATGGGAGTGTATTTTCGAGTGAGAGTGTACCATTTGGGACTGATTCTGAAGCTATATTTTTGCGTAGAAGCCAACATGGAAACATCGAGGGGGAAGCTTTCATGTATGCTTCGCAAGAGGCAGATGTGCCTAAAAACTATCAAGAGGTTATGAAATTCCTAACTTCTAAGGAATGAAAACTTACTATGCGAGATGAGATGGAATCCATAAGAAACAGTCAAGTCTTGGACTTGGTAGATTTTTCACTTGGGCGTAGGACTATCAGAAACAAATGAGTTATGAAAGTCAAACATAATGCAGAGGCTTCCATCGAAAGGTACAAAGCTCAACTCATGACTAAGGCTACACCCAAAAAGAGGGTATTGACCACGGGGAAACCTTCTCACCGGTAGTGAGGTTTTCCTCCATTCGCCTAATTCTAACTATTGTCGCTCATTTGAATTTAGAACTTTACCAAATAGACATTAAGACTGTATTTCTCAATGGAGAATGGATGAGGAGAAATACATAGATCCACATGTTGGTTTTATAGCAAACGAGGAAGATCACAAAGTTTGCAGGCTTTGAGGATCCATTTATGGCTTAAAACAATCATCCATACAATGGTATTTCAAATTTCATTGAGCCGTTCTTCTAGCGGGTTCACGATGATTGAGGAAGACTATTGTGTGTATGTTAAACGGTCCAATGGTAATTTTCTAATTCTTTCTTTGTATATAGACGACATACTTTTAGTTGCAAATGACAAAAAGATGATTATCACCACACAGGGCTGGCTGTCCTCGAAGTTTGAGATGAAAGCAATGGGTGAAGCAAATTATGTGCTCAGATTTAAGAGCCTAAGAAATCGTTCAAGGAGACTTCTTAGTTTGTCTTAAGAGACATTCATTAAAAAGATATTCGAATAATTTCAGATGCAAGCTTGCAAGCCTGTTGACATCCTGTCGAGAAGAGTAGTACCTTCACTCTTAGCATGTGTCCTCAGACTTCAGAGGAAAAGAGAAGATGGCCCGAGTTTCCTATTCAAACACTGGTGGAAGCTTGATGTACGCTATGATGTGTCCTCGGCTAGATATTTGCCATGCAGTTGGCCTTGTCAGTCAGTTTCAAGCAAATCCTAACTTTGCTCATTGGAAAGCAGTGAAACGAATATTCAGATACCTCAAAGGAACAGCAGACTACATGCTACGCTACTAAGCACAGACCTGCATATTGTTGGTTATAGCGATGCCGACTAGGTTGATGACCTTGATGAGCGCAAGTCTACTTCAAGTTATGCTTTCCTGTTGAATGACGGGGCTATTACATGGTGCAGTAAGAAGAAAACTTGTGTTGCATTGTCTATTATGGAGGCAGAATACCTTGCTAGTTTTGAGACTATTCAGGAGGGTGTTTGGTTGAGAGGATTCTTTCGAGAGTTTGGCATTGTCACAAGCGCTGAGAAACCTGTTACTATATATTACGACAATTCAGCTGTTATTGCCTACTCTAAGGACCCCAAGTATCATGAAAAAATCAAACATATAGACATAAGATATCATTTTGTCCGCCATATGATTGCGCGAGAGGAGGTGATCAAAAGACATTTCTACAAATCGCATGGTTACTGACCTTTTGACTAAGTCGATAGCTCATCAGGCTTATCGGGCTCATGTCAGCAGTTTAGGACTTCATAGATTGTGATTGTATGTTTTCAGTTGACCATTTGATTCAGACATTTGATTTAAAGATATTATTACTGAATAAAGCATTTTCAACTATGTGCACACAGATTAGCTATGAGTAGGATTTCATAGCATGAGTATATCTACATGCAAGGATCAACTCACTCACACGAATGATTGCCTTGGGTGCTTGGAGAGCGAGCAAAACAGAGACATATTGAGTTCATGGCGCAAAAATAGGGAGCTAAACCAATCTTGATAAAGATGTCGCCTTAGTTGCAGCCAAGATATAGTTTTCTAAAGACTATACATGGATAATTGGGTCCCGCTATCCATGTGGCCTGTGAAAAGCCAGATGCGAAACCTTAACTAGGCGCTAAGGAGACCGAGCAGGTAGAGGGTTCGAGTAAGGCATTGCATAGCGACTATACTAAGATCTGCACGGTGTTAGAATGTGACATATACTCTTTACTTAAAAAGAGAACTCCATCGTAGCATGTATTTCATGCTACATGTGCTTAGCGATCAATATAAGAAAAATAAAAGAATGATCCCTACTTCTTTATTTATGTCAGTCATTATGAATCAATATAATTGATCATATTTTATTTTTGCCATATGTGACTTTCGACTGAATTATAAAGTGGAGGTGCGGTGAATACTATTTTGATGTGTTTTCAATGATCAAGATTGATTCGGCCTAATGGGATATCATTGGGAAAGCAATTGTACCAAAACTAAGTGATATGAGGGTGAAGGAAGACTATTTAGTAACATTTGTATTTTATGGTTTACTGCTAGCAAGTTGTGTCGCTATGAAACCTGCAGCACAACTGAAAACATAAAATAAAGAGGTATTTGATATAACTCCAAATTTGAGGGATTGGAGGTGCCAAATAGGATGTGACTAAATTAGTCTAGGGCATGACAAGACACTTTTAGAGATGTTCAATGTTGGCCTTGCAAGATTTAGCATTATTCTCTCGAAATTTTTTGCAGGTTGCTCGATGGTCGCACGGTTCACTTTCAAATATGAATGGAATAACCTTTGGTTGATTGAGAGTGAGAATGCATGTGATTGCCCCACTATGTGCAAGTGGGAAATGTAGGAATAAAAGACCCACAGCGCGGGTTGGGACTTTATTGGGCACCCATAGTGGGCTAGACCCAAAAAAATATATAAAAGATCTCATCAGGATAAGATAAGATAATCTTAATTTGAAATTCAAATCAAGATTGATCTGAATCTTTTTAGTTGTTGTTAGATTATAACTCTCTCCTAGCCAATATATAACCCATGAAGACCAGAATGTGGTTTAGAAGTTTTCTTTCATTAAAGAGTAAGAGGAATACTTATCTCTTTTCCCTCAATCACAAGGCACTTCTATTAGGGTATTTAAACTGTGGCTTAAAGGGAGACCGTTCTTGTAACGTTCACCAATCGTCAAGGGTCAAAACGATGACAAGGAGCGGGATTGAGTTTACCACTGCTAGTGCTTCCGCTAAGATAATCATAATCCCTCTCCTCCGTGTTTTCGGTTTATCCTAAATTCTACATCATGTACCTTTTAGCCTCTTTTATTTTTCTGAATATAAAGAATGGTAATTATTGTAAACAATTACCAAATTAACTATTTTATCCATTTTTTCAATTAATAGGCTGATTTAACTGGATCAAATGTTAAATCTGTTAGAATGAAACATGAAAATTGCAAACTAGAGAGGAGTGGACTTTCTTTTTCTTGTGAATTGTAGCACGAATTTGGAGTGTTCCCGAATTGCGAAGTGACTTCGAAAAGCAACATGAGGTAAGGGTGTTCCCGAGTAGTGAAGTGACTCCGAGAAGGCGACACGATATTAGGGTGTTTCCAAGTAGCGAAGTGACTCTGAGAAGGCGACTCTGAATCAATAGACCTCAATGTCGGAGGAACTCTGAGAAGGCTAAACGGTGTTGTAGTAGAGCTGTTGTGCGTTCTTGAACGCTGTGCTTGAAGAAATATTTGATTTACTCCAGTGCAAGGATCTTAAAGTCAAATTGCCCCCAGGAACAGCAGTTGAAGAACTGTAGTGTGCACCAACTAGATTCTTCGGTGATCTCGATCTGATCAGGCAAGTGACCTCCTCGATCTGACGCAGGACATGGCTCTACTGACTAAATGGATACACTCTTTTTAATTTAGTGATCTTTTCTTTCATTTGCGATGTTGTGATGTTTTTAAATGAACTATAAGGGAGCCTATTTATAAGATTTCACTAGCAACTTAATGGTCATCATCCCTTAATGAGAATAGCTCAAGAGTCTTGTCTAAATTCAATGAATCTAGTTCAAGAGTCACCAACTCATAATGAGAGAAACCCAAAGAGTTATGTTCATATTCAGTGAATGTAACCCAAGAGTCATTAGCCCTTTAATGAGGAAAGCTAAAAGTTAACAATCACTAAATGAGGGAGCCTAAAGGATTACCAATTCATAATTAGAAAATCCAAGAGCCTTGTGTCCAAATTCAATGAAAAAAGAATCCGAAGGTGTTTGTTACATTAACCATACCTAGCCCATATCAACTAATTTGCTCTTATGGGGGAATTATTAGTTAAAACCATTTTAATATGGTAAAAACTAAATAATATATATAGAGAAAAATAGGAATCAGTTGACGCATGAGGAAAATCCGTCCTATGTCGCACTCAAAAATCAAGTTTTTGATTGAATTTTTAAGATCTGACTGCACATTATCATCTTCACGTTCTAAGATATATACAAATAAAAAAATCACCTGATTTGGAGATTGTTTATTCTATTTTCTTTGGGTTCAAACATTAACGGTTTTTAACAGTAGAACAAAATGGAATGATTAGATCAATGAGTAAACGAACTCCAAATCACTTGATTTTTTTATATGTGCACATCTTAAAACATGAAGATAATGTGCGGTCGAATCGTGAAAAAAATTCGGGAGATATGATTTTAGAGTGCGACATAGGACGGAGTTGCCTCCTGTGTCAGCTGATTTACATATTCCTCATATATATATATATATATATATATTATATATATTATATATATATATAATATATTATATATATATATATAGGGAGCTGATCCTCTAAGAACGGTTCTCACGGATTTCTGTGAGAACTTTCACGTGGGTCGTCGGATCTGATAGATCAAATCAAATAAAACTAGATCTCTATCAGATCCGACGGCCCACGTGAAAGTTCTCACATGAATTCGTGAGAACCGTTCTTAGGGGATCAACTCACTATATATATAGTTTGAAAACTATTTTATGTTTTGAAAACTAATTTTGCACAAGACATCTAACAAAATGCCTAATATAATCTTGTACAGATGTGCATGCTCTCAAATTTCTTCCAAATAGCAAATTTTTCTTCCTGTTCTCTAGGCCGATGAGATTGGAGCATACAACTAATCATCATTGTGTTGGGTTTTATGTCGGAGGATATTATTATCAATCTCTTTTATTATGAAAAACTTCTCGAACGGTTCAGAATCTATTGACAAGTACATTGTTTCTAGATGTGATCCATGCACGTTCTATTCATGTGTGCTGTGACCTTCTTCGTGTAGAATTTCATCTCTCTATGCATCTCTCTACTTTTTTGCTTATCATTTTCTTTTCCTCATCTTCTGTTTCACAATTAATTTTATTTTTTCCTTTTTATATACCACTATAGTACATTAGTAAAACATTAGTAAAACCTCTTTCTAAGAGAGTTAAGTTTTTGGCCCCATTGTGCGGCAACATATTATTAAAATAAAAAAAGTCTGGTTTTCTTTCTCAAGTCCAGAAAACAATAAAAAAAGAAAAGAAAAAAAATGTTGCTGTCGAGATATTTGGAGAGGAGAGCCTCTTTCGCGCCACATCAGCACTAACTTCTTGCCTTCTCTGTCCGCTGTGTAAAATGGTTCTCCCCCCGCGACAAGAAAAGAAAGAGCAACAGTCTTCATGAGATAAATACAGCCATTTTTCTTTTTAATTTTCTTAAAAAATAAAATCCCCTCTTCTTCTTCTTCCCACTGGCATCGCCTGTAAATATTGAGAGAGATGGGGAATGTGAGCACGAAGGACGACCTGGACAACGGCCACAATGACCCGTCGATGAGATCGGATGGCCCCGATCTCGAAGGCTTCCCGCCTCGCGATCCCCGCAACGGGTGGCGGCCCCACTCCGTGGAATCCATGGGATCCCCCCCACACCAACCTCCCCGCTTCAGACCCCCTCTCATGTTCACTCCTCTGGTAACACGTGAATCATTCTCTTTTATTTTATTTTTTGTTTTCGATTCGAATCTCAATCTTTTTTAAGATAAAGGTATGAATGAACTGATTGAGCCAGTGTAGTTAAGGTATATGACAGTTGTGATTAGTTTGGATCTAATTGTTCTGGTATCCTGATCGAATATCGTTTTTTTTGGCTGCATTATCTACAACAAAGTAATTTCATTTTGTTCCTTAGGGCCGATAAATGTTTGGAGTAAAGTATTCTGAATAAAAATTGTTATGGGTGTAGCTTGTCATATGCCTTTTCCTCCACGCGTTAATTATGATTCTAGAATTATTATAGCTTAAACAATCAAGGATGGTTAATTTGTTGATTTACATGAACCCTACAATCAATAGAATGGAAAATCTCGACTTCCCCCTCTAATTCCTCAGTTTGAAACTGGTATGGAGTTAAATAGGGAAGTGAAAGATTTACCCGTGTAAACTTGTTCCCTGAGAATGCAGGGAAACTAGAACAGTTTTTCCAATATTGTGCGCATTTATAGCATTCCTTGTGAAACTATACAGCAAATTGGAGTAGAAAGAAAACAAAAGGTTAGAAAATAACTGTAAAAGATAAATTCCTGTTACCAGTTGTTCGTTGTCCTAGAATTAGAGAAACCAACTATCTGTAGAGACATTCAATGCAATACTAAAGTATTCCTTCTATTGAAACTACTGCTGTGGTGATTGTGTGTATCACACTAAATCCAGATAATAAATCCAATTACAATATATGTGTGGGGAGAGAGGAGATAAAAAGCTATGGAAGAGTTTTTTAAACTCATCGAAGAGATAGCTCAGAGATTGGAACACAGGCGAACAGCAGCCAAGCCGCGGTCGACCGGCATGCACAAAACGTGCACAGGAGTAGGTCGGTCGACCGCTTGGTCGACCGATTGGCATAGGGTACTCTCTGTTTGGGTCGGTCGACCGACAGACGAATCTGCTTCTCCTGTTGGGATTCGGACTTCGTTTCTGAAAAGGAGTCGGATCTAATTGGGGTTGCTAAAACTCTAGGACTCTCGGGTTATAAATAAAGGGCAGAGCCCTCATGAATTGTATCTCTTGCACGACTTGTAATTGATCTTTGAATCAATAAAATCTCTCCCTTGACGTAGGCAAATTGTCGAACCTCATTAAATATTGTGTTTGCTTTCTCTCTTGTTTAATTGTTTTTGTCTTTTGGATACTTCTCTAGTGCGGCTATCTCTCGGCAGAGAATTCCTCATTGGTTGTTGCCCCGGCGCGCGCAACAAGTGGTATCAGAGCATCCCAGATTTTTCGTGGGATCGTGTGTCGATTCCAAGAGCATTGGTGACTGTTTGGCAGAAATCGTGTGTCGATCTTGGAGCAGCGTTGGGACTATTTGTGGGATCTTGTGTCGATCTTAGAACAACGTTTGGATTGCTCAAGGAATCAGATTTGGTGGAGTAGATCTCTTCGGAAACTCTCCTAGGGTTTCACTTTGAGGTAAAGATTTTATCTTTATCTAGTTTTTTTGATCCAACTCCGTTTGTTTTCCCCATTGTTTTGAGGAATCTATTGAGAAGATGGCTGAAGATAGTACATCTACGGTAAAAATCATGAATCCACATTCATTGAAGATTGATGTGGTGAAATTTGATGGTAAGAACAACTATATGATGTGGAGATATGAGGTGATGGATGTCTTGACTGCATCAAACCTCAAAAACACTCTACGGTTGGAGAAAAGAGCGAGACTACTTCTGAAGAGGATTAGGACAAGATGAATCGAACGGCGTGTAGTCTGATTAGATCTTATTTGATACAAGACATCAAGTATCATGTGTTATATGAAACATCTGCAAGGCAGTTGTGAGAGATTCTAGAGAAGAAATATCTGACAAAAAGTATCGAGTCGCGTTTGCAATTGAAGTGGAAGCTTTATCGCTTTCAGATGAAGAAAAGACTCTCCATTGATGAACACATGAATAACTACACCAAACTTATTACAGACTTAGTTAACGTGGATGTCAAGATCGATGAAGAGGATAAGACGGTGATTCTATTGAATTCTCTTCCTGACGAAGAGTATGTGACCTTTACCCTAACTTTGATCAATAGTAGACAAACACTTAACTATAGTGAAGTGTTGGTTGCTCTTGTAAATTATAAAGTTAGGAGGCAGGATAAGCTATCTTCTTCTGGAAGTACATCAGTAGAGACGTTGGCGATAAGAGGCAGGAGTTCCAATTAAAAGGGTAAATGAGATCGTGGGAGATTAAAGTCCAGACCAGGTTTCAGAGATCTGAAGAAGAATCAGTGCGCCTACTACAAAGAACTAAGGCACTGGAAGGTTGATTGTCAAAGGCAAAGAGTAAGAGTCGAAGACCGAGGCAAATCTCGCACATGTGGTGAATACTCACACCAGTACCTCACAGGCTGTTAGATTAGACTCACACTCATCGTATTTTTTTCTGTTACTACTCTTATTGTTGATTACACATGAGACTCTGAGTGAATGTTAGATACTGGAGCTACCTATCATGTATGCCCAAACAGGGATTGATTTTCCAGCTTTGAGAAGATAGAAGGATGTTCTGTTATCATGGGTGATGATCGCCCATGTAACATAGAAGGAATAAGTGCAATCCATATTAAGATGTTTGATGGGATGGTGCGAGAATTGAAGGAAGTGAGGCATATACCTCAACTTAAAAGGAAGCTTATCTCTGTTGGTGCTTTGGAAACACTGGGTTTTAAGGCATCTATAAGAGATGGTGTTTTCAAGATGACAAAAGACTCAATGGTAGTTTTGAAAGGCGTCCGTCGAAATAATTGTTGGAACTTATATTTTGATGATAACAATTGTGATGCAGATGCATTGGAGCTCTATCTCAAAAAACTAATGCTGAGTTCTAATTGCTCAAGACTACTCAAGGATATTGGCTATTTTTGTGTATTTTTTATAGAATGTTAAAAGCCTTGATCACACACAATATAGTGTCATAATCGACTTATATCCAAGTCTAATCGACTAATATATCCTCTAGTCGACTTACTACTTTATGTAGTCGACTAAGTCTTTCCACAGATATACATTAACTTTTTGTTTTTTTACTGTAAGCAGTATTAGTCGACTTACCTACACTGCTAGTCGACTAATTCAAGTTGTAGTCGACTAACCCATTCTGCTGGTCGACTAATTATAGTTTTCTGAAACTTTTCATCTGTATCAGTCTTGATATAGTCGACTTGATCTCTTGACTAGTCAACTAACCCAGGCAAAAATTGTTCTATTAGTCGACCAAATCTCATACCCTAGTCGACTATAGACAGTTTCTGATTGTTAAACAGTTATTGTTATTCTGGTGTTTATCTAACGTTTTGATTTTCAAATTTAAGTTGATAACTTCCCTAACTGACTATAAATTTCACCTATAAATAGGGATGTTGTCCTAGGATAAATACACAATTCAAATCATTAGTTTTCTATCCAAACTCAGTTGAAAATTTCTTTTCCAGAAAACTAGTTTTCACTTTCATTTTTTCACACAATTCCTATCTATTGTGAAGAATTCTGAGAGTCCACTATAAAAAAACCTTGTTCACGATCACATACAAGTTTCAAGGCTTATAGGTTATTTTGTAATCATTCAAAGAGAAGGGTTGTATAAGAGTGTCTTCTTAGTGTAGAGAAAAAGTTGTACAAGTTGTTGTCTTCTTGGTGTAGAGAAGAGTTGTACGGATTTGGCAAATGTTATTTTGTCAAGTGTTGTACAAGGAGTTGATTTTGAGTGTACAAAATCAAGATAAGAAAAATGTCAAGCGGATTGCTTAGAGATTGAACGTAGGTCACAAGGACCGAACCAGGATAAATCTCTCGTGTTTGCGTTTGCATTTTTCTGAGTTTTTATTCCTTTCTTGTAAGTATTTTATTTAACGCTATTCATCTTTGTTTTAGTGTTTGTGTTGACATTATTTTTAGATCCTATATTTAGTATCAGAGCCCTGCATACTCAGTCAACACCTAACATACAAAGATGACAACGGAGTTTCCTTCTTCACAATTCAAAGAAGGACATTCTACACAACGTCCACCATTATTTGATGGATCAAACTACAACTACTAGAAGTGTAGAATGAAGAGCTACTTGCAATCACTCAACTATTAACTATGGAGCATAGTAGAAGCACCATACACTAAGCTGACCACCAATTACTATGCGTAGAGTGAAGTACAAAAGAAATCTGTAAATCTGGATGCCAAAGCAATGAACGCGCTTTTCTGTGCCTTGAACAAAGAAGAACTCAATCGCGTGTCAACAGCCAGATCTGCAAATCAAATATGGCAGATTTTACAGGTAACACATGAAGGTACAAATAAGGTTAAAGAATCTAAAATTTATGTTCTTGTTCACAGTTTGAACTCTTCAAAATGAAGGAGAAAGAAACAATTTCAGAAATGATTACAAGGTTCACCGACATTACAAATTACTTAGCATCCTTGGAAAGGAATATACTCAAGTCGAAAAAGTTAGAAAGATTCTTTGTGCACTCACGTCAGATTGAGATAAGAAAACTACTGCAATAGAATAAGCAAATGATCTCTCAACAATGTCATTAGAAAATCTTATTGGTAATTTAATGGTATATGATGTACAACTTGAAGATCGAAAGAAAATGAACAACCTCAATCAAAGAAGAAAGTACTTGCCTTCCATACATCCTCAGATATAGACAATTCAGATGATGATGAAGAGGAGATGACAATGCTCTCAAGAAAATTCAGAAAGTTCTTGAAGTAAGGTAAGTTTAATCATACATGTTTTAATTGTAATAAAATAGGTCATATGAAGAATGATTGCCCATTGCTAAAAAAACAAAGGAAAATTCAAGTTAGTTCAACAAGTTCAATAAAAAGAAGAAAGATTATCATGCAACATGTGAGAATAGTGATTCTTCCTCAGACGAAGAAGAAGCCACTGAAACTGCAAATGTTTGCTTTTTTGGCTCAAGAAGAAGATGAGGTACAATATACTGAATTATTAGATGCATTTCATGGTTATATGATGATCTTAAGAATGAAAAGATTAAAAATACAGTTTTAACAAAGGAAAATGAAAGACTCAACAAAAAAAATTCATTTTATGTTTCTCAAATTTCTTCTGTAAATTCTCAAAAAGATGACTTTAAAAATGTTATATCATCATTGAAAAAAGATAATGAGAATTTCTTAAAAGAGAATGCTTTGCTTAAAAGAGAAACTATTTCTTTAAATTCTAAAATTTTAATTTTAGATAAAAAATGTCAAGTTTCAAAATTAAGTATGAAGAAATTTTGAAAAATGTGACAAAATTTAATAAAGAAAAAGAAATTTAAATGATTTATTATCTTATCAAAAGATTTCAAATAATCATTTTGGTATTAGATTTTCATAAGATAAGTTTGAAAAATCTACGCACGTTGGTCTTGGTTTTTCAAATCATAAATCTACACATGTTTATGAAAAGAATCATAATTCATATAATTCTTTTGTGAAAAGAAATACTGATAATTTTTCAAAAAGAATTAAAAACAAATATATATGGATTCCTAAAAATTTAAGTATTGTGGATAAAAATGCTTATATTGCATATACATCATGTATCTAATTCTTGTGATTATGTTTATACTAACAAATGAAAACCAAATTCAAATTGGGTTTGGGTTCCAAAAGGTTAATGTTTTTATCATGTTATGATGGGTACCATACAAAATGTTTATCTTATAGGTACCTTATATGAAAAAGTGATTTCTTATTTCAAACACTTGATAATGCAAAATATAATGTATCATATATATATATATGTCATGATATATTTTTTACAGGGGGAGAACACTTATCTATATTTGTTATAACCTGTTCTGTGCAGGGGAATAATTTTTTATAACCTGCTCTCTGTAGGGGGAGTTTTTGTGCACACAACTTGTCATCATCAAAAAGGAGGAGAATGTTAGAACTTATATTTTGATGATAACAATTATGATGCAGATGCATTGGGGCTCTATCTCAAAAAACTAATGCTGAGTTCTAATTGCTCAAGACTACTCAAGGATATTGGCTATTTTTGTATTTTTTTATAGAATGTTAAAAGCCTTGATGACATACAATATAGTCTCGTAATCGACTTATATCCAAGTCTAGTCGACTAATATATCATCTAGTCGACTTACTACTTTATGTAGTCGACTAAGTCTTTCCACAGATATACATCAACTTTCTGTTTCTTTACTGTAAGCAGTATTAGTCGACTTACACTGCTAGTCGACTAATTCAAGTTGTAGTCGACTAAACCTTTCTGCTGGTCGGCTAATTATAGTTTCCAGAAACTTATCATATGTATCAGTCTTGATATAGTCAACTTGATCTCTTGACTAGTCGACTAACCCAGGCAAAACTTGTTCTATTAGTCGACCAATCTCATATCCTAGTCGACTATAGACAGTTTCTGACTGTTAAACAGTTATTGTTATTTTGGTGTTTATCCAACGTTCTGATTTTCAAATTTAAGTTGATAACTTCCTAACTGACTATAAATTTCACCTATAAATAGGGATGTTGTCCTAGGATTAATACACAAATTCAAATCATTAGTTTTATGTCCAAACTCTGTTGAAAAATTCTGTTTTTCAGAAAACTAGTTTCCACTTTCATTTCTTCACACAATTCCTATTCTATTGTTAAGAGTTCTGAGAGTCCACTATAAGAAATCTTGTTCACGATTACATACAAGTTTCAAAGCTTATAGGTTATTTTGTAATCATTCAAAGAGAAGGGTTGTACAAGAGTGTCTTCTTGGTGTAGAGAAGTTGTACAAGTTGTTGTCTTCTTGGTGTAGAGAAGAGTTGTATGGATTTGGCAAATGTTGTTTTGTGAAGTGGTATACAAGGAGTTGATTTTGGATGTATAAAATCAGGATAAGAAAAATCTCAAGCGGATTGCTTGGGGACTGGACGTAGGTCACGAGGACCGAACCAGGATAAAATCTCTCGTGTTTGCGTTTGCATTTTTTTGAGATTTATTTCCTTTCTTGTAAGTATTTTATTTAACACTATTCATCTTTGTTTTAGTGTTTGTATTCACATTATTTTTAGATCCTACAATAATTTCTACTACTTGAAGGGTAGAGGTCAAATGGTGACTTCTACAGATTCAGATGATGATTGTACCAAGCTGTGGCATATGAGTCTCGGACATATATGAGAAAAGTCTTTGTAAGCTTTTGCAAAGCAAAGTCTGTTGAAAGGTGTCAGAACCTACAAATTGGAGTTTTTTGAACCTTGTATCATCGAAAAGAAGACCAAGGTGAAATCGGCACAGCGACTCACTGCACCGAGGGGATTCTGGATTTGTTCACACCGATGTTTAGGGACCTACCAAGACGGCATCTATTAGAGGTAACCACTACTTTGTGACTTTTATTGATTATCAAGGTGTTGTTGGGTATATATCATGAAGCACAAAGGGGAAGTCTTAGAATTATTTGTGGAGTAGAAGAATATAGAGAGAAACACGGGAAGGAAGATTAAGGTGCTCCGATCAGATAATGGAGGCAAGTTATAAAGTGATTCTTTCTTAAAGCTATGTCGTGATGAGGGCATAGAAAGGCACCTTACAGTAAGGAAAATACCGCAACAAAATGGGGTAGCAGAAAGGATGAACATGACTTTACCAGAGAAGATCCGATGTATGTTATCCAATGCCGGATTATCAAAGAATTTCTGGGCTGAGGGTTTGGCATATGCTTGCTATCTCGTCAATAGGTTACCTTTGTCTGCGATAGGAGGTAAAGCTCCTATGAAAGTTTAGTCTAGGAAAGCTGCTCAGGATTATGATTCGCTAAGCGTATTTGGGTGTCCGGCCTACTACCATGTTAAGGAAGACAAGTTAAACCCACGAGCGAGGAAAGGTATGTTCGTAGGATTCAAGAGAGGAGTAAAAGGCTACAAGATTTGGGATCCTAAGGACAAGAAGTTTATCCTCATCAGAGATGTCACGTTTGATGAGACTTCAATCTTGAAGCCTACAAGTTCTCAGCAGGTGGAAATTGAAAAGACCAAGGGATATCGCAGCAGGTGGAGAGTGATGTTACTTCATCGTCTCTAGAAGGATCAGTATCATTGGAGATCATACCCACGGTGACACAGGGTAGTGATCATGTAGCCTATCAGGATACTGATGAGGATCACGGACAGGCTATAGGTGATGTCCATGTATCCATTGCAATTGAAAGAACCAGAAAAAATCTATATAAGCCTAGTTGGCTCACTACAGATATGGTTGTCGCCTATGCTCTCCCAGTCGTTGAAGAGGCGATCCCGTCTACATACAGGGAAGCTGAAATCAGTTCAGAGTTCAAGATGTGGAAGGATGCCTGGTTGAAGAGATGAGTTCTCTATATAAGAACGTCACTTGGGAACTGACAGAGTTGCCTAAGGGAAAGAAGGCAATTGGTTGTAAGTGGGTATAGGCAAAGAAACAGGGATCTCTTTAGGATGATACTGTACGCTATAGAGGCAGATTGGTAGCGAAAGGCTACGCATAGCGAGAAGGCATTGACTACAATGAGACATTCTCTTATGTTGTAAGCATTTGTCGATTCGAATTTTGCTGGCACTGGTAGCACAGTATGAGTTGGAACTTGACCAGCTCGATGTGAAGACCAGTTTTCTCCATGGCGATCTTGAAGAAGAGATCTATATGTCTTAGCCGATGAGGTTCAAAATTGCAGGAAAGGAGAATATGATATGTAAGCTGAAAAATCGATGTATGGATTAAAACAGTACCTAGGCAGTGGTATAAGCGTTTCGACAGCTTCATAAGAGGAAAAGATACACACGTAGCCATTATGACCCATGTGTGTATTACAATAAGCTACCCAGTGGAGAGTACATATATCTACTGATGTATGTAGATGATATGCTCATCGCTTCTAAAAGCAGATTCATAATAGATAAATTAAAGAAAGACTTGTCTTTCGAGTTCGAGATGAAGGATCTTGGTGAAGCGAAGAAGGTGCTAGGCATGAAGATTGAGCGATACCGAAAGAGTGGCAAGGTTAGCTTGACACAAAAGGGATATTTGCAGAAGGTACTTCAGAGGTTCAACATCAACGGTAATATGAAATCTAAGTACACCATTGGCTCCTCATTTCAAGTTAAAAGTCACTATGTCTTCTCGTACTGTTGAAGAACGTAAGTACATGACTCGCGTACCATATGCTAGCGCAGTTGGTAGTTTAATGTATGCAATGGTGTGTACAAGACCTGATTTATCACAAGCTATCTCGATGATTAGCAGATACATGCATGATCCCGGTAGGGGTCATTGGGAGGCAGTGAAGTGGGTTCTACGGTACATCAAGGGTACCATAGACGTTGGTTTAGTATTCGAGAAGGATTCTACTGGTAAGCAAGAGTGTGTCGGATATGTTGATTCCGACTATGCAGGAGACCTCGACAAACGCCGGTCTACAACGGGATATGTGTTACATTATTCCAAGAACCGGTTAGTTGGCGCTTTATTTTACAGTCTACTGTCGCATTATCTACTACAGAGGCCGAGTACATGGCCATGACGGAGGCTATGAAAGAGGCTATGAAAGAGGCAATTTGGCTTCAAGGATTGCTCGATGACTTGGGGATTGATCAGGATCTGTTGAAGATCAACTGTGATAGCATGAGTGCTATCTATTTGGCAAAGAACCAGGTGTATCATGCAAGGATGAAGCACGTTGATGTCAGGTTTCACTTTGTTCGGGAGACTCTTAATGAAGGTGACCTTGAGTTATTGAAGGTTCATATAAAGGAGAATCTCGCAGATATGCTTACCAAGGTGATTTCGAGAGTAAAATTTACATATTGTAAAGAGTTACTCTATATCCTTCCAGTTGCTTGAGCTCAGTGGAGCTCGTTTTGATGAACCACAGATGACTTGATCCTTTGGGCAAGGTACGTAGGCAACCACATGTGCAGCCACTTTCGAGTCGACATGTATTGTGTTGAGATTGGCTCAGATTTGAGAAATATTCACCGAGGTGGAGAATTGTAAGGGGGAAAATAAAAAGCTATGGAAGAGTTCTTTAAACTCATCGAAAGAGGTAGCATAGAGAGTGGAATCCAAAAGGATCGAGAACGCAGTCGAACAAGCTATGGAAGAGTTCTTTAAACTAGAGGCCGGTTGACCGCCCGATCGACCGGCATGCACAAAACGTGCACAGGAGCTGGTGGTTGAGCGGTCGACCGACTGACACAGGGTACTCTCTATTTGGGTCGGTCGGTCGACCGACAGGCAAATCTGCTTCTCATGTTGGGATTCAGACTTCGTTTCTGAAAAAGAGTCAGATCCAATTGGGGTTTCCTAAACTCTAGGACTCTCTGGCTATAAATAAAAGGACAGAGCCCTCATGAATTGTATCTCTTACACAACTTGTAATTGATTTTGAATCAATAAAATCTCTCTCTTCCTTGCCCGAGGACGTAGGCAAATTGTCGAACCTCGTTAAATATTGTGTTTGCTTTCTCTCTTATTTAATTGTTCTTAGCTTTTGGATACTTCTCTGGTGCGACCATCTCTCGGCAGAGGTTCCTCATTAGTTGTTGCTCCGGCGCGCGCAACAATATGGATGCCCAATTATGAAGGTGGAAAACACTAAAATTAGCCCAAATTGATTGAAAAATAATAAAATTAGTCCAAATTGATTGAAATAATTGATGAAGAACATGCTAAATTAAAAAGCTAACGTAAGGATAGGTTCATAGACCTGGACCTCCCCCCACAACCCACCGACCCACCCACACGAATTGCCACACAAGAAAAAAGAGAAATGAAAAGTAACCAACAATATCCCCGCCACAATGCATAGAGGTAGAAATTGACTTCGATTACTTTGTCTTATCAAGTGTTTGCATTTCTTTTGCTCACCTATGCTTGATCCTTGAGCCAATTATCCAGAGTCTTCCCAGCATGCTGCCAATAGGACCTTTTATTCCTTCTTATTTTTAGTGAAAGTTTACAGTCTGGTCGTGAACTTGGGACTTCCCACTAACCACCCCATCTTTTACCACCTTAGCCAGGTCTCCTTGAGTATTTTAGATGCACACAACTTAATCGAGATATGTGCGAAAGACTAGTACTGGATTGTTGGCTGACTAATTGTTTCCATATCCAGGAACGGGGAGTCAGTTGGCCGACTGGTGTTGAAGATGATGTCCAAGATTGGTGTCACCTCAAACTTTCTTATTTAAAATAGAGACCCCATTGTTGTAAATTTTCATAATAGTTTCCATACCTGCAAGGAACCTCACCTACACCACACAAAAGTTCATAAAGATGGCTCGATGATTTGCATATGGAGGGTTGTGATATTTTGAAGTAGCATGCAATTCTGTGGGTGCGTGTGATGTGAGCTAGAGAAAAGATTTTGAAGGTAAAATATAGGTTCAGCCATTGATCTAGAACATTTGTAGAGCCAACAGTCTAATTTAAGGGTTTCTTGAGAACTTTGAATCATACCAGAAATTTGAATTTTATCCGAGTCTTCTGATAGCATATGTAATGATTAGTGAAGAAAATTACTAGCAAAAGTTCTTCTTGAACATCTGTTTAACACAACAACTATATATATATATATATATATATATATATATATAATATATATATATATATATATCAGCAGGAATTAACCAAACAGTAGAAGAAGAAAAACCTGCAAAGGTTACTACTAGTAAAGGGTTTGAGGTCCAATCCATATATAGCAATGGCTGTTAGGGTAGTGATATGATAGGTTAGAGAAATGTGAATAAAAAGATTGTCAGAGAAAAGTTTAAATGGAAACTATATCTGTCCGCACCTCAAAAAATGATACATGTAAGATATGACCATAAAAACATTTCTCCTGATGTAGATGATATGCGCCAAATCCGCAACCATTATACAGGATGACTAAAATGAAGGATGGAGATTTATTAGGGTGGGGTGAAGGGACAGGCCAGGATAAATGATCCTGACTAAATCAACCTAGCATGAGCAGAAGGTGAAAGAGGGCTTTTTTGTAGCTTAAATTCTGGAAATATTATGTCTTTCTTCTGGTGATGCAAGCTTGAGTCTAGTTGAGGATTGCAGCTGAAAGCCTGAAATAGGACTCTTAAACCCTTTGCATGCACAAGTGGTCTGCTAATACTACAATTTAGTACTTATTGAAGCTTTGTTCATTGTTGAAAAACAAGGTCATGCTGCGGCTAATGCAGCGTACGCAGGTAATCACTGCATTGAAAAAGGTTATGCTTTTCATTTTGCAGATTAACCACATAATCAGTAATATGGGTATTATGCGCCCGCTTTCTAATTACACAAAGAATTGTCTTTTTTTTGTTAAGAGAAATTCAACCCTTTATCTAATTAACCCAATCCAATTGGACCTATTATACCAATTATCCAAAATCCTTAGCGATTAGACCCGATTCATATATACTAAATTTCATCATAATCCAAAAAGGCGATCTCTCTTTCCCGTACTCTCCTAGGGTGTAGTCAAACAAAGCGGTCAAACTATGCGGCGAGTGTAAGCTTTGTCTTCTACCTTCTCTATTCATTTACTTCTGTTAAAGAAATATATTGGAATTAAGATTATAGAATACTTATTGTATTAGGATATAAAGTTTCCTTATTATGCGATTGTATGCCTATATATATTCAGGCATTGCGCTCATCAATAATACACAATATTCAGTTTTTCAACTGATTTAACATGGTATGAGAGCCTACTCTTTAAAATTCTTTGCTATTTATCGTCATTGACATATTGTTCACGCGCCTGCGGTGTACCGCACTCATGTAGCACGTGCCTAGCACCGAACAACTTTTTTGCGTTGCATTCTATTAAAATTTTCACCCTAGTCAGTTTTTTCACTTGCTTGTCACAACGACAATGTCTTCGACTTTAACTTCATGGGCTACGCACGATCACCAACATTAAAGAGTGTGATCGTCTTTTTTTGTTCAACCGATCTTTATCTTCTTCTATTGAGTTTGAAAATTTCTCAAAATTTCTTCTTCTATTGAGTTTAGGGATCCCTCAAAACCCATCTATTTTCTCTCTGATCGTTATTTTTTTCTATTCACGAATTTTGCACTATGTTAATGTCCACAAACTTCAAGTGAAAGAGACATGTTTCTTTTGGAGTCCATCTTGCCTATTCTAAAGGTTCAATGTCCATTTCACTTCCAGCAAAAGAGACACTATGGGTTTTAAAGTCTGTCTTGATTATTTTAAAGAGACTTACAGCTTCAAAGTTTGCCTTGTGACTCGCGAAAGAGACTTAGGTCAATCTTCAGAAAGTGCTCCATTATCGATTGGCATCCATCTCTACTTCTCGTTTGCATCATCCACACTCATTCAAACTCTCGATATTTCATCATCATCATGTATTTACGAGGGTTTGTTCAAGATTTCACAAGTTCTATGCATCTGTCTTTGAAAAGCATCATATGTGATCGACATTGAGTTTAACATTCAGCATATAGGTTTTAGTTATTTTATTTTATTTTTCTTTTATTCAAATTCACAATTTTTCCTCCATCGTGAGTTGTGAGGGAGTGTTAGAGAAATATATTAGAATTAAGATTATAGAATACTTATTGTTTTAGGTTTACAGTTTTCTTATTATGCAATCGTATGCCTATATATATTCAGGCATTGTCCTCATCAATAATACACAATATTCAATTTCTTCAACTGATTTAACAATTTTCATTTTCTTTCATTCCCTTCTCTCGCATATGATATTTTTTTCATCTCGAGTATTCGAATCAGTGAGTAATCACGTGACTGCTGCTACTTAATCAGTCGTGTGTCACAGGCAAAGAGGTGTGTTAAGAGATCATGATTTCTCTTTTGATTAGTTGTGATGTTGATTTGTGATTTTATCATTATATTGAATATTGAATGATGTCAAGGGTTATTCCTCTACATAGTTAAGTTTTAGGTTGATATCAAAGCCATGTTGCATGAACACTGACACTAATACGATACGATATACTGACAAGAAAAGTTCTAAAAAGTACACAAAACAGAAGTATTGTGTTGACTCAATGGCTTCACTTTAGAATGTCTGTGCTACATAGTATAGGGTTCTATATCTACAGCCACGGTCACCGTAATTATGCATTGTACTTTAGGGTCAAAAAAAAAAAGGTTACTGTCATCGTATTCATATATTGAAATTTGATGTGGTAGGATGAATTTACATGAGGATTACTAGCTACTTCATTTAAATTTTCTTTGTGCTTGAGTCCAAATCAACTCTCTTTCTTTCCCAACCATTTCACTTTGTGTTTGTGAGTTGCTTCAAGTTGGAATTATCAACTTATTAATAAGAGAAAATTGGAAGTATGCAACTCATATTCAATGACTAGGATGCTAGCTAATGTCCATCATAAGCTGCAATGTCAAAAACAATAGTTGGATATAATTTCTGTCATTATGATTTGCTTGCTTCTAATAGAGTTCTTTTAGCATCTTTCTAGAGTAGTCTTGAGAAAATCTTTTGAAATAAGTTGCTATTGTATGCTAATCACAGAGATGAGCTGTGCTCCAAATTATATGGGCGTCAATATTATGGCCAAATCTGTCATGCAAAGACTAGCAAGAAGCATAGAGAACACAAAATACCTAGAGAGGATTTCCGCCAGTGTTGTTAGAGGCCAGTGTTGTTAGAGGCGATCGAGGCGATGCGCCTTGGCGCGAGGTGAAGCGAGGCGCAACAATGCACCCCGCATCGCAGGCGAGGCGGCGGGCAGCGCAAGGCGCGCACCCAAATGCGCCTGGCGCGAAGTGCGAGGCGATCGCCTCTATGCGCTTATTGTTTGTGGGGCGGGTCGGGTTACAACCCGCCAATTTAGCGGGTAAATTCGGCCTGCTTAAGTTAGATAAAAGTAAAAATGAAAAAAAACCAACCTTTTTACTGCAGGCAAACCCGATCTAGGGTAGAGGGGCCCCCGCATTCGTCGTCGTCGCCTTCATCACTATCGCCTTCGTCGTCGTCGCCAGGTAAGCACTCTCTCTCCACTCCAGCTCTCTCTCTCTCCCCCTCTTTCAACCGTCTCTTGATCTCTCTCTGTCTCTCTTCTCTCTCAGACACACAGAGATCTCTCATCTCTGAGAGAGAAGAGAGAGGAAAAGGGGGGACAGAGCTGGAGAGGAGAAAGATCAGGAGAGAGGAAGAACGAGAGAGAAACAAAGAGAGATAGATCTGTCTTTGATGCATTTTTTTAGTGTAAATTTTTTAATGCATTTTTAGTGTGCATTTTGCAATATCTTGGAGTACAAAAACAGAATACATCCATAATCATGCGCTTCACTGAAGTATGTGCCTCACTGAATACATTCATCATACATCAATACAAAGAAAAGTATACATCCATACAAAGAAGAAATTCATAATACATTCATACATAGAAAAGAATACATCCATATAAAAAGAAAAAATATGCGCCTCATTGAAGTGAGGCGATCGCCTCGCCTTGCGCTTCGTGTGCGTTGGATCCTTTGCGCCTCACACTGTGCCTCGATAACATTGGATTTCCGCTAATTTATTGATTACACACTCAACCAACTCCCAAATAAATTCACAAAATTCTCTCGTGAAAACCCTGAAAGTCTTTAAAAGATATCTCATAAGTTCCCATAAAGCCACACACAGAACCCTTAAAAAAAACACTTCCTTATATGAACCATAATTAAACCCTGATACAACTTTAGATGCAAACATCCACATCCCAAACACCGTTGTAGATATGTTTAAATAAGGCAACTCAATTCGGACTTGAATTGAATTGGTCATATCCAGCACCATTTGCCTCACCTACACATACACACCCACCGAGACCAAACATTACAAAGATCATTTTCTGAGAAAAGGATTTTTTTTTTTTTTTAGCTTGCTGCATATATATATACAGTCCATTTGATGTTTCTGAATTTCCAATATTCCAATGGTTCAAATCCAGTAATTCATTTATTCTGTATGGCTTATCCAGCCATCAGGACCACCATGTGGGGCCACTGCTCATTGGCAACTCATCCATATTTTCCTGAGTCTCTATGGCACACCAAAAAGCATCATATGATTAGCATTTTCAGAATTTGTAGTTTCCAATTTGTTTTCTCGTGAGAGGAAAGCTTAATGAAGTTAAATCTTATTTACAATTTTCATCTGTTATCTGATCCAAAATTGAGCTTGAAATTTGTGCATGAAATTGAAGTAGCACTCGCATGGTGTGGGGAAGAATTTGTTGTTTACAGGTTATATCAAAGGTCAAAAATCGTTTGCATCCAGATATGTCCATCCCTCTTTCTTCAGTTTTAAATTTCTTAGGAGTACCCTTTTCCTAGCCAGATTATATCTTAGAAGTTGCATAATTATCGGTAAGTAAGTTGTGGAAGTTTATCAGGACTTGGAATTTTTGGTGTAAGCTGCTTTACTTCTGAAATAATGGTCTCTCCAGGGAATAAGTAAAAACAAAATTCACTAGTTATTCTGTATATGGGAATTTTCAAGTCAGTTTTAATTGCTTTTTTCATCTTCCTCTATAATTTATACTTTCGTGCATATATCTTCATTCACTGGAAGACCAAATCTTCTCTTCCCTGTTGATACCTTCTGAAAAATTCCCAGTGTATATGTAACTAATGTAATCTCTTTCTATCCAATTTTCTTACCTTCTTGAAGATCAAGTGTATATAAGTGACTAACTTGGTGCCTTAATTTTCCTTATTTATAATAAAAAGAGACTTTATTTATTGCAATGGAAAAACATTGGACCTCTCTTTGTTGTCAAGTCTTTCCCGAAAACGGAGATACCTGATTAGGATATTAGAGGGTTTGTACTGTATGTTCGCATTGGATGCTGAATTTTAATTTTCACTATGTTCGTATTGGACGCTGAACTCTAGTTTTCACTATGTTCTATTGGATGCTGAATTTTAATTGTATAGGAGGAATATCTCAGGGAAAAAGAAAGTAGTACATATAAAGATCTGTGTATTTGCAGTTCTGTCCTTTCTGGTCCCTGCATAAATGTTCTTGGTTTTCGGTGAGAGGAAAAATCTAGGTCCAATTAATTTGACTTTAAGCTTATTTCTTTTACGAATTCTATAGGATTTACAGAGTTATGAGATCATCAACTGTTAGATGAGACCTAACTTTCACTGACCCTGGTAGTTAATATTGGTCTATCACAAAATTGAATTGATGCGTATCTACATGTGCTGATGGTCTAGACTCAATATGGGATAAAATCTTTAGATCAACAGGCTTGTCAATTTTATTATGAAAATTGACAGTTTATTTTGTGCTTCAGGTTCCTGTAGCTCCCTTGCAAAGAGCTACTGATGATGCACCTCCAGCTTTCAATCAGTTGTGGATGAATGAAACATATGGACCTTTAGATGTCCCCCACTGAAAAGGGCATCCCAGCACTGATTACGTGGAACCATGGAGGAAAGGTTATCTTGGTTGAAGGATCATGGGATAACTGGACTTCAAGGTATAGCTGTTTCCACAACAATAATACAGAAACTGAATGTAAATGATTGGAATAATTTGGTGCATCAGAAATTGAAAATGTGGTAGTCCATAAAAGTTTCAAGCAATGTTTTATTTTAAATTGCAGGAAGGCTCTACAGAGGTCAGGCAAGGATCACTCCATTTGTTGGTCCTCCCATCTGGGGTCTATCAGTATAAGTTCATTGTAGATGGAGAGTGGAGATACATTCCTGATCTTCCATTCATAGCTGATGAATCAGGGCATATTTCTAACATCCTTGACGTGCGTGTCAGTATGCTCTGAACACATTAGCATGTTTCTTTACATAGAATGTTCTGATTAGTAAGCCTGTGAAAATGTTAGTTGTCCCTCTATAAACATATTTTTTCTATTTGAGTGCATCAAAAGAACAACGTTTAGTTATTTGAAATGAATCATACTCATCTCACTCTTTCACAATCTATTTCCCGTATTTTCCTTCACTAATACAATTAGAGAAAGAAATTTTGTTGTTTTCTTTTTCTTTCTTTTCTTTTTGGAGACATCCTATTATAAGTACATTTCTTCCACTTCCTCCCGGCTGACCTTCCAAATGGGAAGGGAAAATGTAGATTGAATTCCCCACCTCCAAATTTTCATTTCCTGCGAGTAGTTTAATGTGGGAAAGCAATTCAGATATTTGATTTTTCCTTTTGCAGTTCTTTAATTAGTTAATGATCTATAGGCTGCTGTCACTGCCCTTTTTTATTGTGAGGTGATGATATCCTATGGACAATAACACTACCAGGCCTTGACACACTGATCTTGATCAGAAATTGGTCTTTATTAGTTGTTCACTTGTTCTCACTCATTAGGCATTACTGTCCTCACATTTATCGGCTCTCATGTTGA
Source organism: Agave tequilana (assembly GCA_038442645.1). NCBI lineage: Eukaryota > Viridiplantae > Streptophyta > Magnoliopsida > Asparagales > Asparagaceae > Agave > Agave tequilana. Next base: position 98,207 of record JAVJIF010003150.1, on the reverse strand, counting down.
CCCAGGTGAATAAATAGTGTTTTTTGTTATCTTCTGCTCTTTCAGGACAATGTTCCAGAAAATTTAGAAAGCGTTTCAGAATTTGAGCCTCCACCGTCTCCAGATTCCAGCTACAGCCAGCCATTCCCCTTGGATGAGGACTTCGCCAAGGAGTCACCAGCGATTCCGCCACAAGTGAATCTCACTGTTCTTGGGGGACAGAATTGTGATGAAGAAGCCCCAGAGAAGCCTCAGCATGTTGTTCTCAACCACCTCTTCGTAGAGAAGGGATGGGCCTCCCTGTCTCTTGTTGCCCTTGGCTTAACCCACAGATTTGAGTCCAAATATGTGGCCGTTGTCCTCTACATGCCTACAGGAAGATAACACTCTGATCCACCTCCCCAGCATGCCTTAGAGATTGTTTTCACGGTCCTTTTTGAGTCTCTCATTTGCATGAGTTACCCGGCTTCGCCTTTTGAGTTGTATGCAAGATCAGTTGAGTGAACCAGCAAAATTGAGATCATGGATGCAGGCAGTTTTTACACTTGTACATGCAAAACAAAATGGAAGCAAATCCTGAAGTTGGCTCAAATAATATTTCTTGCTCTGCAAGGCTATCTTTTAGAGATGTAAAAGATGATGGAAGCGCTGTTTTCGAAGTAGTAGAGTTTCAGAAAGCAAGAAAAAGCATATTACTCTTGATTACCACAGTTGTGTTTTCTTGTATTATTGAAGCACATAGATCTGTAGCAAGTTGAAAATGTTGAAATAATGAACCATTGACAATCTCTGCAAGCAAGTAGATTACAATTGTACTAAAGAGCTATGGAGGCTAAAAGCGGCTCCTTGTTGAAATAATGTGGCAATTATTTCCCTGACATTTCTTTTGCAGCTTTAGAAAGTATCAGTCTGGACAACATTTGGACCCTGTATGTTATTAGCCAAGCTTGCTTCTTTAATTTATTGGGTAAAATGTATCAAGATACTCTCAACTATTGAAAATACTATAACACGTTCATACTTTCTGTTATAGTTTTGCTAATTTCATGCGTCACTTGCATGTAACGTGGTTAGAAGAAATACTAGTACATTTAACTCCTAACATTATGTGGTGGAAATTTTCTGACATGTTCGAGCGATCGATCTCGCACTATGGGGAATAAAGGTAACTCAGAGAACAAGTATAGAGACAGGACTTTACGTGGAAATTCAATTTGAGGAAAATGACGAAGAGGAGGGATAGAATTCACTATTTTTAAGAGGTTATAGTGAACTCAGTGGAGTTATACTCTGTTTACAATCTCTGATTCTCCCTCTCTTACTTGATGGAGGTCCAAGTGTATAAATATTCTGTACGTTGTAATAAGGTGCGGATATTATGAATCTCCATAAGAGCAAAATTTGCATGTTGAGAGTTCTTCATAAATATTTGGGTTATGTTCTTGATTATTGGGAGTGATTTCTGCTGCCATTTGCTATCATCCGCGCTGGAGTATAAGCTGTTGCAACGTTCAAAACGTGAGATGATCTGGCGGCGTAACCAACTCCGTGAATTAAAGGACTCCCGCTTGCTGAATTGAAAGTGAAATCAGTGAGGTCGGTTGCTGCAGATGTCTTGCTCGAGCGGGAGGAGTGACCTCGAGAAGGTGCTTGAGGGTCTTCTTGATAAGGTGGGACACATGTCGCGATCATGGTGCAAATCAAAATCTGACCACTACAAATGCCCCCTCCGCCTCCTCCTTCACCGAGTTCCAGAGAGAAGGAGAGGAGCAGATTGATCTCTCCTCTGGTTTGAGAAATCGTTGTGTCCTTCGTACTTTAAAGGAAAGCGGTTGATATGCCTTTTTATATCTTGAGCTTTTTGGGAAGTTGAAGTGGGTAAGGACAGTTGGTAAATTAATGATCGAAATCCTGACGTCATGATGAATGAGATCGTGTGGCAGAGGCGGATCATATGTAGCTATTTTGATATGCCATAAATTTCGGGATACGAACCGACTCTTTGGGGTGGTTGAGAATTTGAATAGGAGACGATCTGATTGGAGAGGAGATTCTTTATCTGGAGAATCTCTTATTTTGGTAGAAATCTCCCTGGGCTTTCTTAGAAATCTACGAAAGATGGCATGAACAATAGGATCGTGCCCATGAGAAGCGTTCCCTGACGTGCAGTTCTTTGTTTTCTTCAACATCAAGAATTTATTCTGTAGCTCTGGATGAATAGGTGTGAGTTATCTGTATTTTCTGTCAAAGAAGCAAACATAAATAGGTGATAGATCTTGTATTACCCTTGTAAATGTAACCAAGTGTGTATTTGAATGAATGTAATCAGAAAGCTTTATAATAAAAGCATGAATTTTCGAAATGGACATGTTGTTGGATCGTGCCTGGTTTGTTTTACCATAACTTTCATCTGGATTGAATGTCGTTCGGAGAGTTTGTTGACTCCGAGGTATTTGGTACTATCTCGACGTGTAGTTCCCGAGTGGATGTTAGTCCCACAACGGTACCTGAAAATTTTTGCCCCCCGAGTGGGGGAAATCCCAGCTGTGATGTTGAGCCTTCGAGAGGTGAAATCCCTATAATGGATTTAGGTTCGCATACATTTCTGAGTGGGGAAAATCTCATCAACAGAGCTGCGAAGTCGGGCCTCTGAGAGGGAAAAATCCCTGCAGCAGAGTCTGGTCTCCAGTGGGGGAACTCCCACAGTGGAGTGTTTTGGAGGGACAAAGAGGAACCTGTGTTGCTGTCTCCGAGTGGGGGAAATCCCATATGAAACTTTTGTTCTCAGTTTATCCTACCTGTGGCTTTTCGTTTTCGGGAGAATATTTAGACTTATGACCATATGAGGCTGATACATCAAGAGAATAATCTAAATGAGGAAACTGTCATAAATAACCTTGTGCCATATGTAGCCATAGTTCTATTGGACCTGCAAAAAATTGGTCTGAAGTGGGGATACCACTCATCGACAGATTGGATGTGTCTGTCCCGGATAGGGACCCCTACCCGGTGACAGTCTGGTACCTCCAACATGAGAGTAAACCCATCAGCGAAATTGTCCTCTCGTGTGGGGGATAACCCATCAACGGAGCTGTCTCCCGAGAAAAATTCCATCATCGGAATATGGAAGGAACCCAGCAGAGGAAAACTACCGGGGGTTCATCCGCCTATAGGTTCAAATGAGGGGAGCCCGTAGGCTAGTATCTGTGTTTTGAGTGGGAGAAATACCATCAGTGAAATATCAGACGGGGACTCTGAGAAGGAAAAATCCCCCACGAAATGGGAGACTCCGAATGGGAAAATCCCACAACAGAGGGTTTCGGCTCCCATAGGACAACTGAGAAAAGACTAGGCAAGTCTGCATTGATACTTCTAAGTTGGGAAAAATCCCATCAGCAAAGTGTATAGACACGATTCTCTACGTGGGAGAAATCACAGCAGCGGAGGAATCGCGTTTCTACCTCCGAGTGAGGGAATCCTATTAGCGGGGCATATGGATGAATGAATGTCATAATCGCTTTCGAGTGAGAGAAATCTCATCATCGGGGGGTTCTCGCGGCCACCTCAGAATGGGAAAATTCCATCAAAAAGGCATGTGGAAGGATGGACGTCGTAGCCACCTCTGAGTAGGGGAAATCCCATCAGAGAGGGTTCTCGCGTCCACCTTCGAGTGGGGGTAATCCCATCAGCGAGGCATGTGAATGGATGATGTTGTAACCACCTCCGAGTGAGGGAAATCTCATCATCGAGGGGTTCTTGCGGCCACCTCCGAATGGGGAAATTCCATCAAAAGGGCATTTGGAAGGATGGACGCCTCTGAGTAGGAAAAATCCCATCAGAGAGGGTTCTCGCGTCCGCCTTCGAGTGGGGGTAATCCCATCAGCGAGGCATGTGAATGGATGATGTTGTAACCACCTCCGAGTGGGGAAAATCCCATCAGTATGGGATTCTTGCTGCCGCCTTCGAGTGGAGTAAATCCCATCAGCAGGGCTAGGGACGAATGGATGTACTGCAAAGGTTAGGAGCATGAAATAATATTTTATTTAGAAAATGCAATACATAAGGTTAGGGTTGGAAGGAAGTATACTGTATGAATGGAATTCGGGTATTCAATTGATCATCTTGTACTGGACGATCAGGTTCTGCTGCTCCGAGGAGGCTGTGTGTTTAGCTGTCTGGAAATTACCTCGAGAGTGAGGACGTACTTTTTGAGGAAGCCTTGTTGGATGAACACTTTCAGGTACTTTCGGAGGGCCCAACAATATATGGTTTGGTGCCTTTTACATTCGTGGTAGGAGCAGTATTCATTCGACCCAGGGAGTGAGGGATTATGCTGGATCGGTTTTAGGTGTCTAACCCATGGCTGATCTTTGAAGGTGTTGAAAACTTTGTTGATTGGGAGCTTTCAACAGAGTGAAGCATTTCATCGATCTATAGCATCGGAGCGGACTTGGTGGGAGAATAGGGAGTGCTTGCTTCTTGTAAGGAGGTTGCTTTCAGTGCCAGTCTTGAGCGTGGTCAGGAGCTTTATGAGTGGACTTCAACTTCCTTATTCCTAAAGTGAGATGGAGCCAGTATCCTCATTAGGTGGTTGATTTTTGGTTGGCAAGGAGGCCCTTCTCCCTGTGGTTGTAATGGCCTTGCCTTTGAAAGCTGCATCATTGGTGATTTCCTTTCGTGGGGCCATCGTTGATCTTAAAGAATATTTTTGAGGAAGGTTACTGGGGGAGAGATCTTGAGTGTAGGGACTTAGATTTTAATGAAAGTATCAAAAGTGATGGAGATTTTCTAACACAATTGATCGAACGGTCGATCTCACACTACGGAGAATAAAGGTAATGCAAAGATTCGCACGCAGAGAACTAGCAGAGGGATACGATTTTTACGTGAAAACCCAATTTGAGAAAAATCATGGGGAAGAGGGAGAGAATTCACTATTTTCAAGAGGTTCTAGTGAACTCAGTAGAGTTATAATCTGTTTACAATCTCTGATCCCCCCTCTCTTGCTTGATGGAGATCGAAGTGTATAAATACCCTGCACATTGTAACAAGGTGAGGATATTATAAATCTCCATAACAGTAAGATTTGCATGTTGGGATTTCTTCATAACTGCTCAGATTATACTCTTGATTATTGGAAGTGATTTCTGCTGCTATCTGTAACCGTCCATGCTAGAGTAAAAGCAGTTGTAACATTCAAAATGTGGGATGAATTGGAGGTGTAACTCCGTGAATTAAAGGAGTCCTGGTTGCTGAATTGAAGGTGAAAATCAATGGGATCGGTTGCTGTAGATGTCTTGCTCAGAGCGAGAGGAGTGGCCTCAGGAAGGTGCTCAGAGTATGCGAGTTCTTGGGGCGGTAGTCTTTCTCAGAAAGAATTATCTCAGGAAAGGTTGAGTGGTGCTTGGAAGGTGATCTGCTGGTGTGTCTTTTCGTCTGTTTCAATCGTTCTTGATGAGGAGAAACACATGTCGTGATCCTGGTGAAAGTACACCTAGAGGGGGGGGTGAATAGGTGTACGGCTAATCTAATGAACAAAATGTGAAAATTAAAACTAAATTGCAACACACTTAATGTAACCAACAAGTGTAGCCGAATTCCCGGTGAAGGGCTTGGACTAACTCCTCTTGATTCCTCTGAATAAGAGTTGAGGCGCTATATGAAGCTCTCGTGGTTAAGCACAAGTGAGGCACACAAACACACAAGCATGTATATGATATGGCAATATGAATCAATGCAAAAAGTAATAGAGAGAGAGTTAGAGTCAATGGATCAATCGCTAACACACGGATATGTTTCGAGGTTCGAGCACCCAGCTCTACGTCCCCGCCTTCACACAGAAGGATTTCCAATCCACTAACTTGTCCACACAGGACTCCCACACAGGGAACCTCCACTGAGGATTTGGGGCAATACAACCGGGAGTACACGACTCCTCTCTCAACCGAATACAACCTCTCACTAGAGGCAAAGCACAATCCACAACAAACACCTCTACACTTAGAGGGTTAGACACTTAGCCAATATAAAACAATCACCTCACACTTGAGGGATTCCAACACAAACTCAACCTCTCACTAGAGGGAGCCAAACACCAATCTCCACCTCTCACTAGAGGGAGCCAACCACCACTCCAAAATCAACCTCTACACAAGAAGGATAACACAAGTAAGGAGAGTTACAATCTTGATGGTTTCCACAACCACAAACTAATTTTTTTCCCACAAAAAATAAAGATCCTAAATAGATAGGATAGAATGATATGGCTCAAGTGTGAAAAACAAAGAGTTTGAAAATAAAAAAACTCAAAGAAAACTATTGTGAAAACAACTAGGATAAGATTAAAATGAAGATCAAAAGCAATATCCCAAATATCCAATTTTCTTTGATTTTTCCAAACCCTTTAAAAATAAATAAAGATGAATCCTTTTGGCTCTAAAAACACTTTTGAAAACTTCTATAAAACACTTGTAGATAGGAGAATTATTGCTCTTCAAAGTCTTAACCAAAACAGCCAAAGATTGGGGTATTTAAAGGCCCCAATAAAAACTAGCCGTTGGCAGCTGACTAGGTCCAGATTGGCCTTCCGGTCGACCAGCCAACGGTCAAAAAAGCGACCGTTGAGCCTTCCGGTCGACCGCCCGGTCGACCGTGCCAAGCCTCACGGTCGACCGTCCGGTCGACCGCCCCTACTCGAGAGTGGGGTACTTGCAGTCGGTCGACCGCTCGGTCGACCGGCCCAAGTGGCTGGTCAGCGTGCACGTTCTTGTGCACGTCGGTCGACCGATCCGGTCGACCGACTCTGGGTCCGGTCGACTGGCCCGGTCGACCGCCAGAGCCTGGCAGGGCTGAATTAGGGATTAGAAAACTTGGTTTTTATTTGTAAAATAAATCCCATAAAATTTCTAAAAATTCACAAAAATAAGTTCTTATATTCTCTTTGAAATACAAACTTGTTTGAGTAAAAATCAAACCAAGTTACAAACATTTTGAACTCTTTTAGTGTTACGGAAATTTTGCCGAAAACCAAATACCGTATTTTCTAAAACTTGGAATTTTTTTTTGAATTGAAAATTCGTTTTGTCCAAAACTCATCCAAATACAAAAACACGATATTTAAACAACATTTAGGCATGTAGTATATGGATATAATCCAATATACATGAAATAGATATATATCAATATTTTTGATATTAAATCCAAAAATATGTTTTGTTAAAACACAAAACTCCAAACACATGAATAGGCATATCAAAATAAGTTTGTCTAAGATATGAAGCATACATGTATATAGAGCATATCTAATATACATTAAACAATGTAAACTTGTTTTGATTCTATCTATTCATGAAAACCAAGATCGGTTAAACCAAAAACCGAAAACCAATACCAAAACATAAAACGTGTGTGTGTTGTGAACTTGAGCATACCACATTATCTAATCTTTACAAATGGATCTAAAACATAAACAAAACTATGTACCGAGGTCTTCTTGTAGAGCGCTGTCTCCAAGTCGACTCGATCCAAACCGTGATCCACCGAGCTTGACTCCAACGAGTGCTAGGTATAAACTTTGACGTCGGGCTCTTGAATCACCATGTGAAAAGCTCCAAAACACCTTTATTGAAGCTAATCACCTACTAATATCTTGGTTAGAGATATGAAACTAAACATCACAAGATTATTAGTAAACATAACTACATGAGTTAATCATCATCAAAACTAGAGTGGAAGGCCTCTGGCCAACAATCTCCCCCTTTTTGATGATGACAAAACTCATGGAGTTATATATGCATGGATTAAAGTTAAGCTTCAAAGAAGCTCCTCCTTAACTCATGCATAACAATAAACAATAAATATATGCAATGAATATTAAACATGAATATGCATCAACATGCATAAAACAATGAAATGAACATGCTTTTGATACCAAATAAAAAACATGCTCTTGATATCAAACATGAAATGCATCATCATGCATAAAACAAGCTTTAATACCAAATAAATTATTTCTTCTTTTCATAAACATGTTCTTTAAATAATGCTCTTGATACCAATAAAAAAAAACAAACTATGTTTCTAGATACTAGTATTCATGTTCTTGATACCAATATCAACAAAATATAAAACAAACTCTCTTAATACCAATATAAAAACATGCATAACATAAAAACATGCATATAAACTCATATACTTCTCCCCCTTTTTGTCAATCATCAACAAAAGGGGTCAAAGTAAAACCAATAAAAACATGTTCTTCCCTTTTTGTCCGAAACAAAAAAATACTCCAAGGGGTGAAAATAAAACCAACATGATACCAATTAAAAAATATGTCATGTAAGTGCATTATGATACCAAATGTAAGTGAACACATAGGTAAACCAACAAAATTTTTGAGAAATGCCAATAGAAAGTAAATGAGGCATTGAAAACAAATCTTAAAGAAACCAATCAAAATTTTGATACCAAAATGAAAGATATGTAGATAATCTTGATTACCAATTCTTTCTTGATACCAATTGAAAGTAAACAAGTAAACATCTTGATACCAATTGTAAGTATTTTTCATTTTGAACAAATGATACCAAATTAAAATCAATATTAATTTTTCAATCATTTTTCATCATAAAGTATGGGAGTGGAATACCAAAGGTAAACAAAATACTAATTGAAAGATGAAATACGAATTTTCTCCCCCTTTATGAAATACCAAATAAAACGATGCATAAGCTTGTATAAGTACCAATTGAAAAATAATCAATTGAAATTAAAAAAAAATCAAGCTTAGCATAACCAAGATTTGTGCTCAAAGATATAGAGATATTGTAAGCACAAATAAAGCATATATATGTATGTAAAATTAGATACCAATTGAAATTGATACTACTTGAAGTGTAAGCATACATATATAAAAACATATATGAGTATACAAAAGAATGTCAATATTGATACCAATTGAAAAGATCCAATGATACCAATTGAAACTATAATAAGATTAAGTGTATAACTCATAATTCCTACCACCCATTTCATGCACATGTTTTAAATGATTTTCAATAATGAGCATACAAGGCATGGTCGCCCAACCAGCCGCCCATCAATGGGTAGGGGTTTTCAAAAATAGGTTTGAAAATATAGTATGTTTGAAAACTCTACCATATTGAAGAATACGAACTAGTTATAAGAAAAATTTGTAAACTAGTACGAAATCCTTCAAGCAAGGAATAAAACAAAAATATATTTCATGAAAAACATGTAGATCACATGATCACCAAACACTCAAAAATATATAGCACATATTGTACTCATGAAAACAAAATCATGAGGAAACATTAAATAAAGTGAGTGTAAAGAGTTATGTGAAATACATTATCATGAAACTAGGCAATTAAGCTCAATTATGAAATTTTCTTAAAACATGAAAATCATCAAAACTAAAATTCTTCAAGGTATATGTATGTCATGTACAAACTAAAGTATACATACATACCTAAGTCCACAAAAGTATATGCATGAAGGCAAGTGGCTCAAGGATGTATATGTATATCTAATAGTTTAGACAAAATAGACATATACATGAAGTTAAACATAAACATGGAAAACATGTAAAATGGGGATACAAGTCAAATGCATGGATCATCAAAACTAGACTATACTAGTACATCTAATGAGTACAAATGAGCGTTCAAGCATAAACATATAATAGTCTATTTGTGGCTCACTAGTTGTACAAGTATATATATCCTAATTTAATGAAAACTAACATTCAAACAAGTAATCAAAACATAAAGCATGGAAATCAAAACAAAACTCATAAACATCCATATGATCATTATGTACATGCACATGCATTAGATCTAGGACATACACATTAGATAAACTAAAGTGAGAACACTAAATATAAATCCATATAAACATGGGTATCTAAATACTAATCATGTATATCACTAATCTAATAAACATGGCATATGCATAATGAACATTAAAACAAGACATGCTAGAAATCAACAATATGAAAAGCATGTAACCATAAAGAGAGTAAGAGATCGTTACCAAAAACTTAGAAGGCAACTCTCCATGTCTCCAAAACAAGGTAGTCCTCCCACCAAACTCCCTTGAAAGTGATGCATCCAAATAGTCCTCTTTAAGCTCGGAACGCATCTACCTCAAGGCACCATCGCTCTCACGTCATGCGAGAGCCCACACCTACATCAAATACAATAGGGGTGGTCTTTGGTACCCACACTCTTTTGGGTCCATGGGGGTTAGTTCCTTTCCTAACCCAAACAAACTTAGTTGCTAAATTTATATCATGTATCTTATCATAGCAAAATTTAGCAAGGTGGCCTTTACGTCCACAATGTGTACAAGTGTACACATGAGCATACATCGTGTTATGGGAGTGTACGTGAGAAGCATGTGTATGCCGTGTATGGTGTGCATGCATAGATGAACTTGTTTCTTGCGAAACATGGATTCCAAACGTGTATGGTTCATGGCACAATGGCTCAAAGTGGAGCCCAAACAATCCATATTCTTCTTTAACAAATTTATATCATTTTCAATTATAGAAGAAGTGGAGCATGCAATAGGTGAGCCAGAATGTGAAGCTACACTAGCATGGCAAACATGTGCATCCATATCATTTTTCAAAACAATATTCTTCTTAGAAACCAAATCTAGTTCTCTTGAAATAGAAATAATTTTGTTTTTCCAAAGAATCATTTTCTTTTAAAGCAAAATCAAGTTTTGAAGACAAGTTTTCATTTTTCTTCAAAATATCACTACAATCATTTTTATTTTTCAAAATTTCATTCTCTTTTAGGGCAAGTTCAAGTTTAGATTTCAATGAATCCCTTTCATTAGAAATCTCCACTTTCTCTTGCAAAACTAAATCTAGTTTTGAATACAAATCCTTATTTTCTTTTGATAACTTACAAGTTTTCTTTTTCAAAACTTTATATTTTTCAAGGAGGTTCTCACAAACAATAGATAACTCTTCATTTAATGCATCGGCATCCATACTATCAAGATCATCAAATGAAGATCTAGCGCTATCTAGTTGAGTATTCGAAAGTACCTCAAGGGAGTCATTCCCTTGGACCATGTAGCATCGTTGTTCGGATTCATCCTCACTAGATTCTTTCTCCATTTGAATTGGCAATAGAAGCTTGGAGGAGGTCAACGTGTTCCACACTGCAAAGGCGGAATCACAGTTAGAAACTAAGCACAGATATTCTTTGTTAAGCGTGCTTCTAAGTGCCTCAAGGGCTTGTGCATTGGCCTCTATATGATTGCTATTACCAAGATAGGATTTCTTGGTAGCGGCAAGGAAAACATGCAAGCCTAGGGTTTTCAAGTACATGGACATCCTAAATTTCCACATGTCAATGTTGGAGACATCAAATATGGGAGGTGTCAAGCAATCCATGAGTGTGTGTAAACAAATAGTGTGCAAATACAAATGATAGATTAGCTAACCAAGATCACACTCCTAGGTGGTTAAACCAAATATCAGGAGCGTAGGCTCTGATACCAATTGAAAGTACACCTAGAGGGGGGTGAATAGGTGTACGGCTAATCTAATGAACAAAATGTGAAAATTAAAACTAAATTGCAACACACTTAATGTAACCAACGAGTGTAGCCGAGTTCCCGGTGAAGGGCTCTGGACTAACTCCTCTTGATTCCTCTGAATAAGAGTTGAGGCGCTATATGAAGCTCTCGTGGTATAGCACAAGTGAGGCACACAAACACACAAGCATGTATATGATATGGCAATATGAATCAATGCACAAAGTAATAGAGAGAGAGAGAGTTAGAGTCAATGGATCAATCGCTAACACATGGATATGTTTCGAGGTTCGAGCACCCAGCTCTACGTCCCTGCCTTCACACAGAAGGATTTCCAATCCACTAACTTGTCCACACAGGACTCCCATACAGGGAACCTCCACTGAGGATTTGGGGCAATATAACCAGGAGTACACAACTCCTCTCTCAACCGAATACAACCTCTCACTAGAGGCAAAGCACAATCCACAACAAACACCTCTACACTTAGAGGGTTAGGCACTTAGCCAATACAAAATAATCACCTCACACTTGAGGGATTCCAACACAAACTCAACCTCTCACTAGAGGGAGCCAAACATCAATCTCCACCTCTCACTAGAGGGAGCCAACCACCACTCCAAAATCAACCTCTACACAAGAGGGATAACACAAGTAAGGAGGGTTACAATCTTGGTAGTTTCCACAACCACAAACTAATTTTTTTTTCACAAAAAATAAAGATCCTAAATAGATAGGATAGAATGATATGGCTCAAGTGTGGAAAACAAAGAGTTTGGAAATCAAAAAACTCAAAGAAAACTATTGGGAAAACAACTAGGATAAGATTAAAATGAAGATCAAAAGCAATATCCCAAATATCCAATTTTCTTTGATTTTTCCAAACCCCTTTTAAAAAAATAAAGATGAATCCTTTTGGCTCTAAAAAACTTTTGAAAACTTGTATAAAATACTTGTAGATAGGAGAATTTTTGCTCTTCAAAGTCTTAACCAAAACAGCCAAAGATTGGGGTATTTAAAGGCCCCAACAAAAACTAGCCGTTGGCAGCTGACTAGGCCCAGATTGGCCTTCCGGTCGACGGCCAACGGTCAAAAAGGTGACCGTTGAGCCTTCCGGTCGACCGCCCGGTCGACCGTGCCAATCCAGAGAGCAATTGCTCTCTGGACGGTCGACCGCTCGGTCGACCCCAAGCCTCACGGTCGACCGTCCGGTCGACCGCCCCCACCCGAGAGTGGGGTACTTGCAGTCGGTCGACCGCTCGATCGACCGGCCCAAGTGGCTGGTCAGCGTGCACGTTCTTGTGCACGTCGGCCGACCGATCCGGTCGACCGGCTCTGGGTCCGGTCGACCGGCCCGGTCGACCGCCAGAGCCTGGCAGGGCTGAATTAGGGATTAGAAAACTTGGTTTTTATTTGTCAAATAAATCCCATAAAATTTCTAAAAATCAACAAAAATAAGTTCTTATATTCTCTTTGAAATACAAACTTGTTTGAGTAAAATTCAAATCAAGTTACAAATATTTTGAACTCTTTTAGTGTTATGGAAATTTTGCCGAAAACCAAATACCGTATTTTCTAAAACTTGGATTTTTTTTTGAATTGAAAATTTGTTTTGTCCAACACTCATCCAAATACAAAAACATGATATTTAAACAACATTTAGGCATGTAATATATGGATATAATCCAATATACATGAAATAGATATATATCAATGTTTTTGATATTAAATCCGAAAATATGTTTTGTTAAAACACAAAACTCCAAACACATGAATAGGCATATCAAATTAAGTTTGTCTAAGATATGAAGCATACATGTATATAGTGTTGGCCCAGAGGCTTTCCACTCTAGTTTTGATGATGATTAACTCATATAGTTATGTTTACTAATAATCTTGTGATTTTAGTTTCAGATCATTAAGCAAGATATTAGTTGGTGACTGCTTCAAAAAGAGGAGTTTGGAAGCTTTCACATGGTGATTCCAGAGCCCGAGCATCAAGATCACACATTGCCTAGTTCATGGATCACGAAGTTTTGGATCGGGTCTACTTGAAGATGAAGATCGTCAAGAAGACTTAGGTATCCTAGTTTTAGGTTTGTGTGTTTTAGATCCATTTGTAAAGCTTAGAATAATTGATATGCTCAAGTGCACTATACACACACGTTTTATGTTTTGGTATTTTTCAACAAAACATTATTTTGGATTTAAAGACAAAAACTATGATATATATTTGTTTTATGTATATTGGATTTCTATCCATATGCATCATGCTTCATAATGTTCAAATATCATGTTTTTGTATGTGTTTTAGGAAAAATCAGATTTCCTATTGAAAAATCTAAGTTTGATAAAATACAGTTTTTGGTTTTTGGTAAAAATGTTAAAACACAAAAATAGTCTAACTTGCTTGATATTTGAGTTGAAATTTTTATCATATGTTTATATATCAATGCAAAATGTTAAAACTATTTTTGGGATTTTTAGTAGATTTTTAAGTATTTTTAGAAATATTTCTAACTTGTTTTTCTGACCCAGATATTTGGCTGCCAGGCCCTGGCGGTCGACCGGGCTGGTCGACCATATTCCAGAGCCGGTCGACCGGCGTGCACAGGTCCGTGCACGTCTGGCCAGCAACTGGGCCGGTCGACCGGGCGGTCGATCGGACAGAGAGCTTTGCTCTCTATAAAATTGCGGTCGACCGGGCGGTCGACCGGGATGCCCTAACAGTCATATTTATGACCGTTGGCGGTCGACCGGCCGGTTGTCTGGCTGTCAGAAACAACCAAACGGCTAGTTTTTGGGAGAGGCTATTTAAGCCTCATCTCTTGGGGTTTTTGACAAGACTTTTGACAAGAAAATTTTTCCTATTCTCTGGTTTTAAAAACAAGTTTTTAAAGTGTTTTAGAGCCTCAAAGTTTTCATCTTTATTGTTTTTCAAGGGTTTTGAAAAATCAAAGAAAACTAGGTTTTTGGGATATTCTTTTGGATTTTCATTTCTATCATCTATAAGAGATTTCCCAAGTAGTTTTTCTTTGTTATTTGCTTTCCAAAAACACCTTGATATCCACTTGAGCTATATCTTCTATCCTAATCTATTAGGATCTTTGTTTGTGGAAAAAGAGAAGTGTTTGAGGTTGATTAAGCCTCCAAGTTGTAAACCCTCCTTATTTTGTTGTATCCCCCTTTGGTAGAGGTTGATCGGAGTGGTATTGGTTTGTATCCCTCTTCGGTAGAGGTGATTGAGTTGTTTGTTTGGCTACGGGCCTTATCCCTCTTCGGTAGAGGTGGATTGGTTGTATTGCCTCGGTGGCATTGTAAGGTTGAGAGAGGAGTTCAGTACTCCTTTAGTGGATTAGAAATCCTTCTCGGTGAAGACGGGGACGTAGAGCTAGGGGCTCGAACCTCGGAACATATCTTGTCTTTGCGTTTGATCCATTGACTCTCCCTCTCTCTCTCTTTTATTTGTGCAAAGCATCATTCATTCATTCATATCATTCATACTTGTGTTGTGCCTTGCATTGTTTCATATTGCTATATCATTTATATGCTTGGTTTGCTTGTGTGTGCCTCACTTGTACTTAACCACAAGAGCTTCATATAGCACCTCAACCCATATCTAGGGGAATCAAGAGGAGTTAGTCCAGAGCCCTTCACGGGGAATTCGGCAACACTTGTGTGTTGTACTAAGTGTGTTGCAAATAGTTTTTAGCTTTCGCATTTAGTTTCTAGATTAGCATTATCACATATTCACCCCCCCTCTAGGTGATTTCAATTGGTATCAGAGCCTACGCTTCTGATACTTAGGCTTAACATCCTAGGAGTGAGATCCTATTTGCTAATCTATTTGTTGCATTTGCATATTTTTGCACACATTTAGTTTGTACCCATGGATTGCTTTTCACCTCCCATGTTCGATGTCTCCAACATTGACACATGGAAATATAGGATGTCCATGTACCTAAAGACCCTAGGCTTGCATGTTTATCTTGCCGCTATCAAGAAATGCTATCTTGATAATAGCAATCATATAGGGGCCAATGCACAAGCCCTTGAGGCTATTAGAAGCACATTAAATAAAGAATATCTTATGCTTGCTTCTAACTTTGATTCCGCATTTGCAGTGTGGAACATGTTGACTACCACATCCACCTCCAAGCTTCAATTGCAAATCCAACCGGAGGAGTCTAGTGGAGAAACCGAGTCCCAATACTTCATGGTCCAAGGGAATGACTCCCTTGAGGTACAATCGGAATCTCAACTAGATAGTTTTGATTCTAGTTCTTCTTGTGATGAGCATGTTGATCCTAACACTTTGAATGAAGAACTTTCTATTGTTTGTGAAAAATTAATAGAAAAATATAACATATTGAAAAAGAAAAGTCTAGGCCTTAACAATCATAATAAAAATTTGATTTCTAGACTTAACAATATTTTGCAAGAGAAAGAGGAGATTTCTAATGATAGGGATTCATTAAAATCTCAACTTGAACTTGCAATAAAAGAAAATAAAATTTTAAAATCTCAAAATGATTGTGAAACACTTTTGAAGAAAAATGAAAATTTGTCTTCAAAAGTTGATTTTGTTTTAAAAGAGAATGTTGCTTTAAAAAATAAAATTATTTCTATTTCAAATGATTTAAATGTTTGTTTAAAGAAAAATGAAGTTTTGCAAAATAAAATAGATTCACATGTTTGCCATGCTAGGGTAGTTTCACCTAGATCACCCCTTACTTGCTCCATTTCTTCTACTATTAAAAATGATATAAATGTTTTAAAGAAGCACATGGATTGTTTAGGCTCCACTTTGAGCCATTGTGCCAAGAGCCATACACGTTTGGAATCCTTGTTTCAAAAGAAGCAAGTTCCATCTTTTCATGCACACCCTCCACGGCATACACATGCTCCTCACGGACACCATCACACATTGTATGCTCATGTGTACACTTGTACACATTGTGGACGAAAGGGCCACCTTGCTAAATTTTGTTATGATAGAATACATAATGTTAATTTAGCAAATAAATTTGTTTGGGTTAGAGAAGGGACTAACCCCTATGGACCCAAAAGAGTATGGGTACCAAAGACCACCCCTCTTGTTTTTTTAATGTAGGTGTGGGCTCTCTCATGACGTGAGAGTAGAGGTAATTGGAGTGGATGCGTTCCAAGCTTCATGGAAATCCATTGGATGTATTACTTTCAAGGGATGTTTGGTGGGAGGACCACCTTGGTTTGGATAACTAGAGAGGTGCCCTCATTGGTTTTGGTATCGAATCTCTAACTCCTTGTTTATATTTATGCATGCTTTTCATGATTGATTGTTTATAGCATGTTTTATTGTTTGTAAATTATTATGAAAATGCCATGTTTATTAGATCCTTGACATGCATGTATAGCATTTTGAGACACCCATGTTTAATATGGACTATTATTTTGTGTTCTCACCATTTGCTTAGCTATCATGTTTATCATAGGTTTAATAACATGTGGATTTTCTTAATAATCATGTTTATGTTTCTTCATGATGATTTATATCCCGTTTAGTGCTTCATGTTTTGAATATATGTTTAAATGTTAGTTTTCATTAAGACTAGGATTTATACTTGTACATATAGTGGGCCACAAATAAATCCATATATGTTTGTGTTTGAATGCTTATTTGAACCCATTAGATGTGCTAGTATAGTCTAGTTTTGATGATTCATGCATTTTAAACTTGTATTATCATTTTGGAATTGTTTTATGAATTCTTATTTAACTTCATGTATATGTCCATTTTGCCAAACCTTAAGATATACATGTGTACCCCTTGAGTCATTTGCTTTTCATGCAAATCTTTATATATGGACTCAATTGTGCTTAGGGATATGTATGTATACCTTTTCGTGTTGTCAAAACATACATATATCTTGAAGATTAAATAATTTTTGATGAGTTTTTATGTTTCAAGGAATATTGAGCTTAGTTGAATACTTTCATGATAATGATCTTCACATTTTTAATTATGCACTCATCCTACTTGTTTGCTCATGTTTTGTTTTCATGAGTCCTATATGTGCTTTATTGACTTGAGTGTTGAATATGATGTGGATTTCATTTTTCATGAAAAATATTTTTGTTTTATTCCTTACTTGAAGGATTTCGTACTAGTTAACAAAACTTTTCATTTTAACTAGTTCGTATTCTTCATTGTGATATGAGGTATACACTTACTATTATTGTTGTTTCAATTGGTATCATTGAATTCTTTCAATTGGTATCAATTTTGATCTTCTTGTATACTCATATGTGTTTATGTATGTATGCTTTCAATTCTAATGGTATCAATTTCTATTGGTATCTAATTTTTCATACATATATGTTTTTATTTGTGCTTATTATATCCCTATATCTTGAGCATAAATTTTATTTATGCTAAGCTTGAAAATTTAATGATTATCATATTTCAATTGTTTTGTTTTCAATTAGTCTTCTTAAACAAGCTTATGCATGTGTTTAGTTTGTATATCATAAAGGGGGAGAAAATTCGATTTTCATTTTTCAATTGGTATTTGTACTCCCACACTTTATGTTGAAAGAAAATATTCAAAATTTTTGATTTATATTGCCTATATGCAAGGAGAGCTTAACATCTCTCTTCTACATATAGATTCATGATGAGTGTATCTTGTATTGAGGAGCTTGACAACTCTTTTTTATGTGGTACACGTGTGTAGGGCGAGCTTCACATCTCCTCTTATGCATTGCATAGTGTACGTTATGTGAATTAGGGCTTGTCATCCCTCCTTCATGTAATGTATCTATGTTGGGAAGCTTCACATCTTCCTCTTCATGAATGTATATCGCATATACCATTTATTGATCTATGTTCACTTTCAATTGGTATCAAGATGCTATTTTTGACATATTTTTAATTGATATCTCAATTGATTGTAACCCCTATTTGATTTTGTTTTTGTTTTAGACAAAAAGGGGGAGAAAAATTTATTGATTTGGTTTTGCTTTTACCCCTTTATTGATGATTGACAAAAAGGGGGAGAAAGATGTTGAGAGTTTTATATGCATATTTATGTTTTGCATATATTAAGTTTTATTGGTATCTAAAACATGTTTGTTTTTTAAATTTCATTTGGTATAAGAACATGTTTTATTGTTTTATGCATATCTATGCATGTTTCGTGTTTAATATTCATTGCATATTTATGTTTATTTGCTATGCATGAGTTAAGGGGAGCTTCTTTGAAGCTTAACTTTAATCCATGCATATATAACTCCATGAGTTTTGTCATCATCAAAAAGTGGGAGATTGTTGGCCCAGAGGCTTTCCACTCTAGTTTTGATGATGATTAACTCATGTAGTTATGTTTACTAATAATCTTGTGATTTTAGTTTCAGATCATTAAGCAAGATATTAGTAGGTGACTGCTTCAAAAAGAGGAGTTTGGAAGCTTTCACATGGTGATTCCAGAGCCCGAGCATCAAGATCACACATTGCCTAGCTCATGGATCACGAAGTTTTAGATCGGGTCTACTTGAAGATGAATATCGTCAAGAAGACTTAGGTATCCTAGTTTTAGGTTTGTATGTTTTAGATCCATTTGTAAAGCTTAGAATAGTTGATATGCTCAAGTGCACTATACACACACGTTTTATGTTTTGGTATTTTTCAACAAAACATTATTTTGGATTTAAAGACAAAAACTATGATATATATTTGTTTTATGTATATTGAATTTTTATCCATATGCATCATGCTTCATAATGTTCAAATATCATGTTTTTGTATGTGTTTTAGGAAAAATCAGATTTCCTATTGAAAAATCCAAGTTTGATAAAATACAGTTTTTGGTTTTTGGTAAAAATGTTAAAACACAAAAATAGTCTAACTTGCTTGATATTTGAGTTGAAATTTTTATCATATGTTTATATATCAATGCAAAATGTTAAAACTATTTTTGGGGATTTTTAGTAGATTTTTTAAGTATTTTTAGAAATATTTCTAACTTGTTTTTCTGACCCAGATATTTGGCTGCCAGGCCCTGGCGGTCGACCGGGCCGGTCGACCGTATTCCAGAGCTGGTCGACCGGTCGGTCGACCGACGTGCACAGGTCCGTGCACGTCTGGCCAGCAACTGGGCCGGTCGACCGGGCGGTCGACCGGACAGAGAGCTTTGCTCTCTGTAAAATTGCGGTCGACCGGGCGGTCGACCGGGATGCCCCAACGGTCATATTTATGACCGTTGGCGGTCGACCGGCCGATCGACCGCCAGTTGTCTGGCTGTCAGAAACAGCCAAACGGCTAGTTTTTGGGAGAGGCTATTTAAGCCTCATCTCTTGGGGTTTTTGACAAGAAAATTTTTCCTATTCTCTGTTTTAAAAACAAGTTTTTAAAGTGTTTTAGATCCTCAAAGTTTTCATCTTTATTGTTTTTCAAGGGTTTTGAAAAATCAAAGAAAATTAGGTTTTTGGGATATTGTTTTGGATTTTCATTTCTATCATCTATAAGAGATTTCCCAAGTAGTTTTTCTTTGTTATTTGCTTTCCAAAAACACCTTGATATCCACTTGAGCTATATCTTCTATCCTAATCTATTAGGATCTTTGTTTGTGAAAAAAGAGAAGTGTTTGAGGTTGATTAAGTCTCCAAGTTGTACACCCTCCTTATTTTGTTGTATCCCTCTTTGGTAGAGGTTGATCGGAGTGGTATTGGTTTGTATCCCTCTTCGGTAGAGGTGATTGAGTTGTTTGTTTGGCTACGGGCCTTATCCCTCTTTGGTAGAGGTGGATTGGTTGTATTGCCTCGGTGACACTGTAAGGTTGAGAGAGGAGTTCGGTACTCCTTTAGTGGATTATAAATCCTTCTCGGTGAAGGCGGGGACGTAGAGCTAGGGGCTCGAACCTCGGAACATATCTTGTCTTTGCGTTTGATCCATTGACTCTCCCTCTCTCTCTCTTTTATTTGTGCAAAGCATCATTCATTCATTCATATCATTCATACTTGTGTTGTGCCTTGCATTGTTTCATATTGCTATATCATTTATATGCTTGGTTTGCTTGTGTGTGCCTCACTTGTACTTAACCACAAGAGCTTCATATAGCACCTCAACCCATATCTAGGGGAATCAAGAGGAGTTAGTCCAGAGCCTTTCACGGGGAATTCGGCAACACTTGTGTGTTGTACTAAGTGTGTTGCAAATAGTTTTTAGCTTCCGCATTTAGTTTCTAGATTAGCATTATCACCTATTCACCCCCCTCTAGGTGATTTCATATAGAGCATATATAATATACATTAAACAATTTAAACTTGTTTTGATTCTATCTATTCATGAAAACCAAGATCGGTTAAACCAAAAATCGAAAATCAATACCAAAACATGAAACGTGTGTGTGTTGTGAACTTGAGCATACCACACTATCTAATTTTTACAAATGGATCTAAAACATAAACTAAACTATGTACTGAGGTCTTCTTGTAGAGCGCTGTCTTCAAGTCGACTCGATCCAAACCGTGATCCACCGAGCTTGACTCCAACGAGTGCTAGGTATAAACTTTGACGCTCGGGCTCTTGAATCACCATGTGAAAAGCTCCAAAATACCTTTGTTGAAGCCAATCACTACTAATATCTTGGTTAGAGATCTGAAACTAAACATCACAAGATTATTAGTAAACATAACTACATGAGTTAATCATCATCAAAACTAGAGTGGAAGGCCTCTGCGCCAACACCTGGTGCAGATCAAAATCTGACCACTACACATTACATGATTTCTCCTCATTTATCTTTATTTCTAAACTTTTCTTTCTTCTTCTCCGCATGCGATTGTTGTTTCTGCCACCATCATTACCATCGATTCTACTGCTTCCTCCATTAGTTTTTCATTGCCTGTCTCTTTAGAGCCAATTTATCACTTCATGTTTCTCCTCCACCATTATCACAATCAGTGACAGACATAGCATGTTTTTTCAGTGTGGACGTAAATATAATAAGAATTTCAGTGTGTGTGAATGTAATATGACAAGAGAAAAAAATAACGTTGCACCATCCAAGACTTGAACTTGTGACCTTCAATAATTTAGATGTAAAAGTTACTACTTGAGCTAAAGCTCAAAAGTGTTTTTATACTTGTAAAATTATTCTACAAAGAAGAGATTATATACAAAAAAAATTACAAACTATATGTATTATTTCATTATTGTATAAAATCCGGTATGAGTTTTCGCCCACACTAGCAGGGTCCGCCCTGACCACAATCACCTTCCCCTCCCTATGCCTCCTCATTAACCTCTCAAAACTAAAGAAAATCAACAATAAACGATAATAACTTGTGAAAATTTAAATCTGAAATGAAATCAATTTTAAATTGGTTAAAAAGAAAGAAAAACTCGTACCGGATTTTATAAAAGAAAAAAATAATAATATCAAATAAAGTACTGGGATTTAAATCTCTGGTCTTCAAAAAGAAAGGATATGAGAAGTAAAAGAATCTTTTGCCTGCAAAAATAATGGAAAGAAAAAACTTTCAAAGCCCAAACCTTTTGTTATTTGATAGTTAATTTACGCTTCAACTTTTAGTTTCCTCACGGGCTACTTATAAATTTATTTAAAAGCGGTTTGAAAATGGTGGAGTGTGTGTGATGGGTTATGATTTATTTTGAGCAAAACGTGAGGGGTAATACACATGTGGCATAATGGTAATTATATTTAGAATGAATCTCAACAATCCATCTAATTTAGTAGATGATTGTGTTATAGAAGTAGACCATTTGTCTACTTGTTTGGCTTGTTGGCCCAAAAGGTTATACTCTCCATTTGTTTAAGTTTTGATGATAACAAAACACATAGAAGCTATTTGGTACTAATAAGTTGTTTAGAATGAGTTTCAGGTTAGTACCATTCATGATGGCCTTTCTTAACTATTGCAAGGTTTGCAAGGTTTATGATGCTAAAAGGTAAATGGCGCAAGAGGAAGTTTTCATAGAAGAGGAGGCTCTACCTTGGTGTAGTGTGACTCAGAGACTTCATTGTGGCTCAGAGACTTCATTTCTTAGTTTTTATATTTTTAGTTTGTTAAAGAATAGTGAATAGGTTTGAAGCTCAAAATTTCCCACACACAAGATTTTGTGCACATGATATTTCTAAAAGAAATTTCTCCTATATACAAAATAGTTTTAAACATATTTTATTACTTACAAACTCTATTTTGTATATTATACCAAGTCTTGATCAAAACCACTTTGAAAACTATCAAGATCTTCAAAACCTTTTTCAAACAATCTGTTTTTGGCCTGTTGCGGTCGACCGGGCGGTCGACCGGCTCTGTTTCAGGTCAGAACGGTCGACCGGCCGGTCGACCGGGCTTTTGACCGTTTGGGTGCGTGCATGTGTGCACGTCTCCTGGTCGACCGGGCGGTCGACCGGACCCCATTTCGGTCGACCGACCTTCGGCCGACTGAAAGTACCTTAGTCTCTGTTTGTTTCGGTCGACCAGGCGGTCGACCGTGGGCTGGCAACGGCTAAATTTTTTGAAAACCCGGTCGTGGCTTGATTTCAGCCTCACCAGCTAGTTTATTAAACACGTTTTTAAACGTGTGTTTTCTCTCTAAACGAGTTTAGGGGCTGGTTTTGGGTCAAATATTTCCTAATTACTCATTATATTAGTTTACTCTTTAATCCCTAGCTTTATCCTATAAATAGGGATAATTAGGGTTGAGGTGATTACAACAATTATTTGCAAAAGAATTCAAGTTTAAGGCTTTCAAAAGAAGTTTTTGTTCTCTGTTTTTGTGCTCAAAATTCTCTCTCTTTACTGAACTTTTTGGTTCAAAACTCTCTTTAATTTCATTTTCTTTTTCACTTATAAAACTTGAGCTTCAATCCTACACATTATTCTATAGGGTTTTTATAAGGGAAAAAGGTTTTTCAAAAGAGGGTTTGTGGTCTTTTGATCACCAAGAGATTCTTATATTTGTGGCTCCACTACCTCTGGACTAGAGGAGTGTGATTGAGGAGTTGGGTACTCCGGTGTGGTTGTAACTCTTTGTGAAAGTTATAGTGGTTGGAAAATCCTTCTGGGTGAAGGCGGGGACGCAGAGCTGGGTGCTCGAACCTCGGAACAAATCTCTGTGTTTGCGATTGGTTTACTTGCTTCATTTACTTGCTTTATATTCATTGCTATATTTACTTACTTCATATTCATTGCTACATTGTCGATCAATACTCACACAACAAGATTGCATTGCGCACCTCAAACTCTTATCTAGAGGAATCATGAGGAAGGAGTTCAGAGCCCTTCACGGGGTATTCGGCTTCTAGTCTTGTTTCGGGTGATCCTTGCATCATAACTTTTAAATTTGTGCATTGATTAGCATTATCACCTATTCACCCCCCCTCTAGGTGATTTCAATTGGTACCAGAGTTAGGACTCTAGTTTTTGGCTTTACATCCTTAGAGAGATCCTAAAATTTTCTAATCACTATTTGCATATTTTCATTCGTACACTAGTAAAGATGACCGATAACATTAAGACCCCTCCCAAATTTGATGGACTCAACTTTCCCATATGGAAAGTTAGGATGACCATTTTTCTACAATCTCTAGGAAGTCTAGTTACTAAGTCGTTGACCAAGCCTTATAGTAGACCCGAAAGTGAGGAGGACACTTGGTCCGAATTTACCTTCAAGGAATATGAGGCTAATTCTAAGGCTCAAAATGCTCTTATCACAGCTTTGAATGAGGATGATCTAACACGGGTTATCCATTGCAAATCCGCCTATGAGATTTGGCAACACTTATTGGTCACTCATGAGGGGACATCACAAGTCAAGAGAGCCAAAATAGATCTCTTGCGTTCCCAATATGAAAGTTTTAGAATGCTAGAAGATGAATCTATTGATAATATGATTACCAAGTTTACTAAGATTACTAATACTCTTTCTTCTCTAGGTGATGAAATAAGCAACGACCAAAAGGTACGCAAGGTGATTCGTGCTCTTCCTTCGTCATGGGAAATCAAAGCTACCACCTTGAAGGAGTTGAATGACAAGGACGAGATGGAGCTCATAAGTCTTATTGGAAACCTTAAGACTCATGAGATGGAGAAGAAGGCTAGAGAAGACGTGGTACCTCAAAAGAAAAAGTCAATAGCTTTCAAGTCTTTCTCTTCCAACTACGATGATGAAGAAGATGAAGAAGATGATGAAGAGCTATCTCTCTTTGTAAGAAATGTAAAGAGAATATACCGCAAGAATAAGCTCAACTTTAGAAGACAATGGGAAGGGAAGGAGGAGAAAAGGATCATATGCTACAACTGTCGGAAACCCGGACACATCATGGCCGATTGCCCCGACTTTAAGAAAAAGATGATCTCCTCCTTGAAGCAAAAGAGGCCGGTTAAAAAGAAGGTATACAAAACTACTTGGGATTCGAAAAGTGAATCCGAAGATGAGGTCGACACGGCAAATATGTGTTTCATGGCAAACACACCCAAGGTAACTTCTCAACCAATTGATGATGAAAATGAAATAAGTAGAGAAATGTTAGAACATGCTTTTGTTGAACTTTCTGAAAGTTTTGATGATAAAAAGGTAGAATGTTCAAAATTGAAAAAAGAAATTGAGATGCTTAAAAATCAACTTGCAATTTCTTCAAAAGAAAAGGATGAACTTTCTTCTAATCTTATTTCAACAAAAAGAGAGTTTGATGCTTATAAAGTTGCTTGTAAAGCTAAATTTTCAAAAATTGATGAAAATGAATTATCCTTGTTAAAAACTAAAATCAATGATTTTGGAAATATTTCACAAGAATGTGCTTTTAATACTAATAAATTAGAGGAATGTTTTCAAAGAAGCATTTGCGCACTCCACATGCTAAGAATGATAAAACTACTCATGCTAAAAATTCTCATGCTCATCATGCCAACACTTCACATGACTCTCATGTTAAAACTACTCATGCTCACAATTCACATGTTCGTAAGCCACATGCTCATTATGCATTTAAATATGGAAAAATTTATAGATGCACTTATTGTGGCCGGAATGGCCATTTAGCTAAATTTTGCTATGATCATATAAATGGGACAAATAATCTTGTGTGGGTTCGAGACACTAACTCTTTAGCACCCAAGAAAATATGGGTACCAAAATCAAGTCTTAAATTATTTGATGTAGGTACACACCAAGGCTCCAAGACGTAAGGAGCGGTGGTACCTTGATAGTGGTTGTTCAAGGCATATGACATGGGATATCAACAACTTCACAACCCTATCAAGGTACGTTGAAGGTGGCACCGTCACTTTCGGAGATGACTCCAAGGGCATCATCATCGGTATAGGTAACATTAAGATTGGTGCATCTCCTTTAATAGAAAATGTTGTTCTTGTTGATGGACTTAAACATAACTTACTTAGTATAAGTCAATTATGTGATTGTGGTCTCAAAGTTGTGTTTGATGACTCTTCTTGCAAAATTTTTGATTGTAAAACCAATGATTGTATTCTCACCGGATTTCGTGAAAATAATGTCTATATTATTGACATGCTTAATTTGGATTGTTCTACTAAATGCTTGAATGCTTTTGATGAGATTTCATGGCTTTGGCATAGAAGATTAGGACATGCATCTTTTGATCACCTTGCTAGAATTAATTCTAAGGAATTGGTGAAGGGTATTCCTTGTTTGAAGTTTGAAAAAGACCGTATTTGTGGTGCGTGCCAACTTGGGAAACAAACCAAGTCTTCTTTCAAACCAATCAAGGATATCATGTTAACTAGGCCATTAGAATTGATTCACATGGATCTTTTTGGACCAACTAAAACTAAAAGCTTAAATGGAAGTAGATATGTTTTTGTTTTAGTTGATGTTTTTTCTTGTTTCACTTGGGTTTTCTTTTTGGAACACAAAGATCAAACTTTTTCGCATTTTAAGATTTTTGAAAAAGAGTTAAAAAGAAAAAAGATTTTCGATTTTAAAAATAAGAAGTGATAGAGGTGGTGAGTTTGTTAACCAACTCTTCATGACTTATTGTGATGAAAAGGGAATTAAGCATGAAATGTCATGTCCTAGAACTCCACAACAAAATGGAGTAGTTGAAAGGAAGAATAGAACTCTTCAAGAAATGGCTAGGACTATGATAAGTGAATATGGGCTCCCTCAATATTTATGGGCCGAGGCCGTAAACACCGCATGCTACATATCAAACCGTATTTATTTGTGTAAAAATACTTTCAAAACTTCTTTTGAAATATATCATTTAAGAAAACCAAATATTTCATACTTTAAAGTTTTGGATGCAAGTGTTTTGTTTTGAATACTAAAGATAAATTGGGTAAATTTGATGCTAAGGCTTATGAAGCCATATTTGTTGGATATTCTAGTACTAGCAAAGCTTATAGAGTATTCAATAAATCTTCTCATACTATTGAAGAATCTATGCATGTTAAATTTGAAGAATCTAATACTATTGTTGAGAATGTTGTAGAGATTGACTCATTAGGTGAGGACATGGAGAAAATATCCTTGAAGGACTCACCCATTCAAAAAGAAAAGTAAGAACCCATTGGTGAAGTTCAAAAGGATGAAGTGGAAAACTCTCAACCACTTCTTAAAGATTGGAGATACGCTACAAATCATCCCAAAGATCTCATCATAGGTGATGTATCAACGGGGGTAACTACTCGCTCCAAACTCCATGAATTGTGTGGTAATTTTGCATTCATATCTCATTTTGAACCCAAAAACATCCTCGAAGCCGAGGGTGACTCATATTGGTTGTTAGCTATGCAGGAAGAGCTCAATCAATTTGAGCGCAACCAAGTTTGGCACCTTGTTCCTAGACCCCACGATAGACCAATAATTGGTACTAAGTAGATTTTTAGGAACAAGATGGATGAGTCAGGAAATGTTATTAGGAATAAGGCTAGGTTAGTGCCCAAGGTTACACTCAAGTTGAAGGAATCGACTTTGAGGAGACCTTTGCACCTGTAGCACGGTTTGAAGCCATACGGATCACACTAGCTTATGCATCTTTTAAAAATTTTAAACTTTTTCAAATGGATGTAAAACGTGCATTTTAAATGGTTTTATTGATGAGAAAGTTTATGTTGAACAACCTCCCGTTTTTGTGGATCATGTTCATCCTAATTTTGTTTTCAAACTTGATAAAGCTTTGTATGGTTTAAAACAAGCTCCAAGAGCTTGGTATGAAAGGCTTTCTAGTTTTCTTCTTTCAAATGATTTTGTTAAAGGCAAAGTAGACACAACATTATTTACTAAACATGTTGATAGTGACATTCTTATAGTGCAAATATATGTTGATGATATAATCTTTGGTTCTACTAGTGAGTTTCTTTGCAAGGAGTTTGAACAATGTATGCAACGTGAATTTGAGATGTCATTAATGGTTGAATTAAATTATTTTCTTGGACTCCAAATCAAGCAAATGCGTGATGGGATTTTCATATGTCAAGCCAAGTACTCCAAGGAACTCATCAAGAAATTTGGACTTGAAGGCTCAAAAATTTGCAACACTCCCATGGCTACCACCACCAAGCTTGATAAGGATGACCAAGGTAAGTGTGTTGATATAAAGTTATATAGAAGTATGATTGATAGTTTGTTGTATTTAACGGCTAGTAGGCCGGATATCATGTTTAGTGTGTGTCTTTGTGCTAGATTACAATCGTGTCCTAAAGAATCTCATTTAATTGCGGTAAAACGCATTATTCGTTATATTAAGGGCACTATTGGAATGGGTCTTTGATATCTGAAAACCGGAGATTTCTCAATGACGAGTTTTTCGGATGTCGACTATGCAGGTTGTAGAGTGGATAGAAAGAGTACTAGTGGAACATGTCAATTTCCTGGTAATTGTCTTGTTTCATGGTCTTCTAAGAAACAAAATTCGGTAGCCCTCTCAACCGCCGAGGCGGAGTATGTTGCGGCGGGGGCTTGTTGTGCACAAGCCCTTTGGATGAAACATACTCTCCTTGATTATGATTTGCATTATGACCATATAAAAATATTTTGTGATAATACTAGTCTATTCATATGACTAAGAATGCAAATCAACATAGTAAGACCAAGCACATTGAGATTAGATATCACTTTCTTAGAGATCATTTTGAGAAAGGTGATATTGAGATTGATTATGTTTCTTCCGATTTGCAACTTGCCGATATTTTTACTAAACCACTTGACTATAATAGATTTTCTTTTATATGTGGTGAACTTAATGTTTGTGTTGTTGAATAAGAAATTTTTCTTGCTAATATATCCCTTTTTGATGTATGACAAAAAGGGGGAGAAGTACGTGGAAATATGTGGTTTTATGGTTGCTTTGTTTGCAATTTCAAAATTCACATTGTTTTATACTTGTTTAAAATAGCATAATTTGAGGGGGAGTTTTTACCTCTCTTTTATATCTTGTGATATAGCCTATATGTTTTGTCATCATCAAAAAGGGGGAGATTGTTGGCCCAAAAGGTTACACTCTCCATTTGTTTAAGTTTTGATGATAACAAAACACATAGAAGTTATTTGGTACTAATAAGTTGTTCAGAATGAGTTTCAGGTTAGTACCATTCATGATGGCCTTTCTTAGCTATTGCAAGGTTGCAAGGTTTATGATGCTAAAAAGGTAAATGGCGCAAGAGGAAGTTTTCATAGAAGAGGAGGCTCTACCTTGGTGTAGCGTGACTCAGAGACTTCATTGTGGCTCAGAGACTTCATTTCTTAGTTTTTATATTTTTAGTTTGTTAAAGAATAGTGAATAGGTTTGAAGCTCAAAATTCCCCACACACAAGATTTTGTGCACATGATATTTCTAAAAGAAATTTCTCCTATATACAAAATAGTTTTAAACATATTTTATTACTTACAAACTCTATTCTGTATATTATACCAAGTCTTGATCAAAACTACTTTGAAAACTATCAAGATCTTCAAAACCTTTTTCAAACAATCTGTTTTTGGCCTGTTGCGGGGCTCTGTTTCAGGTCAGAACGGTCGACCGGCCGGTCGACCGGGCTTCTGACCGTTTGGGTGCGTGCATGTGTGCACATCTCCCGGTCGACCGGGCGGTCGACCGGACCCCATTTCGGTCGATCGACCTTCGGCCTACTGAAAGTACCTTAGTCTTTGTTTGTTTCGGTCGACCGGGCGGTCGACCATGGGCTGGCAACAGCTAAATTTTTTGAAAACCCGGTCGACCGTGGCTTGATTTCAGCCTCAACGGCTAGTTTATTAAACACATTTTTAAACGTGTGTTTTCTCTCTAAACGAGTTTAGGGGCTGGTTTTGGGTCAAATATTTCCTAATTACTCATTATATTAGTTTACTCTTTAATCCCTAGCTTTATCCTATAAATAGGGATGATTAGGGTTGAGGTGATTACAATAATTATTTGCAAAAGAATTCAAGTTTAAGGTTTTCAAAAGAAGTTTTGTTCTCTGTTTTTGTGCTCAAAATTCTCTCTCTTTACTGAAGTTTTTGGTTCAAAGCTCTCTTTAATTTCATTTTCTTTTTCACTTACAAAACTTAAGCTTCAATCCTACACATTATTCTATAGGGTTTTTGTAAGGGAAAAAGGTTTTTCAAAAGAGGGTTTGTGGTCTTTTGATCACCAAGAGATTTTGTATTTGTGGCTCCACTACCTCTGGACTAGAGGAGTGTGATTGAGGAGTTGGGTACTCCGGTGTGGTTGTAACTCTTTGTGAAAGTTATAGTGGTTGGAAAATCCTTCTGGGTGAAGGCGGGGACGTAGAGCTGGGTGCTCGAACCTCGGAACAAATCTTTGTGTTTGCGATTGGTTTACTTGCTTCATTTACTTGCTTTATATTCATTGCTATATTTACTTGCTTCATATTCATTGCTACATTGTCGATCAATACTCACACAACAAGATTGCATTGCGCACCTCAGACTCTTATCTAGAGGAATCACGAGGAAGGAGTTCAGAGCCCTTCACGGGGTATTCGGCTTCTAGTCTTGTTTCAGGTGATCGTTGCATTATAACTTTTAAATTTGTGCATTGATTAGCATTATCACCTATTCACCCCCCCTCTAGGTGATTTCATGGCTGTCGTAAGTCGTAAACTCTTTTACAGTTGTAAGTGAGTTACATGTAAGTAAGTTTTACGGTGTTTGATTGGTAATGTAAAATTGTAAGCGAAAAAGTATTTTGTGTTTTATAGTGTTTGATTGTTATAATATGTAAGTCGTAAATGGAAAAGTTGACCACAAATTAACTATTTGGTGATTTAGAAATATTAAAAAATATCAATAAATACTAAAAATAGTAAATATTAAAAATATTAAAAATTAAAAATTAAATTAAATTAATTAAAAATATAATATAGTAAATATTAAATAATTTAAAGATTTAATCTAATAATCAAAACTTATTAAATTTATATTAAATACTACTAATCAATAAATAAAGTTAGAATTAAAATTAAGTGGAATACATTATATTAATTTTGTAATAAAAAAGATTAATCTAGTAATAAATAAGATTGTAATATTAAAAAATATTAATAATTAAATTATTAATAAAACTTTAATCTAATAATTAAAAATTCTCATAATCTAAAGCTTAGTCTAATAAAAAAATATTAATCTAATTATAATTAACTGTCAGCAATACAAATTTGCATGAACACAAAATTAATTGTTTGTGCTACAAGTGAGCTGTAAGTGAGATTTGTATGATCACAAAATTAACTGTTTGTGTTCCAAGTGGATCAGAAGTGAGATGCAAATACATTTTATGACTTATGGACAAACAAATACCATAAGTTGTAAGTCGCAATTGCCACTTGCGACTTACAAACTTTTACAGTGAAACAAGAATTTGGTATAATCCAAATACGGTGTCATGATGAAAAAACTGCTGAAAGTTTACTAAGGACATCTGAGTGTGGCTTCGGTGCATTTTTAAGCACAAAAATAGTTAGGGTGTGGGACTTTTTGGGCTTGGATCATATAGCAACCGATCAAACCAGTTATTTTTTGGGAGCAGTTTTTGGCTCGAAATCGTTGTCAATCAACCGCGATAGCTAATGTAGCCTGCTTAAATTTGGCTCTTCTATTTGATGATTTTAGAAAATTTTGTTTTATAAAAAATAAAATTAGATTTTTAGAGACACATGAGCAAAATCAAATTTAAAAATTGTTAAAAATGATTTTAAGAATTAAAATGTATATTATTGATGAAAGCAATGCTCGCACACATAGATATATATATATAGGGGTTACTGTACCTCAGCCTGCAGGCTGAGAGAGTTTCTCAGCCGGCGGGACGTGGCTGAATATATGCCACACATCGGCCGCAGTGTGTTGGCGCCAAAAAAATCAAAAAAATCCCGCCTAAACAATCGTGAAACAAATTGACAAAAATACCCCTTTTTTAATTCTAAACTGGAATAAAGTCATGAACAAACAAAATTTCAGTTGAATATATCTACAGTTATAAAATTCGTAATTTTAATACATCGAAAAATATAATTAAAAAAATTGGATCAATATAATGTAAAATAAGCAAAAGCATTAAAAATTTAAAAAACATGCCATGGTCGCAGACTTAAGACAATATAACAACTGCGACACAGTCGCAGTCACTAGTCGCACTCATAGTATAACAAAACATTTTTATGCGACCTAATACAATATAATTTCAATTTTATATGACAACTGCGACACAGTCGCAATCAATAGTCGCAGTCATTGTATAACAAAAACTTCTTTATATAACGTCTGCGACCCTAGTCGCATTCTATCGTACAACAATGCGACCTCCTTCAGTACTGCGACCAAAGTCGCAATCTTCTTTCCCATGCCTTATGTAAAAGATTTTTAATATGCGACTAGGGTGGATTAGCCATGCGACCCTGAGATCAATTCGCGTATATCAAATCTTATAAAAATTACTATATTAATTACACTGAATTAAATGAAGTAATTAATATTCTTTCTACCGTGATACAATAACAGTCTAGAAAAAAGAGATGCACTAATGTTAATCTCGAAAAGGAAAGATGTGCACCATACGTAATCTAAAGATATAGGCAAATAATTCTATAAAAAGTTAATTTTAAAATGAAGGTTGCGACTTTGATCGCAGTTGTTGGCCGAGTCTTAATAAAATACACTGCGACCTTGGTCGCAGTTGCTGGTCTTTAGTATTAATCAACAACAATACTGCGACCTTGGTCGCTATGCGTGTTAATATAAAAGAAACACCTACCTAACGTACTGCGACCTAAGTCGCAGTCATTGTACTGCGACCCTAGATTGCAGATGCTGGCCCTCTTTATCAATAACAACATATGCGTGTTAATATAAAGGAAACACCTACCTAACGTACTGCGACCTAAGTCGCAGTCATTGTACTGCGACCCTAGATTGCAGATGCTGGCCCTCTTTATCAATAACAACATTGCGACCTTGGTCGCAATTAACCATGTACACTGCGACCAAAGTCTCTGTCTACATTATATACACAAAAAAATAAACTATATAGGAGAACCTAGATCTGACAAAGAGAGGTAAGGAAATAGGGGGAAAAAATAATTTATAATCAATAACCTAAATCATATAAAGAGCGGCAAAAAGAAAGGGGAAAAAAAATAATAATAAACAAGTCTGACAACGTGCGCTCCAAAAATTGCCTTTTGGGCAAAAAAATAATAAACAATAAGGAAAGTTAAAGAAAAAGTAGCTTTTCATAAGGGGTATTTGGTAATTTAACTTCTTCCTATAAGCGGGCCGCAAGTTAGTGAGTTGACAAATTGAGCCACGTCACCGCAGGCTGAGAGAGTACTCTCAGCCCGCAGGCTGATATACATTTTTCTATATATATATATATATATTCTTAGTCCATCACATGTAATAAAATCTTGAGATTTTTTTTCTTTTTCACTTCTTTTAGGATATTCTTAGAATCATCCCTTTTGTATAGGATTTTTCCTTTCTTTAAAATCTTTTTGAGACAAGAGAAATAGTTTTGATCTATTTTTAAGAAAATTAAAATGATCTTAGAAATTAAGAAGCCTTAGATAATGATTTCTTAAACCTAGTCGAAATAATGGGTCTTATTTAAAATTCTAAGTTAAGTAAGCTGATCTTGAATTTTTACCTTAGAAAGTATGCACTTTACACTTACACATTTTTGGAATGAAAATAAAAATCTAAAATGTCATAAAAATAATAAAAAGAAAAAATATTGTATATATGAATTAAAAATCACTTATTAAGCTAGTTAATTGTGCCTTAGGAAATATGATTAGCCACTCCTAACGGTGATAAAAAAACAAATAATCCACTTAGTTTTGTGGTCTTATTTACTCGAGTCCTTTAAACCCGAGGGATGTTTTCTCATCTGGTGCCCTAAGACCATCTAGATTGGGAGTCATCGGTCAAAGTCTCACTATCTGGGTATACTAGAAAGCTTAAGAAAACTAAGGAAAGAAAATATATATATATATATATATATATATATATATATATATATATATATATATATATATATATATATATATATATATATATATATATATATAAATGACTTGATGATTAGAGTTGAATCCCAGAAATCTTCACTATCACAACATGCATATAATATAGGTGTTATGAAAGATCAAATTATTCTATCCAATTTTGAATTCTTACCTTAATTGATAACAAAATTTTACATCTAGATTAAGTTTAAGGAAGAATAGTTTTTTGGTGAACTTATGACCTTAGATCACTTAATTTTTGCAAAATATTTTAAAAACTCTCTCTTTCAAAATGCGTTTTCAAAACACTAACATTTATTTTCTTTCTTTATGAATTTTGTGGGTGTAATCTGCTGAAAATCCTCAGGAGATAAAATTCCTCCTCTAGGAGAAACTTAGAGGGTTAACGGCTTATTGCACATGCTCATTGCAATCGCGTCACATTTTTTTCTTGTTTTGCTCGGGATGAGCAAAAGATAAGTATGAAGGTGTGATTAGTCTACAATTCAACATTATCATATCGCAATTTTCTACCGAGTTATGAATAAAATATTACTTTTGAACCGTGTTGTGGTCTAAATTGCAGATATACTGAGAGAAGGGTAGAATGATAAATAAAGGTTGAATATTGCTATTTTAGAGATAATTTCAGAGATTTTCTTGGAGGCCAAGTGTTTCTAGAAGAACCCAAAATAGAGCCCACTAGAAGTACAGAATTAAAGCCCAATTTGCAGAAAAATCAGAGAAAATATTAGAAATCAAGGAGCAGAAAGGAGATACTCGTAGCTGGACGAGCCCGGGGCCCAAAAATCAGGGCATTTGGTCCTGGTATTACCGCGGTTCCACAACAATTGTCACGGTTCCACGGCAATATGGTGGGTCTATATGTGGATTGATTGGTCACTAATGTTGCATATTTAATATCATATTTCCATACTTATTATAGAATAAAACTTTGCATTGTCCTAATTAATTGCTTAATTTATTTGCAGGCCCAATCTTAAAGGAGATGAAGAGAAATGGGCCTAAAAGCCCACCAAAATTCTGAGTTAAATCAGAATTAATTCGCACTCACTGAATCAGGGCAAAATCAAGAGGTTGAAAACCGGTTGAGAAGAATCCTCTCAGAATCGATCGGTTAAAGCCAAGAATCCAAGGCCATTTCGTCAGAATCGGGACTCAAACGAAGAAACCAACTGAAGATAAAAGCAGAAAGTCAAACCGGGGAGACCCACCAACAGGGTGTGGCCACCTGGCCAGACCCTGGCCGCGAAAACGCAGCCAAAGCCGCGTTTCCGCGGCAAAGTTGGGGAGTTAGGGGGAGCGTTTACTCCCCCGATCTCCCCGGGATCCTGATGGTTAGGGTTTTGCCTATAAAAAGCCAATATGTTCGCTGAAAACAGGACGACGATGCAGAGTTAGGATTTAGACAAGTTTTCCATTTCTTAGTTTAGGTTTTCTTTTCTTTTTATGTAAATTGTATGTAAGTTTAGGTTAGATGATGATTCATGTAAGTAAGAGAGAGAGGCATATGTTGAGAGTGACACCGATGTACCCTCCTCCTTTCTTCCATCGTTTCAAGCAATAAAAGGTAACATTTTTATGTTCTTCTTTACTTTCATTTTCTTTTGTTTTCGTTTTCCTCTTCTACTTTACCTCGTTTGTTTTTGTTGAGTTTACAAGTGATTCCAAAGCACAAGTATAACGATGTTATGTGAGTGCCAACGATAGTTCATGAAGACGTTCTCCTCCTCAAGACGTATCACTTCATGCTTGTGCGAGACTTGATGATATAATGCGAACGGGGACTGAGCTCGGGCTTATGATCTATGCGTTGAACGCCTCCTAAACAAAGGTAGAACATGCAAAGGTTTTCAGGTAAGTCATCAATCACTCTAGGTAAGTATTTCTTCCTCTTCTTTCTTTTCTTTTATTTCTTTAGTATAGATCACCATCTCTTCCAACTCTTTCTTCTCCACTTCATTTGTACATAGTCGCTTTCATCTTTTTCTGATTTTTTTTTCCACCTTCTTCATCTCTCATTTTCTTTCTAACTTTAACTATTAACTCTTTTTCATTTTCTTAACTTTAAACAAAGAAGAACTTTCGTTTTATTTTCATAAAGATTTCAATACAAAACGTAAACGCTTCTATCGCAAAACCCTCCTTGTGGATCACGACCCGCATAGCCACTTGCTATAGTGGTAAGAATTGAGCACCTACACATCTTCATTCTAAATCTGAACTTCTTTATTTTGTGTGCAGTTTGTGCCTCAATCAAATTTTGGCGCCGTTGCTGGGGGAGGGTAACGTTTTTATTGAAATCTGATTTTTATTGAAATTTTATAGAACTAAAACGAACTTTCTTCTCTGTTGCAGGTTACAGGGCAAGCAAAGCAGGAAAAGAAGATTGCAGTAACACATAAGTGGTCTTGGGCCTCTGCTACAGAAAGCAGAGACCAAGGGCCCTCTGATTTGCCGCGTTTCGCGGCAAAAGCCGCGGATCCGCGGCAAAAGCCGCCAAGGTTGCTTACTTTGCCAAAAACATAGCTTGCTGCAACTTTATTTCTTATATGCCATCACCATAAACCTGCTAATAAACCAACAGTAAAAAGTTTGTTGAAAAAGTTAAAAATTGATTAGACGTTTGCATCTTAGGCACGTGTCTTTTCAATTCCTTTACTTTACTGTTGAAGAGTGCTGGAGCAAGGTATGTTCGCATTGCATCTAGAATAGGACTCATCTCTTGGTTGATTTATATCGCTTTGAGTGAATCTTATTTATCTTGTACACTTGCACAAAAACTGATCTTAAGGGCACCACCCAATAACAAGATAAGGTGGGGATTTAATCACCCTTCCTTAGCCTAAAAATCAGATTCCAAGCACTCACTAACCCAAGCCTAACTAAAAATGAGTAGACGTTGGCCCTAGGGACATCTCAGACTCAATTAGGAGATTATGCTAAGGGGGAAAGATGTTGGAACTTGACTCTTGCAAAATCAGTGTCTAGGAAAGGGATTAAGGGCCGAAAGCCCGAAGGTTGGTGGTTATTTAATTAAGGAACGTCTTTGACGGAAAACCTCCACCAACCTTGCCCTGACCTGGCTGATTAGCTTGTGGTCAAAGTCTGCATTAAATATCCCGTGGACGGTCTAACCAGTTAGGAGTCGTCTAGGTCATAGGTCTACCCTAACTTAGTTTAGAATTTTTTCTTTTTTTTGTTTGTTTATTTGTTTGTTTTCTTTTTGTTTGTATTCTATTGTGTGATATGGCTTATAATAATAATTTTTCCAACTTCAATAATAATCCATATTACACACCGAGTTCATTTTCGGATATTACCAACCCGGCATATCATGACTTTAACCAACCTAGTGTGCCGGATTGGTCTTATCCGAATGAATATAACCCATGCCCCCCATCTAATAACTATAATTTTCATAATAATTTTAACTCTTCACCGAGTCAGTGGGGATTCACCTCCCCCGAGCATAATTTTCAACCAACTTGTCCCCCTTATCCACCTAGTCCACAATATTTTCAAGAGTCATACTCAGTTCCACCAGTCCAAAATAGAAAACCATCAATTTGGAAAGGAGTATGCGTGAGTCCAAACAACAATCACAAAATCTGATGGACTCACAATTTCACTACCACTTCCAAGACAACACTTCATCTTTTCATCAAAACAATGAACCTATCAATTATGAAAAGATGCTTGAAGCCATGACTCATGCTCAAAATGCTCGAAATCGTGACATAGATATGATGGTCGAATCTCTACGTTCTCATCGTTTTACCAGTTCTGATGTCACTAACCATCCTATTAGAGCCGATGAGTCAGGTTGTTTTGAAAATCAAGATTCCATTTTAGAACAATCATTTGAACTTGCCCAAACTCCAAATTTTGAAAAGAATATTGACAGTTTGGCAAGTTATCCTTTTCCTGAAATTGAACTTGAAAATGAATATGATCATGAATCTCAACTTAGTGATTCAATTTTACTTCCTGATTCAATAATGACTCCGGTGTCTTCACCTGATTTCAATCTTTTTCCTGAGTCAACATTGAATTCTGTGCCAATTCATCATGAAATTGAATCACCCATCTTTGATGATCATATTGAACTTGACCAATTTTATAATCTTGAAAATCCCATTGATAAATTGGCAAGTTCTCATTTTTTTGATATTGAACTCAATGAGATATGTGACCTAGATTCCCAAATCTGTGATCCAGTTCAACTTTCTGAATCAATATTGACTCCTGTTTTGTTACCAAACTTGAGTAATATTTTAGAGTCAGTGTTGATTCCCCCACCTATCATTCCTGAACTTGAATCACCAAGATTAGGTCACATTCCATTGTTGGAATATAATTGTGGACTTGAGTTTCACTTTCTTGACTTGGACCCAATTTCTGAACCTATTCCGACTCCTGAACCTTTGCTTGACTTAAGTCACCTTCCTGAGTCGGTATTAGTTCCTGTACTTCCTGAGTCCAAGTCAATCATTCTATCATTTCATACTCCATTCTGGGACGAGGTGGTTGACAAATTTGACTCCGAAATTTGTTATGAAATTTGGAAATTAGATGGGGTCAAATATTTAAT
Source organism: Agave tequilana (assembly GCA_038442645.1). Classification (NCBI taxonomy): domain Eukaryota; kingdom Viridiplantae; phylum Streptophyta; class Magnoliopsida; order Asparagales; family Asparagaceae; genus Agave; species Agave tequilana. The sequence continues at coordinate 59,545 of JAVJIF010003150.1, read as the reverse complement.
AAAAATCATTCATGCTGATATCATTTTAGTGGGTTATATTAGAATAATTTCTGGTGGGTTCCTCCGAGCCCCAAGAAAAGTTGATTGGGCCGCATTTCGTGGACCAATCAGACCACCACCGGAACCACCACCTTAAGGTAACATTTTCCTTCCCTTTCGTCTTTTTCATGTATCTATGCATTAATTCATACATTGAGGACAATGCATGAGATAGGTGTGGGGGAGGGTTCTAACATAACTTAGGTTTTTCTTTTTATTAAAAATTTTTTGAAAAATAGAAATAATATTTTGACTTATTTTTGTAAGAAATTAAGTTAATTTTAAGGAATAGGAAAATCCAAATTAGGATTTCTTATACTTGGTCAAAATAAAATTATTTGTTTGATTTTTAGGGTTAGGAAGAAAATTTGTCAAAGTAATTCAGTCTTGATCTTTACCTTGATGAAATATGCACACTTCATACACTTACACACTTAGGGTTCAAAAACAAAGATTCTTATGTCTATATAAAAAAAAAGAGAGAGAGAAAATAAAAGACAAACAAATCTAATTATTGATTAGCTAGGTGCTTTGGCCTAAGCAAGCCTTAGTATTTATGCGAAAGATGATTAGATAAGTTTGAGAAAAAAATATATATGAAAATCCTCTGATTAAGCTGGGTATTTGTGCCTAATAAAGCATAAGTATTCACGCCTAAAAAAGGTTCATATAATAAAATCCTTAGTTTTGTGGCCTTATTTGCTCGAGTCCTTAAGTCCTTGGGGTGTTTTCTCACCCGGTGCCCTAAGACCGTTTGGTTTGGGAGTCATCGATTAAAGGCTCGTTACATGGGCAGATTAAAAAGCCTAATAGAACTAAGGAATAATACCACAAAAAAAAAGTATATATATAAATAAATAAGGCATAAGAGTTAGAGTTAATGAACCCTTAGTCAAAATTTTCACAAGGTGCATATGACTTAGGGTAAAGTAATAGACTAGATGAGAAGTACAATTTGACTCCTTACTTTGATTGATAACAAATTTTTGAATAGAGACTAAGTTTAGGAATGAAAAATTCGATTTTCCTATAACTTATAGATTGCTTAGATCTTACAATCATATTTCAAATATTTTTCTCTTTCAAAATGCTTTTTGAAAATACTAACTCTTTATTTCTCTTTCTTTATGGATTTTGTGGGTGCAATCCACTGAAAACCCTCACGAGACAAAACTCGTCCTCTAGGGGAAACCTAGAGATTTAACGACTTGTTGCACATGCTCAGTGCAATCGCGAAACCTGCGAAAGTGGTCTAATAATCCTTAGTATAGTTTAGTTGTTTTGCTCGAGGACGAGCAAAAGATAGGTATGAGGGTGTGATTGGTCACTAATGTTGCATATTTAATATCATATTTCCATACTTATTATAGAATAAAACTTTGCATTGTCCTAATTAATTGCTTAATTTATTTGCAAGCCCAATCTTAAAGGAGATGAAGAGAAATGAGCCCAAAAGCCCACCAAAATTCTGAGTTAAATCAGAATTAATTCACACTCACTGAATCAGGGCAAAATCAAGAGGTTGAAAACTGGTTGAGAAGAATCCTCTCAGAATCGATCGGTTAAAGCCAAGAATCCAAGGCCATTTCGTCAGAATCCGGGACTCAAACGAAGAAACCAACTGAAGATAAAAGCAGAAAGTCAAACCGGGAGACCCACCAACAGGGTGTGGCCACCTGGCCACACCCTGGCCGCGGAAACGCGGCCAAAGCCGCGTTTCCGCGGCAAAGTTGGGGAGTTAGGGGGAGCGTTTGCTCCCCGATCTCCCGGGATCCTGATGGTTAGGGTTTTGCCTATAAAAAGCCAATATGTTCGCTGAAAACAGGATGACGATGCAGAGTTAGGATTTAGACTAGTTTTCCATTTCTTAGTTTAGGTTTTTCTTTTCTTTTTATGTAAATTGTATATAAGCTTAGGTTAGATGATGATTCATGTAAGTAAAAGAGAGAGGCATATGTTGAGAGTGACACCGATGTACCCTCCTCCTTTCTTCCATCGTTTCAAGCAATAAAAGGTAACATTTTTATGTTCTTCTTTACTTTCATTTTCTTTTGTTTTCATTTTCCTCTTCTACTTTACCTCGTTTGTTTTTGTTGAGTTTACAAGTGAATTTCAAAGCACAAGTATAACGATGTTATGTGAGTGCCAACGATAGTTCATGAAGACGTTCTCCTCCTCAAGACGTATCACTTCATGCTTGTGCGAGACTTGATGATATAATGCGAACGGGGACTAAGCTCGGGCTTATGATCTATGCGTTGAACGCCTCCTAAACAAAGGTAGAACATGCAAAGGTTTTCAGGTAAGTCATCAATCAATCTAGGTAAGTATTTCTTCCTCTTCTTTCTTTTCTTTTATTTCTTTAGTATAGATCACCATCTCTTCCAACTCTTTCTTCTCTACTTTATTTGTATATAGTCGCTTTCATCTTTTTCTGATTTTTTTTTTCACCTTCTTCATCTCTCATTTTCTTTCTAACTTTAACTATTAACTCTTTTTCATTTTCTTAACTTTAAACAAAGAAGAACTTTCGTTTTATTTTCATAAAGATTTCAATACAAAACGTAAACGCTTCTATCGCAAAACCCTCCTTGTGGATCACGACCCGCATAGCCACTTGCTATAGCGGTAAGAATTGAGCACCTACACATCTTCATTCTAAATCTGAACTTCTTTATTTTGTGTGCAGGTTGTGCCTCAATCATGGATCTTCGACGCGTGGCCTCGTCTCGTCTTCCAAATGGTTCTTTCGCCTATAAATACTGCAATTTTGGACCAGAGACGGGGTTAGAGAGCTGTAGGCTAGGATTTATCTAATATTAGTGTATTGTAGTGTAGTTGTTGTTCTTCTCTTTTCTTTTGAATTTTTATTTTGTTTTAGATCACGTATTAGGGCAAAGTTGATTCAGAAGAGAAAGTGAGAGACTGATGTAATAAAGAGTGACAACCTATATAAGCTTTCTCCTTTCTACCATGGTTTCTTCTCTAACCTCTAATATGACTAGCTAATTTTTTTCATGGCAATTTAACTACTAACTACTAATCATCTAACCCTTTACTTGATAATTCACATGAATCTAATAGCCTCTACAAGGCCTTGCTCTTGCAAGAGCCATTGATAGCTTATGATGATGGATTCTAACATTCTAACTTACTAACAAACTAACTCTCTTATTTCATGCATTCCTCTAACAGTTTTGATGATCTAATATTTGCATTAGCTTGCTTTCAATGCAAGTTTGAATGTGAAGAACCATTTCATGTGTGATGCTTTGTATAGTCTTTTGAAGAAGCCAAGGATTAGTGACGGCCAAGGATCCTTGTAAGAAACTATCACTAAGAGGTTAACATAATTAGTAGAACACTTAGTAGTTAGTAACCATGAATTTTCTTCTTTTTTCTTTTGTTTCAAAACTATTCCAAAACCCTTTTGTCATTTTTCTATTGATGTTTTCATCCCCTTCTTAGTTAACCTCTGTTTTTATTTTTTTCACCACAAGTTCTTCTCTTTTTCATTTTCCAACTCACTTTATCACACTTTCACTTTGTGTTTTACTTCTCTTTTCATTTCATTTCTATTTTCTTATTTAGTTTTACCGATCTCACTACCACTTCTCTATTGTTTTCACTTCGCTTGAGCGCCGCCGTCGAGCTTGCGCCGCCACAACCTCCTCCATCGTTGCCTGCCCAACCGATTCTAGCACCAGAGTCCTCGCCTTCACATCCTTGTCATCTCGTCCTTCTCCTTCTCTTCTATGGTCATGCTATCATCACTCATTCCCCCCATGCACTCTTCCTCCACCTTCTCGACGACGAGCACTGCCTGCGAGCACCACGGCCTCTGCCTTTCATCAGCAGCCTGCAACACAGCAAAAGAAGAGCAGCAATCAGTTGGGTTTCAATTTCAAAAACACCCAATCCACCTTAAGAAAGAAGTTCGGGTTTAAGTCATCTTACCAGCGTGCTACAGTAACCCAACCTGCACCCACCTGCTACAGTACCATAACGAGTTCAGAACAGGAAACACATCCGTTAAGAGCACCACCTTGATTTTCAGTCCATAACTTTCACATTTGACAGTTGATTTTTGAGTCGTTGAGTTTGTGACAGCAAGATCTATGCACCGGTATCCTCTACAGGTCAAGTGATCCTCAGTAGGTAATTTTTTTAACCTGGTCTTTTATTTTTTGAGTTATTATTCATCTCTATTATTTTATTAATTATATCTGCTGCCACAAAAAAACTATGAGCTTGTGAGTGCATTTGTTACCTTGTGTTTGCTGATTATTTACATTGATTTTGCAAGCTGTGCTTGCACGTTTTGTAAAATTCATTTGTTTACATACTAGTTTTAACTATTTTTTCTACCTAAGGTCGTATAGTTGTGAAATATTAAGAAGTTTTGTTCTATCACTAATTTCTAATTCACACACTTCAATATTTCACATCAGATTCTCACGCCTGAGGGTCTTAGGCTGGCGCCATATCAGTGTTCTTAACTTGAAAGGCGTATTTCCTCTGTGTGCTCTGACAGGTCCAATCGGGAGAATCTAATTACTTGTGGCAGAGTTTCATCCAGCACAAATAACAATCTCATAGTTTTAGCATATACCTTAAGATTCACTATCCAATGTCGTCGTTAAACATTTGGCAAAGTTATTACTAATCAATTCTTCAAAGACTTAATACTATGAATTCTGTTTTCCCTTCTGCAACCTTGATTCCGAGCATCCTGTGTCATGCCCTGCTTCCCAAATTATGTTGAAGCGGAGTCGCATGAGAATCGGCACGCAAGGAAAAAACCACACGTATACAAGCTAAGCCTAAAGTAATCTGACCAAGCTATAAAATCTACTATCATAACTCAATATCACTGCAATACTACATATATAGTCCACACATGATACCAGATGAATAAAGGAATGAAATGAATACTGAAAGTGATATATGTAGGATAAGGAATCAATAGAGATAAAGGTAAAGTAATAGTACCGATAATCAAATAGAGAAAACTCCAGGTTTCTCAAGATGTCTGTGATCCTCTCAAATACCTGATCAGCAATAAATCGTCACAGATCTGGATATGCAAATCCAGGGAGTAAGAACTCCTAGTGAATGTTTGAGAATAAAGGGAAAGGTGCACGTGCAAGAACAGTGTGTACATATGATGAAAAATATATACTGAAAATAAGACTGAAAATAACATGTAGAATATAAATAGATAGTTAATAAGGCAGTCAGTAACAGAACTAGATGTCCAATTAAGTATCAGGTGTTTATCACAGGTCTACATATCAAGTGAGTATAAGCAGATGTTTATCATATCATGCATGTATCAATGTCAATGTAAGAATTCAGTTTTGTCATTAATTATGTCAGCGAACACCAATTGCCACATGTAATAGACGCATCCCATACTATGCCCACTACACATGTCAATCAGGGTTCTAAGTTATTGAAACTAATCGATTGGAGACATTGTTCATACTTTAGGTAGGTCCCGTGCATACCCGGGACCATAGCCCAGACTCCTGGCGCTGAACCAGGCCCTACAGTAAGGTAGTCAGGTAACATGTATAACAGGAACAAGAACAGGAATAGGACTAGGATGTCAGTCATTCCACGAGAACCTTACAGTGGAACCCTTTTTCGGCGCGCAACCTATATGCTAGGTCCACCCAAAATACAGACGCTGTCTCCTCCATCAATTTTTCCAATCCCAGTATAAGTTGTTTAATGATCATGTTATTTAGATTATCAAGATTATTTAATGTACAAGTTATCTAGATCACTGTGATAACTTGGTAATAATCACGGTATTAACGTCAACATGTGTAATCAGGATATTAGTATAACAGGATATATAATGTCAGTGAACAGAATACCAGTATAATATGACACGTAACATGTATAACATAAGGGTGTTGTTACCGTATACAATATTTTCCCAGCAATTATGGTAACATGGATATTATAGTTATCAGGTAGATATCATGTATAATCAGTCAACTTCTTCAGGTGAATCATGATGTTCATGATGAATAATGACATGTAGGCATGAACAGAATAATCTAGGGTAAAGTATTTACAATTCTGATCCTCCAAGTCATTGACATATCCAACTTCTAAGTCACTAATAAGTAAAGTCGATTAATAGCTACCATAAAAACTCCGAACATATAATATGGTCACCAGTATCACTGAAATCACTCTCATTCTATCTCTAAAACTGAAGTAGTCAAGAACCAATCATGAAACACTGAATATATATCCTCAAGATCAACTAGGTCAACGGATACCAAAATGAATAAAGAGTAGAACATCCTCAAGTAATATGAAATCTAGGATGCCTCTACGTCTAATAATCAACACCATCAATACTCAAACATCATAATCAGGGGTAAACCAGGAATACCCACAACTATAAATCTAACTACATCAATCTCATCAGAACACCGATCAAAATCCTCTGAAATGAACACCAAACTCATGTCGATCAAATCTAACTCTAACTAAGTCCATATCAGTCTAAGTATCAGAAGATCAGTCTTTTAATAAGTAACTTCATATATGATCCACTCTCAGGATACAATGAATCCCTATCTAACTTATTACCAAATACATGACTATCCAGTCTGATAAGTAAGAGCACATGAAGTATGAATCTCTAACATCAATCACGAACCAATCAACCTGAAGATCAATCAATCTCAAGATCAATCCAGTTACATCTTTAAATTTATCACAATTAAATCTGAACCCAAAACAGTTACACATGAAATGACATAAGTCTAATATCTCAATACTAAGATCTAAAGTCCATATACGTCTGATGCTTAATATCAATAAGGTAACATCAAGAACTACCAAGTAACTCTAAATACCCCTAAACATATAAGAAACTGATACCTGATAATCTAGCCCCCATCGACTCACCAATCAATCAATAAGTAATTATTATTTAAGTTCCAATTCACCAAATAATTGTCCGATAAATACTACGCATGACTGATGCTATCAGTCCTCAAATATAAACTAGATCAGTCATTGTATAGATCGAAATAAGTTACAGTCTAAGGTTATACCACAACTAGTCCTGGTGCAATAGTATCGAACAGCTAACACATGAAATGACATTGATAGTCACTTAAATAAGCTATATAAATAAAGTGAACACTCACTGGTATCTCATGAAATGATATGGGTAATCATATTGGTATAATAAAGCAGATGGTCATATGAAATAAAACAAGTAACATATATATAGACACGCATGCATACATACATACTACTGACAACGGTAACTGAGGAAATAATACAAGAGTAAACACTCACTTGAAATGACGCGGTTTTGGATTCGAATCGTCATCTGGTCTTCACTGCACGAACCGGTACGGATCTCCGGATCATCTCATATGTCGGTCTTCAAATCGGCCGTGTATCGAGTCCACAACGAACACCAATCTGAATTTCCCGCAACGGGTCCGGATTTCACCAAACAGTCCGAAACACTGCAACATGCGACCCAACTCATGAACTCATACGAACATACACCCGTATACATGCACACAACACACACATGCATACACATACGTGTACACCCATATATATAATGTACACATACATACATATTATACACACACACATACACCACACACATCATGTATATCCATACGTAGACATGCAAAAAGAACTTACACACACACACACATCCATACACATAACACACAAATTTACATACCTACCATGCACATAATAATACATATTTACAAAGGTACCCAGACATAATAATCGTACACACCAATCACAATTAATTCACACTAATACACACACACACACTAATGTAACTGAGAGAGAGAGAGATGACTCACGACTAGAGCTTGTAAGCGGCGATTGGCAGAGACGGAAGTCGCGGATGGGATGGAGGAGGTGCATACCTCATCGGAGATGGGAGGAGGGTTGCCAGAGGACTCGCGGAGCTTGATGGTGTTCGCCGGCGCGTAAAGAAGGAGAGGAGTGTTGCTGGAGAGTGCTTGCTATGGAGGAGCACGGGGGGTGTTGGGCTGCCATCAGGTGGAGGCACACGACCTGGGAGAGGGCGGCCAAGTGTGTGCTTTCCCTAAAGGTGATGGGGCGCTGCCAAGTGCAGGGAAAGGAGGGTGGAGGCTAGGGTGTTATTGGCGTGTGTAGAGATGCCGACCATGGTTGTGAAGGCAAGGAGGGCTTGGCCAAGGTTGGGAGAAGATGCATGCATGGGGCGCGACAAGGGTGTGGATGGGTGATGTAGGTAGGAGCTTGGCCGAGGTGGAGGTGATGCGGCATGGGCTCGATGCGCAACAGCAAGAGGAGTGTAGGTGCTCACGCTTGGAGGATGGTGGACTTGCCGTGGCTCGCGGATCTCGCCGGCATAAGAGGAAGAACACAGAGAAGAAGGTGGAGCGGCCTCGGGTGTGCCGTGGTGGTGCTCATGGGCTCCGACGAGGAAGAATCGGCCAAGGATTTCCGCACATGGGGGTTGCCGTAGGAGGATGATGGGGATGGAGATGATGATGGCTATGTGGAGAAGGATGAGGTTAAGTTGATGATTAGAAGGAGATTAGGGTTAGGTTTAGAGGATAAGATTATATAAATATAGGTTTGATTAATGGGTATAGGATCTAATGGGTATGGGTAAAGGGTATAATAGATAATGGATATATGGTAATGGATAAAGGGTATTGGGTAGGAAAAAAGAATGGGTAATGGGTTAAAGGGTAAGGAAAAATAAAGATAATAATTATAAGAATAATAATAATACAAGGTAGTAATAAAAACAAGAACAACAACAACAACAAAAATAATAATACTAACAAACTTACAATAACAAAAATGATTAATAAAAATAACAACAAAAATATTAGCAACAATAAGAAGAATAATAATTATTTATAATAATAACAATAACACTACTACTACTAATAATAAATAATTATTAATAATAGTAATAATAATATTAATAATAAGTAAGTTAATTTAACATTTAATATTTCAAAACAATTAATATATTTAATATTAATAATAATCATAAATTAAGTTAAATAATAATAATGATAAAATAATCAGTAAAACAAAATAAATACTTAGAAAAATAAAAATACGGTATTATTAAATAGGGATATTATATCCTGATTGGATGTAGAAGGATTCTTAAAATGCTTGTGCCGTGCACCTAAGTTGGTGGAAGTGACGCCTCTTTCCTCGTATCGGGGCACTAGGGACAGGGACATACGACCCATCTACCTCAGGGGGGTAGATAAATCTTATTCTTTATTTGTAAGCATAATTAATCACTCACAGGGAAGGACCTTGAATAATGAACAGTGCCATTTCTGCTTTGCGATGCCTAATTCGTATTAACATTAAACAAGGAGTCATATAAGTAAAGAAAGCACGCCAAATTTCACATAATGCTTTTTTTCTCGATTAAATTATCCTTTAATGGATCTATTTTATTGTTAGGTCAATGAGGACCCAAACTCTTGTTGGACGCAGGAGAGTATATCTTTTAACTTCATTTCTCTTTTGGCTTAGCTCTATCTTTTATCCGAGAGCATTTCATTTGAATTTCTTTCTCACTCCTTTCTTCCTTCTTTAACTCTCTCTCTCTCTCTCTCTCTCTTCTCTCTTTGCTCATTTCTAAATTTATTTTTCAATTCTCTATTTTAACTCCTTTTCTTTCTGATTTGACTTTCTCCCTCTCTAAAATTTTCTTAGTTGGACAGTGAAAATAGAAAGAGAAAGAAGTAGAGAGATGGAAAGTTAGGAAAGAAATTAGATATTAGAGGATACTACTTTTTTTTTTAACAACCTCATAAGGTTTTCCGCACTTAACCCAAAATTTTATCATTGAAACAAATTAACTAATTATGCGCTTTGGGGCTATAAATTGTATTTGAAAAATCTGAAAACATAATCTAATCATTTTCATATTTATAAGATTTGTCTATAAAAATTGAACCCAAAAAACTTATCGAGCTGGATGCAGATATGATTTTTTCTGAACCGAAACCTGGTAAGCAACCCCCAAATAGTTACAAAATAAATGTATACAACACATGTATAGTTGTGTTTGGGTAAAAAGCATTTAGATTACAATAATGAATAATACGAATATAAAGTAAAAAACTTTCTTGATTACCACTATGGAAGTTAATTTTGATTTGATATTTTTCAACTCTTTTAAGATTTGAAATCTGATCCATATCCGAGAGTGTGACCGAAACCGTGTCCGGATCCGATTTGATCCGGAGTCAGATTTGCATGAACCCGAACCAAACTAACCCGTTTAGATCCGTAATAGCTGTTTGGAAAACTTATATAAACCCGTTTAAATCCTCTTTATTACAACTCTCTCGATCTATAAATCTCCTCTCTCTCTCTCTCTCACAATCTCAAACTCTCTCTGCTCTCTCTTCGCTTTCCTCGCTCTGCAAGAAAGAAGAAGAAAGGAGATAAGTCCATTTTTTCTCAACAAAGCTCTCAAGATTCCTCCTCTCTTTTTTGTGACTACTGCTGCGCTACTAACCAATACTTTGATTGTTTATTCCCTATTTATTTGTTTTGGTTTTAGTTTCTTTGTGGGTTTTCTTGTGTTTTTGCTAACAATGGACGCAGGATCTTTGGCTTCAATCTCATCTGAGAAGATGAAATCGAGGTCGAGACATCATCGGGCGCCTCCTCGAGCAGTCGCTTCCACGGTCTATATCCCTCCACTTCGATCCTCGAACCCAGCTTCGAGGCACGGCAATGTAAGCCTCTTTCCTCCCAAGAATCCTTTATTCTTTCTGGGTTTCATTTTCTTTATGTTTGGTGGTTAAAGATTCAGTTATCTTGCTAAAAATCTATTGTTTTTCCTTTCTGATTATGGGTCTCTTGTCTTTTTGTGTTGTGGGTTATGTTGGTTTTTAGAGATTCTTTTTTTTTTCCCAATAAGATTTTCATCTGGGTTTTTTATTTGCAGAAGAAATTTCAAAAGAGTTGGGCTCTTTTTGAAAATTTATGGTTGTTCTTTAATTTCCCCCTTTTCTTTCCTTTTCTTGTAATAAAAATGGTATTTTTTTGTTTCTTTTTTTGTATTTCGGTCTTTATGGGATTTTGGAACGCTTAGGAATAAAAGATGTATTGTAGATGTATTGATTCTTAGATTTTCCTGGGATTTTACTAGTGGGAGAAATTTCTCACTTTTTCCCTGTAATATGATCTTAAATTTTTCTTAAAAAGTAATAATTCTTCTCAGTTTTAAATTCTTGAAGGTTTCACAGTTTGTTTCATCTTCAAATTTTCATGGCTCAGTTTGTTAAATTGTTGTTTTCTTCTTTTGTTAATTTGCAGAGCGACAGATTCATACCAGATCGTTCTGCTATGGACTTCGGCTTCGCTCACTACCGGCTAACAGAATCAAGAAGGGAGAAGGAGAGGGAGAACAATACAGCTGCTTCATCCCCTTCAAAACTGCTCTACAGGAAATTGCTCGCAGAGACTCTTTTCGACAACGGAACCCGAATCCTCGCCTTCAAGAGCAAGCCCGTCGCTGCCACTGACAGTTTCTTGTCCAAATCTATGGTATCCTCTCATGTGACCAAGTCCATCAAGCGGAGATACATTTCTCAAGTGAGTAACAGTACAACATTATTAAATTCTTATGTGATTGATTGTTTTCTAACTTGCACTTGTTCTTGGTTTTTTTGAAAATTATTTGCAGACACCAGAGAGGACATTGGACACTCCGGATCTTGTTGATGACTACTACCTCAATCTTCTTGATTGGGGGAGCAGCAATGTGCTGTCGATCGCCCTTGGGAACACTGTCTACTTGTGGAATGCGTCAGATGGGTCAGCCTCTGAGCTTGTAACCATTGATGAGGACACCGGACCTGTTACAAGCATTAGCTGGGCTCCTGATGGGCAGCATATTGCCGTTGGCCTCAACAATTCACACATTCAGTTGTGGGACTCAAGCAATAATCACCTTGTTAGTCCTCTTCCCCTTGCTCCTTTTTTTTTTGGTTCTGTCTGTGTGTGGGGGGAACCCCTTTTGTTCATCTCCTAAAATATCTACTACATTAAAATTGAATTTGATCATTTTATATCAAATACAGTTCTGCTAACTTAAAGTTGGTGTTCGTTCATTTGATCAATTTAGTTCAGTCACTACTGAAAAGTGTATAAATTGTAGCAAAAATTTAGTTCTGGTAATGCTTAGATTGATTAATCAAAAAGAAAAAACATTGCTTGAAATTAACTAAGTTGAATAGCAGTTCTATTATAAATTCTACTCTCTGTCATTTTAACTATATTTCTATTGTTACACTATAAGTCTGTGACAATATTATCTTTGATTTCATGATTTCATTGATTTATTGCCTATTGTCTTCTGAAATCAACTATTTAACATTTTTTTATTGCAATTCTACTAGCTGAGAACTTTGAGAGGGGTGCACCGATCTCGAGTTGGGTCTCTAGCCTGGAACAATAACATCCTAACAACTGGCGGCATGGATGGCAAGATAGTCAACAATGATGTGCGGACCAGGTCTCATGCCATCCAGACTTACCAGGGACACACTCACGAGGTCTGCGGTTTCAAGTGGTCTGGTTCAGGCCAGCAGCTGGCCAGTGGAGGCAATGACGGTCTGCTTCACATCTGGGACCTGTCGATGGCCTCATCAACTGCAGCCCCAGGCCAGAACCAGTGGGTGCACCGTTTTGAGGACCACATGGCCGCCGTCAAGGCCCTTGCTTGGTGCCCATTCCAGAGGAATCTGCTGGCTTCGGGTGGGGGTGACAACGACCGGTGCATCAAGTTCTGGAACACTCACACCGGCGCTTGCCTCAATTCGGTCGACACTGGCTCTCAGGTGTGCTCATTGCTGTGGAACAAGAATGAGAGGGAGTTGCTGAGCTCCCATGAATTCACTCAGAACCAGCTGACACTCTGGAAGTACCCATCAATGGTTAAGATTGCAGAGCTCATTGGGCACACCTCACGGGTTTTGTTCATGGCTCAGGTATGGATGAAATTTTCTGAATGATGTTGTTATTAGTTGATTAGGATTAATGAATGTTGTGTTGTGATAATGTGGGCTAAAAGTTTTTTTGGGTTTGGATTTGATTTTGCTGCAGAGTCCAGATGGCTGTACAGTTGCATCAGCGGCGGGGGATGAGACATTGAGATTCTGGAATGTGTTCGGGACTCCTCAATTAGCAAAGAAGTCTGCATCCAAGGTGAATGCAGGGCCATTCAGCAGCTATATTCACATCAGGTGAGGGGAGGTGAGCTTTTGTCCAGAAGGGAATTGGGTGCTCAGAAAAAAGAGATACAGACGGAAATCAAAGGTTTGACAGAAAAATCTGTGAATATATATGTGGTTAGTTTAGAGAGCAAAGGTAATTAGATTGTTGGTGAAGTGATTACTGTAATTGTGGTCACTTAGGCTTCCTTCAAATTGAATAAAATTTTGTTGTTGTTGAACTTCTATTTATTTTTTCTTCTTTTTTGTCTGTTGTAGGCTTATTTTGCACTGTTTATAGGAGGCCACATGTTTCTTTTTTTGTATGTGAATAATTTTGTTGAAACCATGAATGCTTTATTTAGGCCTTACTGAAAAACATATCTTTGGGTGCATTTAGAATAGGGTCACTGTTTTTCTTAATCAACTACAATATGAATTGTCCACAGATTTTAGTTTAGATACTTCTTTTGTAGTGGGTTAAGAATTGGTACTTCTTTTCTATATGTTCCATATATTTATTTATTTACTTTTAAAATAAGGTTACACGAGAAGGTCAGATAGTGTTCAGAAAAGCTAAGCAGCAAAATTCCTAAGAGATCAAAATGGGTAGATATTCTGTTTTGGTATATGGCGTGATGAGGATTTTGTCTAATAGTTTGTTAAAAATAAGTTGTTTGTGGTTTTATTATCTGCCATAGGAAGTCTTTAGTTGATGCTTACTTGTTGACATTGTTAACCCAACAAATTATTTCTTTGAGTGATTTCCCATTGTTTCCTTACTTAGGTGCATCTAAACGAGGCCCATGATTTTGTTGGTGAACTATAATTTGGATTCTCCCAAAGTTTTAAGTTTAGATACTTCTTTCATATGGATAAGCTTGCAATTGATACTTTTTTTTACGGATTCATGTATTTTTTATTTTGAGAAGAACGTTTATCCGTAAGGTAGTAGTCAGTAAGCTACGAGCCAAAATTGTTAACAGATCAATATGGTTAGCTATTCCGTTATGACATATGGGGTGATGATAATTTTATGCCTAATGGTTTTTTTAAAACAAACTGTTCATGGTTTTCATCCTTTATCAGAAAATTAAATTGAGTTGCTAAGGTACTGATTTATTAACACATACTTGGGAGTCCTTGCTATTGGCATTGTAAAGTTTTTATATAGCGGTTCCCTTTTGGTTGTTTTCCGGTTGTTACTCTTGCTCTTAGGCGCAGGAAAAGAGCCCAAGGCTTTCTTAACGAACTATGATGTAAAATCCCCGCAGTTTTAGTTTAGATACTTATCTCTGCTGATAAGTGAGCAATTGATATTTCTTTGCTAAGTTTTTTGTATATCTGTTCATTTATTTTATTTGAGAAGAAGGTACATGAGAAGGTTAGATATCCAGGAAACATACACGGCAAAATTCTTTTAAACTTAAAAAGGATCAGCTATTTTGTTTTGATATATGATGGGCTGAGAATTTTATGCCTAATACTTTCATAAAGTAAGGTTTTGTGGTTTTTGATTTTGTATCAAGGAAACTAAATTCAGGGGCCAAGATTGATATAAATGATTGATTTCTTTGGTGTAACAAGATTTTATGCCTAATTAAGGACTTCCATTCTCAAAGAAGTTGGTGTTTTCTCTAATTTGTGGTATGCTCTTTATAATTTGTTCTTGACCTTTCTTTGCTTCACCAGGTCTTATTATTGGTGGTTGCATACGGCTTTCTCACGCTTATTGTCTTCTGATTGGTAAACAATTATTATTAGATCTAGCTGCTTCCAGTTATCTGTGAGTTCTCTTTGTTGGTGTTTCCGAGGTGTGAGGTACTGATTTGTTAATGCTTGCTTAAAGAATTATTGTTTTTGACATTGTGTTAAGTCAATAAATAGTAGTCCATTTCAAGGAATTCCCATTATTATCCTTGCTTATGTGCCTTCAAGAGAGACTCACAGTTATTTTGATCAACTGTAATTTTAGTTGTCTGCACATCTTAGTTTAGATTCTTCTTTTATGGGGATAAGTTAAGAAATTCAAAGGAAAACCATTCTCTGCTTCCATGAGAGAGGAAAAATTATTAGTGTTTGTGTCTGGTCTATGCACTGTAGTTCTCCTATGCACATGTCAAAAGCCTATGGCATGAGACAATAATAATATAAATTATCAATAACTATATTATGCTTGTAATTGGGAGGCATTAGTTGATTTTTTCTTGCAAATTGGGTTTTTTTGGGGGGTGGTCGGAGGGTTGGTCTGCTCCATTTCGTCTCTGACAAGCTTGGTTCCGAGCTCTGGTGTGTTGGTCGCATGGAATGAGGAATCAACCCAATCGTATCGGAATCGGCTTGGACCGAATTAAAATTGAGTTGATAATTGATATCGGCGAGAAAATTGTAGAATTTGGAAGGAAAAAAATAGAATTGGCTCGAATTGGCCGATTCCAACTAATATTAGTTGAGACGAGCCGATTCCAGCCTATTCCATCCCGAGGCGAGATCGATGAGAAAAAAGGTTGTCAGTACTATAGTAGATCAAAGAGGAAAGGAAGAGAAGTGGAGGCTGTCCTCGCAATCAAGGAGGGAGTCATTGCAGTTGAAGAGAGGAGGGTCGCAGTCGAAGAGGAGGGAGTTTTGCCTTGGTCGAATATAGATGAGATCTCAATTTGCTGCCACCGCCTCTTTTTAGATCAAAGGGTTAGGGTTAGAGTTAGGTTTTATGTTTAAACCTAATATGGGTTGGGATAGAATTAAACCGACCGATTAAGATAAGGAATATTAAAGTTTAGTTGCAAATATTACCCAAAATCTGTACCTGACTCATTAAACTTATAATCACTTGATAGAAAAGTTTGAAGTTTGTCTTACAAATCTTACCGGAAACCTGACCTGTTTAACTTGTTATGGATTTCCCCCCAAAAAACTTATTTTGGATTCATGATATATTTTCACATTTAACCCCTTATATCCAATTATAATACACTTTCTGTTAGCTCTTTATTTAATATAGCACCCTATAAAATAAAAATGTCATCTCCTATTTGAAATTATGTTTTTATAATTATTTTGTTAAAAAATTTAAAAAAAGGAATTTGTCAAAAAATGTTAAAATTGTTTAAAAATGTTAATTTGTTAGACAATTCTCAAAATGAGAATTTGTTTGACAAAAGGTTCAAATTTTGTTACAAAATCATTTCCATGAATATAATTAACTAATAAATTTAGGAATAGTTTTTTGTTACAAATTTTTTTTCTCAGAATCGGGTAGGTTTCTAAATTTTGTTACAAAATCATTTCCATCGGTTACTCTTAAAAAATATGTCAAAATGCTTCTAACGATCAATATTTTTTTACAATTTTTAATTATTTTTTAAAATTTGTTTTTTTTTCCGATTCTGATACCACCGAGACAGTTCGGCTGATTCAGCCGATTTGACCAATTACGATACTAGTACCTGTCAACAGATTCAAATACCGATTTTGAGATTTCGAACCTTGGCTGGGTGCTACTACAATTTCCAGCTCATTGCATCTTTTACACTGGTTTCCTCACTGCACATCAGCTTATTGTGGTATTTTTTTTAGCAGTATAGATTAGATCTCACCAGAGAGGCCTTCTAGAGGCTTCTTGTCTTTACTGGGAGCTCGGCAGCCCTGCATGGCTTTGCGGCAACTTGTGGAGCCCTTCAACGCTTGGGCGGCCTTGTGGGAGGCTTCTGGAGCCCCTGCAGGGATTCACAGCCCTGCTGGAATCTCTGGAGGCCTCTGGAGCCCTTGCAGGAGGCGGTGGATGCTTTGAGGCTTTGAAGAGATGAGAAAAAGAAGAAAAGGAGGGGGCAACTGTTGTGCTCGGCAGACAACAACCCTTAGAGGATCCATCGATCTCAATCACCAAGAACAATGAAATCACAACTAGAAGAACAACCAATCGCAAACACCAAGATCTAACGAGGTTCGGCCAACTTGCCTACGTCCTCGGGGCAATCAAAGGAGAGATTTTAATTAGGGAAGATGATTACAATGGATCTTAGCCTCTCTCAATACAAGAGAACCCTAAGCCTCCTAATTTCGCAGGTTCTTCTACAAGATTACCCTTACAAGATTTCTACTTAGAAAACCCTAGCAGCCCTTAAATACAACAGGTTTCCGAACTGCAGATTTCAGCCCAAACCCGACTGTCGGTCGACCGGGACGGTCGACCGACCCCTTCTACCGGTCGACCGGTCCGGTCGACCGATTCCAACAGAGAGTTGGGTCCTTTACAGTCAGTCATATCGGTCGACCGGTCCCGGTCGACCGCTCTTTGACACTGTGCACGTCGTGCACGTCCGGTCGACCGCCCGGTCGACCGGAGAACCTGTTTTGCTGCTGCTGCTTGTTTTCTGCTGCTGTTTCTTTCCGTCGTCTCTTGTCGCCGACTTCCTCGACAATCCCTTGACGGTCTGGGTCATCTTCCTCAGTACAAATCTCCCTCTTTCCAACAATTCTCCACGTCGTGCACGTCCGGTTGACCGGCCCCCGGTCGACCGGAGAACTTGTTTTGCTGCTGCTGCTTGTTTTTCTGCTGCTGTTTCTTCCGTCGTCTCTTGTCGCCGACTTCCTCGACAATCCCTTGACGGTCTGGGTCATCTTCCTCAGTACAAATCTCCCTCTTTCCAACAATTCTCCACCTCGGCGAAGATTCCAAAATCTGAGCCGACATCCAACGAACCCCAGTCTATCACCTGGCGAAATCGACACCACGATCTCGGCGAAATCGACACACGATCTCGGCTTGCGCGCACCGGTCGAAATCGACACACGATCTCGGCGAAATCGACACACGATCTCGGCTTGGAATCTTTGGCTCAACTATCCACTGGAAAAACATCGTACATGCCTTCCCTGCACTTCACCTTAGGAGAATTTTTCATACCTGCCGATCACCATACTGTGGCTTCTACTCCGCAACTTCATGACCTCATGAAGACTTCCTTATGAGCCAACACTGACTCTCCACTGACTAGCTCTATCTAGTCTACCTGTCTTCCTCTGACGGTCCAACCAAGTCTGCGTAGAGCCAACCAAACATCATCGGCTTCAACTGGATGCACACCCCTCCTTATGCAAGCTCAACATCTCCTCTCCGGAAGATAAACTGTTCTTCGAGATCACACCACTCCACCTCAATGTGAAGTCCAAATGGTCACACCACTTCACCACTACATGAAGTCTCTTCACCTCTCCGTGAAGTCTCTTCAACTCTACGTGAAGCTCCATTGACCACACTTCTTCACCTCTATGTGAAGGTCCAGACAACTTCTCGAGAACCCAACCCTAGCTTCATAAGAGTTGCATCACCAAGGCTGCGCCTTTACGGCTGCCTACGTACCTTTGCCCAAAAGGATCAAGCCAACCGTAGTTCTTTAAACTGAGCTTCATCAAGCTCGAATAATGTTACCTGTTCCTGCAGCAGTGAACCTGTTAGACTGAGTCATATGAACCTTCCCCTGACCATCATGGAGAGCAACGGCCTCACTTGAGCTTGTCGCGTCCACAAGCTTGAGATTCATCCTTCTTTGACCACGAACGTGGTCTCTCCTTGGTTCCAATAGCTGCACACACCTTGACATCCTCTGCAATGTCTTCAACCTGTTCAGCATCACTCTTGTTATCATGATCTCCACCCGGTGTCACTTCCGATGAAGTCTCCTTTGATGCCGAACTACCTGGAGATGATGGGAGTAGCATTGACCTCCACCCGCTGCGATCCTCCCTTGGTCTTCGTCCTCTCCACCTGCTGAGAGACGATGGACTTCAACCCTGAAGCCTCTCCAAATGTGACATTCCTGCTCATCACGATCCTTTTGTCCTTGGGATCCCACAACCTGTAGCTGTTCTCCTTGATGCCCAAATAGACAAACCTCCTTGCTTGCGGATTCACCTTGCCATTCTTGCACTGAAGTAAGCCGGACTTCCAAATTCCCGCACACACACCGTGATCTTGAGCTTTTCCCGACCAATGTTCCAATGGAGCTTTACCTCCTATTGCAGTCGTTTGATTCTTGAGATGGCTAGCATACTCAATCGCCTCAGTCCAAAGCGAACTGTCCAATCCTGCATTAGACAATAGTTTCCGAACCTCCTCCAGTAAGGAACGGACCAACTCCTTAGCCAACTCATCTGTACCTGTTGAGAAGTGTGTAGCAATTCCTGTGTTCTGTCCAAACTGTAGGAATTGGTCAATGTCTTTCCCAACATTGCCAATATGAAGCTCCTTACCTTCCTACCTATCTGCCTCTCCATTCTTCCGCTCCACTTCCTCAACACATCTAGGGCTTCACCCCTTTGTCTCATCGGATATATCCAAACCTGCCTAGATGAACAATCAATTACCGAGACAAAGTACCTGTGACCTCCAAGCGATGCCGTCTTAGCAGGTCCCCATACATTCACGTGAACACGATCAAGAAGACCTTCATTGTGGTGAGAACTGGTGCTAAAACTCACCTTCTTCTTGTCCAGAACCCTGTGTCCACCTTCTGACTTGCAGGTAGCAGCACCTTCTTCTGATTTCATCTTTGCAGGAGCTCGCAAAGATTCTTCTTCTTGTCCGGCTTTTTCCTGCTGAATCCCCAGGCCAACCTCATCTTTTGTACTCGAAGTCTCCACCTGATCTGAAGTAGTACTACCCTTCAAGTAGTATAAATTTCCTCGGCGGACGCCCTTCATTACAACCATCGAGCCCTTGATCATCTTGAGATCGCCATCTCGAACCGATATCATCATGCCCGATGCTTCCAAAGTTCCCAAAGAGATTAAATTTCTCTTCATCTGAGGTACATACCTCACACTTGTCAACTCCCAAACCATCCCATCAAACATCCTGATTGGGATTGTACCAACACCCTTCATGCTACATGAGTGATCATCACCCATCACAACTGAGCAACCTTCCAGCTTCTCAAACTGGTGAACCAGCTCCTGTTTGGACATGCATGGTATGTTGTACCTGAATCCATAATCCACTCATCTTTGCATGAGTTACTAACACTGGGAGAACTGACTGAAAAAGAGAATCCTGACGAGTCCGAATCTGCTCCATCTGTCTGTGAACTACTCCTCTGAGTCTTCGTCACCTTCGATAGATTTGCTTCAGCATTCGACTCCTTCTTCTTCCCCTTGAACTTTGGGCAATCTACCTTCCAGTGCCCATTTCTCTACAGAAAATGCACTGATTCCTTTTGAGGTCTTTGAATCCCGGCTGGATTTCGATCTTCCACCCATCTCTCTACCCTTCCTTGATGAATTTCTGCCTCTCACCTCCAATGCCTCCGCCACTGAACTTGACTGACCAGAATGTCTCTCATTCTTCCTTGTCTCATAGCTCATCAATGCAGACGACACCTCATCATAGACTAAAGTTTGTCTACCATTGATAAACGTCATGGTGAATGTCTCATACTCCTCCGGTGGGAGCGAGTTCAGGAGAATGACAGCCTTGTCTTCCTCTTCTATACCTTGACATCCACGTTTATCAGATCTGTGAGAAGCTTCGTATACCGGTTTATTGCTCATTCACTGTGCTCCCCCTCTGCATCCTGAACAATACAGCTTACTCTTAAGCTGCAGCCGTGATTCCACACTCTTGGTCAGGTACTTCTTTTCTAGGGTTTTCCACAGTTTCTTTGCCGACGTCTCATGTTGCACAAGGTACTTTATATCCTGTGCCAAGCATGAACGAATCAAGCCACATGCCGATCTATTCATCTTTGCCCATTCCTCCTCGGTAGTAGTGTTCTTCTTCCTCTCCAATAGGAGTGTGTCCTCGAGGTTCTGTGCATTCAATGCATCCATAACCTCACACCTCCACATTCCGAAATTGTTAGTTCCATTGAACTTAACAACATCAATCCTGGAGTTGTTCATTGTTTTAACAGACTTAGATTCCTCTGCCATTGAGATCCTTTCCTTGACCCTCTAACTATGCGGAAGATCAAATACTTGCAAAATAGATCTATTTCTGAGATAAAAAGGTGATTTTTACCTCTACCTTGAAACCCTAGCTTGAGTTTCTCACCAGATCTATTCCACCCCTGATTCAACGAGCCCTCCCTGCGTCCACCTGAGATCGACACACGATCTCCTTGAACACCAATGCCTCTAACCTGAGATCGACACACGATCTCAAACTGATCAGTTCTGGAGCCCTTCGAATCTTCAGAATATCCCAAGCGTAACCTGGAGCTCTGATACCACTTGTTGTGCTCGGCAGACAACAACCCTTAGAGGATCCAATCGATCTCAATCACCAAGAACAATGAAATCACAACTAGAAGAACAACCAATCGCAAACAACCAAGATCTAACGAGGTTCGGCCAACTTGCCTACGTCCTCGGGCAATCAAAGGAGATTTTAATTAGAAGATGATTACAATGGATCTTAGCCTCTCTCAATACAAGAGAACCCTAAGCCTCCTAATTTCGCAGGTTCTTCTACAAGATTACCCTTACAAGATTTCTACTTAGAAAACCCTAGCAGCCCTTAAATACAACACGGTTTCCGAACTGCAGATTTCAGCCCAAACCCGACTGTCGGTCGACCGGGACGGTCGACCGACCCTTCTACTTTCTACCGGTCGACCGGTCCGGTCGACCGATTCCAACAGAGAGTTGGGTCCTTTACAGTCAGTCATATTGGTCGACCGGTCCGGTCGACCGCTCTTTGACACTGTGCACGTCGTGCACGTCCGGTCGACCGGCCCGGTCGACCGGAGAACCTGTTTTTGCTGCTGCTGCTTGTTTTCTGCTGCTGTTTCTTCCGTCGTCTCTTGTCGCCGACTTCCTCGACAATCCCTTGACGGTCTGGGTCATCTTCCTCAGTACAAATCTCCCTCTTTCTAACAGCAATAACTTAGGGTTAGGGTTTATCTGGCTCTGATACCATGTAAACAAGAAATAAACCTTAGAAAGATTATTTTTTATTAGAAACAGGAAGCAGATATATATAGATTACATAACTGGGTTTTGGGTTGAAACCAAATAAACCATTACCAAATATCTAACTTCACACTTTAGTTGTTCGATCTTTTTGTTACTATTTTTGAAATTTAACATACATCCTTTTCCTGAATTCTTAACTCTAAACATTTCGACCTCTTCTCTGTCTCTGTCCCAAAAACATATTGCACCAAAGTAGGAAATATATCTTGTAATCTTCCTTTTATCTTAATCTCCTCCCCAACATTATCAGAGTAGCTCATTACCTTTGCATCTTCACACACCGTAAGCATAAAAGACATTGAGATCATACTGCCTTTGATATACATGATGATTCTTATTTTGCAGGCTGCCAGGTTCTTTTGGCATCTCTATGTGTCTATTTACAACTCCAGCAATGTAGATCATGTCAGGTCATACGATCTTTGAGTATCTCAAAGTTCTAACCAAGCTCTTGTATTGAGTTGTTGCAATAACTGTTCTGTCTCCTTTTCTGGACAGTTTAAGGCCTATTATGGTAGGGTGCTCACAGGGTTGCAAAGGTCTGTCTTGGGTTTTGCTTCCATTACCCTTTTCATACTTATTGCAAGGAATGCTCTAATATACACTGTAGGAATGTGGTGGACATTTGCCAACTCCAACATACCAAGATAGTGGGTTGCAAATCCCTAACAAGCGCCATGCAATCAAACTAAGCTGAGGTTGCAGCTATCATAATGCGAGTGAAGGTAACTTTTTCTTTCTGAAATGCTTTCTTATTTTTGTTCTTGATTGATTTTTTGCTTGCTTTACATATGGGCCTCTCATTGCATAATGAGTTACATGGGCATTAATGTTAGGGATGATACAGTCTTAGTAACCCTAAGATTAATAACATAAATCACACGAGATGGACAACAAAGTACAAAACAAGATGTATGTAGTTTTGTTGAACCCGGCCTAGGCCTGTGAACGGGGGTCGGGTCCGGGAGGTACTGACCCGGATCCGATTATCCGTGGGTCTAGAATATGGGTTCCCATACCCGGACCTGATTATCTGTGGGTCCAAACCTGATTACCCGGACCCGGATAGTGCTCGACAGAGGAGGGAGAAGGCAGCGACGAGGAGAGAGCTCGAGAGAGGAGAGAGGGTGGTGGCGAGAGAGAGAGAGAGGGAGAGAGAGAGAGAGTTACATTGATATCTCCAAGACTGGTTCCAATGGCGAGATACGAGTCCTCTCTAGTCCACTGCAAAGCACACACCATCTCTACTCCCTAAATCACAACTTCGTCACCTATAAACCACAAATTGATCAACTTTCAGATCAGAAAACACAAGATCAAAATTCATTGAGGAAAAAAAACTAAATTTTGTTAGCAAACCTTGCTGGTTGATGCATTCCAAGGATAAACACAAGTCTTGAGCTCAATAGCCAGCATGTTCTGCGAGGACCAAATCCACAAGTTCAGATAGAAATCACTCTGAAGTGATGGAGCATCCAAACCTGCAACAAGGAAAAAAAAGTTTTAACTTTTGATCAAATTGACACGTTCGGACACAATTCAGACCTCTAGTTCACACAAAATTACCTTTTGTGCAGTATTCAGTATCTTTCTCGCTCGACTTTGGGCGGCATCGTGGTCTCGTTCAGGCCCCCCGAGTCCTGGCCCGAGAATGACAGTGGCGAGTGAGGAGATCTCTGAAGAGAGAGCTCGAGAGGAGAGAGAGCGCAGCGGCGAGGAGAGAGAGTTGGAGAAAGAGAGTGAGGGTTAGGGTTAATAATCGGCGGGTAACGAGTATGGTTCAAGTAAAACTAGACCCGACCCGTTTACTAATTGGGTAACGGCTCCGGCTCCTATTCGGGTCCGAGTCCAGAACATAGGTTCCCATACCCGTCTAATCGGGTCAGGTACGGGCCAGATTTGGTCTAGATCTGACCCATTGACAGGCCTAACCCGACCTACTCCATGGGGCATGACATGAGAAATTCACTGTAGTGTAGGAAAACAAGATTACAAGAAAATGCCCTTCTTGTAATCTTACCTGAGAAGTCTATGGCATCAATTGAATTTTTATGTCTCTAAGTCTTTACCTTGCCAGCCTTCTATATAAATTGGGTTTTACCTGCTTGCGAAGTATCAAATGGTTGCTGGACATTTTATGGTACAGGTAAAGGTTTTCATTTCCTAAATGTGACATGAATGATCAATTTGACCCTTCAGTCTGATCCTTATCTGATCCACTTGAATCACACCAAAGGCTTCTCTTAATGATATTCATTTATCTTCATGTCTCATAAAGACGAGGATTTGGTTATCTTTATGCTTTATAATGATGAACTTTTGTGATTCTTTATGGCATGAAGGCTCACACTGTCTCTCCTGGTCATTTTTCTTGCTTCTTTATTAGGACCTTCTGCTGCTGAGTAGTTTTCTTATGCATGAAATTTGCCTCCAAGTTTAGTAGTTAAAGCTGTGATCATTTAATAGCTCAGAATTACTTCCAGTTATTATTTATGTGCTAATCTGTTCTAATAGTGAGTTCATGTTGGATGATTTCTACTTCAAACTTCATAGCAGCTATTGCAAGCAGATTTTGTGTGTGTGTGTGGGGGGGTGGGGGGTGGGGATTTCTGGATCTATTTCGTTAGTCGCTTGGATAATGCTTTATCCTCAATCACAATGCACAATTTCTTTCTTTTTCTATAACAATATTAAACAATTTCTGAAGAGCCAAATGTCTGAGCCCATCTATTTGATCAGGGAATCTATAGTGTCATGCTCATTGATAATCAACTCTTTTTACTGTCTATGTAGGTTTGCTTAGCTGTTAAATATGTTTGAATATTTAGTAACTTTTGCCTATATGAATTCTGCCCAACCCCCCCGCCAACCGTTTCATTTTTGGCCCGCTTTTAAGTTGTCATTAGTTTATGATTATAGTATTCTCTTTAATTAAAATTACTTGTCTTATCATTTTTCTTAAAGTACGAAAACTTTCATAAAAAATAAATAAGTTCAGCCTATTATCTTATACTAATCACGAGAATTGCTTGTTTTTGACAGACAATTTGTTCTAGCTGTTTCATGCACTGAACTGTTGTTTATGGATTTGGATCTGGATATTTTCTTCTTTGGCAGTTGGATCCGTGGTACCTAAGTAGAGTTTCTTAGCATTTCAACCTTTGTGCAATCAGAATTGACCCATACTGTTGCCCGTCTTACTAAATGGGTCATTATGGTTTAAATGATAATAAATGTTCTTGTTAGAGATCAATGCATAATTTGTACTATATCCTCAAATTTCTCTCTGGTGAGTCTGATGTTTAGGTGGCACATGAAAATCACCTAGAGGGGGGGGTGAATAGGTGATAATGCTAATCAAAGGGCAATTTACAAAATTTAAAGCTATAACAATCACAATATGAATGCAAGCAAATAAGTATGATGAGCAAGTAATAAGTGCAAGCAAAGTAGAGTAATAATTGCAAGAATGTAAACCAATCGCAAACACAAGGATATGTTATCGAGGTTCGAGCACCCAGCTCGACTCCCCGCCTTCCCCAGAAGGATTCCGACCACTTCCACTATCACAAGATCTCAAATACAATGGAGTACCCAACTCCTACAATCTCAAGAACAAGTGATTTCCTTGGTAGTCAAAAGACCACAAACTCTCTCTTTCAAAAATCTCTTCCCTTACAAAGGTCCTTAGAGAATAATGAGTAGAATTGAAGCTCTTTTGTGTAAGGAAAAGAAATTGAAATCAGAGAAAAACTTTTGAAAACCCTTCAGAAATTGAGAGATTTAGCACAAAAACCAGAACTTTGAAAGCCTTAAACTTTTGAATTTTTAGCAATAATTGTAGTTGTAACAAATCTCTCCCCAAACACCCCTATTTATAGGAGAGGGCTAGGGTTTAGGAATAAAACAAATTTACTAATGTTTAGGAGGTAATTAGATCAAAATATATCCTTAAAACGAATTTTTAAATACAAAAGACAAAAATAAACAGCTCTTAAAAAATCTGCCCGTTACTGTTCAAACGGTCGGATCGGTCGACCGGGCCGGTCGACCGTAGTATAAAAATTTGACCGTTAAAGACTAGCGGTCGACCGACCCGGTCGACCGATAAATCCTGTGAGCAAAAATAATAGTCCGGTCGACCGCCCCGGTCGACCGACAGACGTGCACACGGATACGTGCATCTGCCAGGACTTCGGTCGACTGGTCCGGTCGACCGGACCAGACTGACACAGACTCGGTCGACCGACCCGGTCGACCGGATCAGGTCAAAAAGTCAATTTTAAAAAGAAAACAAAGAGGATTTTGATTTTAAACAAAAATACTTTTGAACAGGGATTAGTATAAAACATAAATATATATCTGTAGGCAAAATCTTGTATGCAAAATATTTTTGTATAATTTATAAGAAATATTTTGGAATGAGTATGTGCGCAAAAACGTGTGTGATAGAGCTTCAAACCTATCCACTATTCTTTAACAAACTATAAACTGAAAAACAGTTACATGAAGACTTCTTGTGCTATCTTCAAGTCTTTGAGCCATCCAATGCCTTGCTAGTGCCTTCTCTTCTATGATCCTTCCTTGATGTGCAATTTCCCTTCCTTGCTTTGTGGAACTTAGAAGTTCTTGCAATAGCTAAGCGAATGGTCTCTAAAACATGGTACAAACCTGAAACTTATCTTAACAAACTTGTTAGTACCAAATAGCTCATATTTGGTTTGTCATCATCAAAACATAAAACAATTGGAGAGTGTAACCTCTTGGGCCAACAGCACATGAGAGTAATTTTTTTTTCTTTAGGTGGTGGTGAAAAAGTCAGGCATGCTGTCTCCTTTTGCTTCCATCGGATGCCATTGTGTTTTTGTTCATGCCCTGTGATGATTGCATGCCAAAACAATGTGTATGTCATGAGATTTGTCCTTGAATCTATGGGTGAAAAGTGTTTTATCCCAAAAAAACCGAAACCTCATGATATACACATAATTTTTGGCATGCATGCATTGTAGGGTATGGAGATTAACACAGTGGGTCTGATGGAAGCAAATAGGAAGCAAGGTTTTTTTTGACCGCCACTTAGATAATTTCCTCAAATGCTTTCTGATACCCATTATTCTGACAGACAGACACACACACACACAGAGGAGGGGGGAGGGGGGAGGGGGGAGAGAGAGAAAGAGAGAGAGAGAGAGAGAGAGAGAGAGAGAGAGTTGGGCTGGGCTAGTATCAGTCATATCTAAGATGTCGAGATCATAAATTTAAAAACGGACGATCCAAGTTGAAACTTTGTTCCCTTGGCATTTAGAAGTGAAAATTCAAATGATTTTGATGTGTTTTACCCACACATCAAGTGATTATGTTCATCCAATGGAACAAATGATAAACTTGTGTTGCCCATTTTTATAAGGGATATATACAAATCTAACTATTTTACTTACAGGATCCTCACATTTCATTATTACACTCAGTAGGGAAGTTACAACCCTCCAGGAGTAAGCGTGTTCACTCTGTTTTTTTTGCCTTGTCAGGATAGCCAATTTTCTGGAACACTGCTTTCTCTCTCAATACGAGTACCAGGCAGTAGGGACACTAAACAGGTGTCAGGTTAGTGGGATTTTAATGGGGTGGTGGGGGTTGGGGGGTGGTGTTGGCGTGATTCTGGATGAACTTTGCTCCATCCAACCAAGTTTCATACTACAGAACTGATCTCTTGTTCAAAATCCGAGATCTCCTGACATTACAACTTTGGAGTGGGGGTGGGTTTAGCGTGATTCTGGATGAACTTTGCTGCATCCAACAAGTTCTGTAC
Source organism: Agave tequilana (assembly GCA_038442645.1). NCBI lineage: Eukaryota > Viridiplantae > Streptophyta > Magnoliopsida > Asparagales > Asparagaceae > Agave > Agave tequilana. Next base: position 31,456 of record JAVJIF010003150.1, on the reverse strand, counting down.
TACAGAACTGATCTCTGGTTAGAAATCCGAAACCTCCTGCATTCTAGCTTTGAAGTGCAATGCGCGTCAGAGTTGGCCTTCATCCGTCCTTCATGTGGCTCTTCCAGTTGACAATGAATAGTTGTTTTGTTTTGTTTAGAAGCCATCTACTTATCTGGAGTTTCTTGTTTTAGCAGTGTAACCTTGTTCTCTTGTAATAAATTTAGTCTAGAGGTACCTAATTTATACTGAGAAACTGATGTGTATCAGAATTGTTGGAAGTGTTTACTTGGTTTATCTAAGGCTATTTATCAAGAAATTATATAGAAAAATGCAAGTGAATTTTGATAACTTGCTTTGTCTTTTGGTACAATGCTTCCCAGAAGTACATGGGAGATGAGACTTGATTGTTCGTGAATTCTTTGCATATAGGAGGTATGAGATGCTTTTGTGCTTCATGAACTCACCCTTTCTGAACTTGCTTAAGATTCATGATTGTTTTTTCAAATTAACTCGGCTGTGGTCCAACTTGTGTATTTGAAGAATTTTTTTGACATGCCTCTAAATATTCACATGTTTGTTCATTACTGATTTTAATTTGAATCCAATTAATTTGAACTTATTCTTTGTCTTCATTTGTATGAGATTGGTGGCTTTCGTCTCATAAGAACTGGTTCTGAATTGTGCGTGTGATGTCTGATCATGTATTTGATGAGAATACCTGCTTTCATCAAATATCCAAATATGTCATAATTATTGTAGAGAAACAAAACCTTAGAAAATATAGTTTATTAGAGAAATATCATCTCAACATATAGAGATTACAAACGGGTATTGAATTGTGGGTAATGATAACCCAATAACCCAATTACTTTATTATCTATCTAAATTAACACTCCCAATCAAGCTGGAACAAACATATCTAACATGCCCAGTTTGTTACATAAATTAGAAAGTAAACACCTGGGGTGATGGGATGAGGCAGCTTTGATAAGAAGGTCCGCTAGTTGCATCGAAGAAGGTGTGAAGCAGAAAGTAGCCACCTTCTTTGTCCACGCATCTCTGTTCTTGGTCCTCTCATGGAATACATTCTGGGCAATGTAGATAGCATACTGCTGGTTATCACAATACATATACATGGACCCAGGCTGTCTAAAATCAAGCTCCATCAGTAGATTTTTTAACCAAATAATCTCACATGCAGTATGAGCCATAGTTCTATACTCAGGCATCTGCACTTGAGCGAGATACTACATCTTTCTTCTTGCTCCTTTAAGTCATAAGATTTTCTCCAACAAAGATACAATACTCAGTAGTAGACTTCCTATCTCCTCTGTCATCAGCATATTCTGAATCAGAGTATCTAGAGACGTATGCACGTCCATACTTCTTATACACTAGGCCTTTCCCTAACGACTCTTGATAAAAGCCAGTGAGTCTCTCTAGGTGTTCATGCATGAACCTACTTAGTACTCCAAGAGTAAATGTTATATCTGGTTTTGTAACCGTCAGATAAATCAACTTCCCAATCAATCTCTTGTACCTTCTTGGATCATCAAGTGAGTGACTATCATCAAATTACAAGTCATCATTGGCTTCTATTAAAGTGCTAGTAGGCTTGCACCCTTAAAGTCACGTCCCCTCCAGAAGATCCAGAGCATACTTTCATTGAGAAAGAAGTATACTATGTTTTTGATGCGCAATTTTATTTCCTGAAAAGTATTTAGTCCTCCCTATGTTCTTAGTCACAAAATGATACTTAAGATACTTCTTTGTCTCCAATACTCTCTAGGATCACTGCCAGTTAGCAAAATGTCATCAACATACACTACCAGAACTACGATACCAGACTTTGTGCGCCAAACAAAGACACAGCGATTTGAATGACATCGATGAAAATCAATGTCAGAAATAGTAATGCTGAACTTTTCAAACAACGCCCTTGGACTCTACTTGAGACCATATAGCCTTTTTGAGACGGCATACCTTATTCTCCCCTTGAGCAACATAACATGGAGGTTGCTTCATATACACTTTTTTCTTTAAGGTTACCACATAAGAAGGCATTCTTGACATCCAACTGGCACAAAGACCAGAACAAGTTAACAGCAACAGAGAATATAATCCTGATAGAATTCATTCGGGCAATAGGTGAGACCGTCTTAAAATAATCTATGTCATACATTTGAGTATCTTTTGGCCACGAGTCTGGCCTTATAGCGACCCACCGATCCATCTAGGCGATACTTCAAAGTATGGCCCCAGCGACATCCCACAAGAACATATGTGAGTGCCGACACCAACTCTCAAGTTTCTCGAGAAACAAGAGCATTCATCTCTTCATTCATAGTCTGTTTTCAGGCATGCACCAATAAAAACTTCTTATAGGACTTGGCTATAGATGCAGAAGGTAAGGGTAGAGCAAACTGACGAAACTGTGGATTAAGATTTTAGGAAATGAAGTTTGAAATAGAATTATCAGTGCAAGATCGTTTACCTTTTCGATGAGTAATGGTAGCATCAAGATTAGAGGGAGGTGCTGATGGTTGAGTAGAATGACTATCTACCAGATAGGGGTTGACCGGAACTGATTCAGAGGCAGCAATGTTTGGCGATGACTGAAGACGATTCGGAAATCCTTAACTGGCTCTCGCACTTCTATTGATGCATGTGGCTCTGAAGTGTCTCCAGGTGGCACTGGCGAAGAATAAGTAGAAGCAGGTGCAGGCAATTGACACAGATAGTGGAAGAGGAACAAACACGGATGCAGTACCAGAAATTGGTGGAGAGAAATATGGAATAGACTCAAAGTAGGTGACGTCGACAGACACGAAATACTTTTTGGTTGAGGGATTGTAACATCGATATTTTTTTTGACTTCGGGAATACCCAACAAAGATACGTTTGATAGATCTAGGAGACAATTTGTCTAACTCAAGAGATAAATCCTGGACAAAATAAGTACAGCCAAACACTCGTGAAGTCATGGAGAAGACACTTTTGTGAGGTTGGAGACAAGAGAACGGAATTTTTCCACCAAGAACAGATGAGGGCATCCTATTAATCAGATGACAAGCATTTAACATAGCATCAACTATAAATATTTGGAAACATGTATATAAAACATTATGGTCCTAGTAACATCTAGAGTATGCCTATGTTTGCGTTCAACAATTCCGTTTTGTTGGGATGTACGAGAGCATGATGTCTGGTGAATTATCCCATTTTTCAAGCAGAAGATAAACACATTATTTTTAACATACTCTAAAGTATTGTCAGTTTGAAGCACACGAATGAAGGTAGAAAACTAATTTTTATTTCATTGAAGAAGAGTTCAATTACACTAGAAACTTCTGACTTCTCTTTTAGTAAACACAACAAAGTCATGCGAGAGAAGTCATCAACAAAGAGCAGAAAATAACTAAGACATTCAATTGAAGGGACACGACTGAGACACCAAACATCGGAGTGGACTAACTTAAAAGGAGATCTACAACGACTAGTGACTCGACTTGGATAAGTAGCATGCTACCTAACTCACAAGACTCATATCCTAAAAAAGAAATAAAAGATGGAACAGGGATGATAGACCTAGACTTTTGCACTGAAGGATGACCCAAGCGTCAGTGTCAGAGTAGTACGGGATTAGGCTGATTTGCAACCAAGCCAATAAGGGTCACTCTGTCATCTAAAGAGTACGTCTCCTCGTTCACGCCCCAGCCTAATCCTCCTCCCAGTTGACAGATCCTGAAAGGCACAATAAGAAGGGAAAAATGTAATTTTGCAGTTAGTATATTTTGTAAATTGACTGATAGATAAGAGGCTGACAATAAATTTTGGAACATATAGGACATCAGTAGAGTTAATGATAGAGTAACATGAACTACCCTATTGCCCAATATAGGTGAATAGGAACCATTAGCAATTTTAATAGAAAGATAGGTATTTGCCAGGTTTAATGATATAAATTTTTGTTTAACACATGTCATGTGGGATGAGACTCCCGAGTCTAAGATTTAGGGCTTTTGAGGAGATGCAGTATAAGCATGTATATCTGAAGAGGTTACATGAGTTGCTGAATAACTATTCTGAGAGAACTCTAGCTGACATAGTCGGTCATATTTCTTCTGCTATAGTATAACAAGGGAAGAACCAGATGAACCAGGATGAGTAGATGGAGTCTGAGGAGTATCACAAGGGGCATGAGGATCAGAATCAGCTAGTTGTGCCCTCTCAGGTCGACCAAACTTCATCCAACACTTCTCAGAGATATGGTTATTACGAACACAATGCGTATATTGCCTCGATCCCTTATCAGATGCATTCAGTTGGCCATTAGAAAAATTGCGTTTCGCACCAAATGAGCCATGTCCTCGTCCAAACTCGTGACCACGACCTCTACCTCGTTTAGGATACATGGCAGACTGATCAATTGATGATGCAGAGGATACATCAGCTCCAGTAGAAACACATGACTCTGGAGAAAGTGACAGTCAATGTGGGAATACTATCTCCTTCTAATATCTGACCTCGCACCTAGGATCTGAGTGTAGGACCTAGGCCAGATAGAAACTTCGACACTGCGAGATCCTGAAGATACCCTTCAGTGTCGCTGTATCGGTTACAGCAGGTTGATGCATCTCCAACTCATCAATTAGACCCTTGAGTTCTCCATAGAAATCGGCCACAGACTTATCTCCTTATTCTAGCTCAAATAGGCGCTCATGGATTTTAAAGACTCTTGAAGGATTCTTTTCATTGCCATACATCACGTTCAATGGCATAGTTAGGAACATGACACTGCCACTTATCTTTTCCTCCAAACTGTTGAGGAGACAGGTCATAACAGAATAATCTCCAGTAAATCAGGTTACATAAATAGGATCTATAGCAGCCGGTGGGCGAGGTGTGGAAGCCTTGGAGGGGGGGCTTAGAGGAGATGTACTGCTATGTAATTTAATCAGCATGCTATGTAATTTGCATCACTTAGTTCAAACTATATATTTTTTAATTGATTAAGAAGCCTAAGCACTTCAATAATTTTTCCTTGACTGGTAAATACTTTGGACTATGTAGCTTATGCTTTATATTTGTCTGTAAATAAAATAAAAAAGTTCAGATCTTTTTTCTTCAGTCAAGTACAATGTACTGCATTGAACTATAATAATACGCCATTTTCCTTTTCTTTAATTCTATTTTGATAAAATTACTGTCCAAGAGTGAAATCCAACAGGGATTATTGAAATCTAGCTGCCTTCTAAAATTGTGGTGGAGATTTTCTGATACGTTTAATCGAACGGTCAATTTCGCACTATTGAGAGTTAGGGTTGTCTCACTTATTGGTTGACAGTAAAAATCAGCATAGAAAGTAAAGATGAGATTTTACGTGAAAACTCAATTTGGGAAAAATCACAGGGAGGAGAGGGAGGAAACTCACTAGCTTGCAAAGGTTACAGTGAACTTATAGATCTATATTGTGTTTACAATTTTCTGTGTTTGATTGGCTTGGAATTTCCTTTCTTCTAGCTCTCAACGTATAAATACTGTTCGAAAGGATTAATTGTATTGAAAAGAGGTTTAGAGTAAACCGTTGGTTACCGTGTACCGATGATCAAGAACTTCGAATGTTTATGCAGGTTTACTTTGCTCCTTCCGAATCACCATTCGTAGCATAAGCTAGGACGGGTCGTATTCACAGGGAGGGTTAGCGATAGAAGCATTCAAGGTTTGTATTGAAATCTTTGTGAAGAAAAACGAAGGTTCTTCTTTTTTTTTTTAAGAAATGGAAAATAAAACGATGTGGAAGGTGAGTGGAAAATCTTTGGGTGTTTTGTAAAAGAAAAGAAGAAACGAGAATAAAGATGGAAGGAAAACGGAGATATTTGAACAGAAGAAGTTTTCAGAAGAGAGATTTTAAGAATAATATAAAGAGAAGCCATGACTAACTAACATTCTAATTTACTAACTTACTACTCTCGTTGGGTGATGCATGCCTCATATTGATTCATCGGTAATGGTATTCTTGCTTTACTAAGTCCTTGTGTTGCCCGATGTCGAAGGTGTTTCTCATCTAGTCTAGTTGCCTCCTTGACTCATTGGCTCCCTAAATAGATTTTCATTAGTGGAACAAGGATAGTCACTTTTAACGATGCTAAGAAACATACAAGATTCATTAGTCCATCAGAGCTATAATAAAGCGAGCATGAAATAAGAACTTATAATATAGTCATTGGCATAGTGAAGTGCTCCATCTTCACGTTCCATCACGGCACTTGTTCTAAAGACAAGGCTCTAAGTGAGGCTCACATGAGTCATATGGAGGGAGAACTTAGCATTTACAAAGAATAAAAAGCAACTCATCTTCATTGGAGTGATATAGACTTGTAATTTGGAAGACTTAAAAGAAGAAAGTATCCAAAGAATCATATAAGTTAGCAATCACCCAAGAGTTAGTAGTTAGTAAAATTAAAAGTTAGTTAGTCATGTTAATGAATTAGTTAGACATGAAAATAAAGAACAAGAAACAATTCATTGTAGAAGTGAAATAGAAGAAAGTAAAAGCTTAAAGAAAAATAATGCACTAGAACAAGAGAAGATGAAGATTGAAAGTCGATCCTTGTATTGCGTTGTCACCGTCTCCAATTACAAAGATTGCTCACTCTCACTCTCTCTCTTTCTGGATTCTAGAAGGAGAAAAAGAAAATTACATAAGAGACTAAAAGAAAACCTAGAGAAACCCTAACAATTTCCCTATAAATAATGCTCTTTTCTCCTCTCCCAATTACAAAGGCCCTAGGGATCTATTTATAGTCTTCATAAGAGGAGGCCATCCCACTTCAGTCTCCGGATCAAACGCTGAAGTAACGGCCTAAAGATTGTCGCGGGTCCGCGGCATAAGCTGTGTTTCCGCGGCCGTTTCTTGGCCGCTGCGCTAGCGGATTTTATGCCTTTCTGTTGCATTTCGTATCCCCAGTTGGATCTTGTAGAAACTGAGAATACATTTTGGATCTTTTCAGACTTGGGCTTTTCTCTTGTGGGCTTCTTAAATGTTTCTTTAATTCCTCAAAAATCACAATTGTTGGGCCTCTTTCTCCATTAAACATTGGACCTGAAAAAAGAGAGAAAAAAGCAGTAAAAATCAAATATTTATTCAGATAAAGCATAGCATGGTAGAGAAAATGATGTATAAATGACTCTAATCACACCCCCATACCTAGCTTTTGCTCGTCCCTGAGCAAAATAAGCAAGAGAAAAAACCTAACTAAATTATTACACCATTTTCGTAGGTGACACGATTGCACTGAGCTCGTGCAACAAGCCGTTAAACCTCTAGGTCACCCTAGAGGAGGAGTGTTGTCTCCTGAGGGTTTTCAGCGGATTGCACCCACAAAATCCCAAAGAAAAAGAAAATGTCAGTGAAAAGAGAGAAACATTTTCTTTTATGATCCATTTCCTTCAAGAATTTCAGTGATCTATCGGTTTAGGGTTATTCTAAACTTTTTCTTCTTTTTTATAAGTTTCCATTTGAAATATTATTTTCAACTTAGGTTAAGTTTTCCAAGAATAGAGAGAAACTGGATTCAGTATCAGGCATAATACATATACATATGTATGAGGGATTTTTCTTAGACTTTAGTTCATTTGTTCACACACACATATATATAATAATTTTTTTATTCTTTTTTTTATTTTTTTTATTGTTTTTTTATTTTTTTAGAGTATATATTTACATTCTCTTAGCTTCATTAGGCTTTCTAATTTACCAATGTAGCGAGCCTTTTACCGATGACTCCCAGACCAGATGGTCTTAGGGCACCAGATGAAGAAACATCCCTAAGGTTCAAGGTTTCGAGTAAACTAGGCCACGAATGCTAAGGACTCAACCACTTTTAGGCGTGACTGGCTATGCTTCTTAAGGCACAACCAACCAGCTTAATTAGTGATCAAGTTTTATTTATGAATCTCTATATTTTATTATTATTATTATTTTTTTATATTTATAAACAAAGTCACTAAGTCTTTGATTAATCCCTCAATATGCAAATGTATATAATGTTTAGAAAAAATTCAAAATCTAGCTATCTTTTCTATTTTTTCTTTCTTAACCTAAAGATCCAACAAAATTTCTTATTTTGACTTATATTAAGAAATCTTAGCTTAGAATTTCCTTAATACCTAAGATCAAGTTAATTCTTTTCAAAAAAATGGATCAATATTTTTATTATATATATATATATATATATATATATATATATATATTTGTTTATATATAAGAAACAAGAAACCTAAAAAGCTAAAAGAAAAGGTCTAGGAAAATCCTATGTTTGTAAGAAAAGAGAGACCTAGAAATCTAAAAAAAAGTCTAGAAAATTCTTATGTTAGTATCTACCCTCCCATACCTATCCCATGCATTGTCCTCAATGTATGCAAGAAAATATACGCATGAAATAGGAAAAGAAAGGTATCACCCCCGCCTTCGGCTTGGACCAGAGGTGGTGCTAGGTCCAATTGACTGTGATCGCCGCAGACCCTCCTCAATGCGGTCTAGGCGAGATGTTTGCTCCGCAACCTGTTTGCGTAGTCGAATCTGCCCCTGAAATATCTTCTTCATGCCTCGCCAAATGGTAGACATGAAGGCGCGTGAATCAGCTGGGGGGTCATGTTGCCAAAAAGCCGGCTCATCCTCCTCTTCTAAAAGTTCCTCCGAAGAGGACTCCACAGGGACATCTTCAGATTGGACACTAGGAGTCTAAACCGCATGAAGACAACTATTGTAAGCGCTAGTCGCCCTTGCTTGTGCAACGAACACCCATCATATGAGTCAAAAACTACATCTGGTAAGAAAGTCCTACATAGACGAGTGATCAAAACTGGGTGCGAGTACTTTGCACCGCGTGTGCGGGAGGAGTTGGTGATGAGACTATGAAAATGATCTTGTTGATACATATAGTGTGCTGCCGAGTCATCAGGTCGTGTATAATCTGCAGCACCGGCCTGTTAAAGGAGGTCGTGTGATCAAGCCCTAAAATGTTGCGTTGAATCCAGCAACTAACGCAATGTACGTTTCTAAATGTAGTACTGGCTTTGAGCCCCCTATCTTGTTCCCTACAACGAGCCCCCATGACAGTCATGTAATCGATTAAAGGTAGGGGGTCGCTATGATGTGGGTTGCAAGGGACATGTGTGAGTTCTTCCAGCAGAAGAAGCGTGACAATAATATCCCCAGTAGGCATGTGCACCAAGATTTGATATGTGTCAAAGTTTACAGAGGCGTGATATATGGAATTGTAGAAAAGCTTGACGAGCTCAGGACAATAATAAGCCTCGTGATCTGAATTATCATATATCATTGCATACCAATCCCACGCACGAATACGATCTAAAAATATATGCCCATAACCGTTCACATCGCTAAGTATTCTAGCAAAATCTTTTTTAGCGAAAATAGATGGTGCCATGATGAATAATAGGAAGCAACGAGAAGGGATACGCAAACCTCCCCCAGACTACGTGGGGGGAAAACTTTAAACGAGATTGCAGAGAGCAATCTGTGATGGTAGCAGAGGTGTAGATGGTAGATCGGAGATCCTCAGATGGCCGCGTCTGCAGGGAAATTTGGCGGCGGCCCAAGTTCTTCAGTGTGGCCGCGGAAGCGCGGCAGATGCCGTGGAAACGCGGCCGGATAGTGGAGAGAGGGGCGCAGAAAAATTTGGAGGGCGGAGCTGGTGTTTGTGTTGCAGATCTGAGATTGGAAGTAGGGTATTGAGGAGAACACGGGAGGAGGGATATTTATAAGAAGCTGAGAAGGACGAATCCCCAAATTGCCCAAATGGAAATTAGGAATTTACAACCCTAGGTTATTAGAAAGAAAAGGGAGTGGAGGGAAAGATGAAAAACCTAGGTGATATTTAGCACCTAAGTCCCACTTATTTATTCTTTTTTTTTATTCCTTTTTTTTTTCTTTTTCTTTTTATTTACAAAGGAGGTTCCAAAATGATTTACAGGAGACATCGGGGAATGGTGTGGAATTACGTGGTCACATATAGACTGGGTCACAAAGACCCAGTTCAATAACATTGTGTGACTCAGACTCCGTGGTGAAAAATGGCTTTAGGCGTTGACCATTCACTTTGAAAGTGTTGTCATCTTTGGGATCGAAATTTTCAATGGCACCATGAGGAGAGACGTTCTGGACGATGTAGGGGCCTGACCACCTGGTTTTTAGTTTACCAGGAAAAAGGTGGAGTCTAGTGTTGTACAACAGAACTTTTTATCCCAAGACAAAATTTTTCCTATGAATTGACTTATCATGGAAAATCTTAGCTCTGTGTTTATATATCCGAGCGTTATCGTCTGCATTATTTTGTAGTTCTTCTAACTCGGATATCGGCAGCTTTCTCAAATCACCGGCTTTATCTAAGTCCAAATTTAGTTGTTTTATTGCCCACATAGCACGGTGATCTAACTCCACAGGCAGATGGTAGAGTTTTCCAAATACAACTCGATATGGATACATACCGAGGACAGTCTTGTAGGCGGTCCGATACGTTGGCCCAAAGGCCTTCCACTCTAGTTTTGATGATGATTAACTCATATAGTTATGTTTACTAATAATCTTGTGTTTTTAAGTTTCAGATCATTAGCAAGATATTAGTTGGCGATTAGCTTCAACAAAGGAGTTTAGAAGCTTTTCATGGTGATTCCAGGGCTCAAGCATCAAGATCACACCTTGCCTAGCTCATGGATCACGGAGTTTGGACCAAGTCACCTTGAAGATGAAGATCGTCAAGAAGACTTAGGTATCCATAGGTTTAGTGTGTTTTAGATCCATTTGTAAAGCTTAGTATAGTTGATATGCTCAAGTGCACATACACACACATTTCATGTTTTGGATTTGGTTTTCATGAATAGTAGATCAAAACAAGTTTACTCTATCTTTATGTATATTAGATATGTTCTAGATATACATACATGCGTTAAACTTACTAAACAAACTTATTTTGACTATCCTATTCATGTTTTGGAAAAATCAAGTTTGATAAAAATACAAGTGTTGGTTTTGATAAAATTTGCAAGACACAAAAATAAATTGATATGTTGATATATTGTCTTGAAATTTTTATCACAAGTTTGTATTTCAATATAACATGTTAAAAGAATTTTTTTGGGTATTTTTACAAAGACTTAAAAGAATTTTTAGAAATATTTTTAAACCCGTTTTCTGACCCAGACTGTGACTGACAGGCCAGGTCGGTCGACCGCATGGGTCGACCGCACCAAAGGCCGGTCGACCGTTGCGGTCGACCGACGTGCACAAGCTTGTGCATGTTTGGCAGACACAGGGACGGTCGTCGGGCGGTCGACCGGACCAGAGAGCTCTGCTCTTGTGATTTGGGGGTCGACCGGGCGGTCGACCGGTTTTGCCAACGGTCATATTTCTGACCGTTGGCGGTCGACCCGGCCGGTCGACCGGAGGTCTGTCAGGCTGCCAGATCAGCCTAACGGCTAGTTTTCTGTTTGGCCTATATAAACCCCATTTCTATGGGATTTTGGCTAACATTTTTAGAGCTGAATTTTCCCTACTCTCTGGTTTTAAAAAGAAGTTCTTAAAAGTGTTTAAAGAGCAAAAAGATCAATCTTATTTGTTTTAAGTGTTTTGTTTATTTCAAAGAAATTAGGTTTTGGGAATTGTTTTTGAGCTAAAATTTCTATATCATTTTTGGTGTTTTCCCAAGAGTATTTCTTTGATCAAAACACTTGTATTTCCACACTTGAGCTATCATCTATCCTATTCTATTAGGATCTTGTTTTTGTGGAAAAAGGAAAGAGGTTTGTGGTTGAGATATACCACTTGTTGTAAACCCTTGATTTCTTGTGTTGTCCCTCTTTGGTAGAGGTTGAGGTTATTGTATTGGGTTGGTGTTTGCTCCCTCTTTGGTAGAGGTTGAGGCTTGTTGGTTGCTCCCTCTAGTGAGAGGTGGAGTTGGTTTGTAAACCTCTTCGGTAGAGGTGTTGTTGGTTGTTGTTTGGCTACGGGCCTACCCCTCGGTTGTGAGGTGGTGTTTGAGAGAGGAGTTCGGTACTCCTATTGTTGTAACAAATCCTCCTCGGTGGAGGTTCCCTCGGTGGGAGATAGTGGATTGGAAATCCTACACGGTGGTGTAGGCGGGGAAGTAGAGCTAGGGGCTCGAACCTCGTAACAAATCTTGTTGTTTGCGTTGTTGGCCCAAAGGCCTATCACCCTAGTTTTGATGATGATCAACTCATGAAGTTATGTATACTAATGATCTTGTGTTTAATTAGTGACAGATTCATTATCAGGATCTTAGTAGGTGCATAGCTCAACAAAGGATAAAATGTCAAGATTTGGAGCTAGCACGGTGTGATCCAAGGAGCTTTTGGATCAAGCTTGGACCAAGTCAAGAAGATGAGAAGCCGTCAAGTGAAGACTTCAAGAAGATGAAGACTTGTGTCTAGGTATAAGATTTTAGTTTGTTTTAGAGTAAAATGTAAAGGATAGATAGTTGGTGGATTGCTCAAGTATACCATGCACACACACTCTTGTTAGTTTTGTTTTACAAAAGATTTTCTAGTTTTAGAAAATACAAGTTTTGTTTTTGGTGTTTCTCATATACTTATCTTTTAACCAAAACCAAGTTTAGAGCTTTATGACAAAAACATAGATATTTCATTATGATTGTGTAGTGGATCATATCCATACACACTATGCCTTAAAAGTATATCTTGTTTTTGTATTTAATGAAGATTTGGAAAAATATGTTTTGGAAAATATTGTTTTGGAAAAACAGTTTTTATCATGAGCCAAATATTTCCAAGTTACAAAAATAGTCCAATCCTTTATAACATGCCTTGATCTTATGCAAGCATGTTTGATTATCTTAGTATATTGGTAAAACTATTTTTGTAGATTTTTATGTATTTTATGGGATTTTATTTGAACCAAAAAGACTAACTTTTTAATCCCAGAAAACTGTTTCAGGCTTCGGATAAGTCGACTAGTAACATTTATAAGTCGACTAATCCTGGATTCGGCCGACCGGACCAGTCGACCGACGTGCACGGATGTGCACGCCTTTGTGCACTGGAGAACGGCCGACCGTGCCGGTCGACCGCTCCAGAGAGCTCTGCTCTCTGGAAAGTTCGGCCGACCGCACGGGTCGACCGACAGAGTGTTCGCTCTCTGCTCCAGTTGCTCGGTCGACCCGGGCGGTCGACCGGAGGCTCCAACGGTCGGATTTTTGACCGTTGACGGTCGACCGGACCGGTCGACCGGCAGCTCTGACAGACCCCAACGGCTATATTTTTCTGGCCTATAAATTTGGGGTTTGGTCATTGTTTTGAGCTAAGATTTTTAGGAGAGCTTTGAGCCAGTTTTTCCCATTCTTTCAGAAGAGTTTTCTCTACAAAATAGAGAGCAAATATTTCCTATCTAAAGGGAAGATTTTAACAAGAGTGTTTAAAGTGATTTCTTGAGTTTTTCACCATAAGTTCTTTCTTACTTTCTCACAATCACTTGAGCTATCCATTGCCTTATCTATCCATAGGATTGTGTTGTGAGAGTTTGTAATTGGTGATCAAAGTGTTTTAGATCACCAAGAGATTTCTTCTTTGTTCTTTGAGGAGGCGGACAAGTGTGTTCGGGGTGGTTTAGAGTTCTTGTGTGAACTTGGTGGTTTGAGGTGCGGCCTCGGCGAGCTAGTGAGCTTGCGTGTGTAGGGGACTAGGGAGTCCGAGGGCTTGTAGGTGTTGCGGCACTGAGGAGAGATCCATTGGGATCTTGCATAGTGGAAATCCTTTGTGTATCGAAGGCGGGGATGTAGAGCAAGTGTGCTCGAACCTCGAAACATACCCTTGTGTTTGCGATTGCCATTTCTCTCTCTCTATCTCCGTGTTTATATCTTGCATTACTTATCTTGTCTTTACCTTTATATGCATGATATATTCCATGTGCTCATATTGATATACTTGCGTGGGATTGTTGCTAACACTTGTATTCAACCAAGAGAGCCAACGCGGCACCTCAACCCATTCAAGGGGAATCTAGAGGAGTTTGTCCAGAGCCCTTCACGGGGAATTCGGCAACACTCTTTGGTTATACGTGGTATTTAGTGTAAAAGATTTAATTTGGTCATAATTGTTATAGCTTCTGCATTATTAGGCATTAAGTGACCATTAGATTAGCCATCACCTATTCACCCCCCTCTAGGTGAACTTACAATTGGTATCAGAGCTTGGTACTCTGATTTGGGTCTAACAACCTAGAGTTAAAGATCCTCATTTATAGGCTAATCACAAGATTTGTGAACACACCATGGACTTCATGTCACCACCCACCTTTGACATTCTTAACATCCAAAATTGGAAGGTTAAGATGTCATTGTACCTCAAGGCCTTAGGCATTCATGTATATCTTGCTACTACTAATGATTCATATGTTAATAATAGCAAGTACTTTGAGGCTAATGCTAAAGCCATTCATGCTTTGAAATGTACCCTAAATGATGATTATTTATCTAGGGTTTCTAATGTTGAATCGGCTTTTGTAGTTTGGAACATCATCACCTCCCTTGGCGAAAAGGATCTATACTATGCGGGGAGCGATTCGGATGTGGAAGCAACACCTCCAACATGTGCTACATGGTACAAGGGGATAACCCCCTTGAGGTAACTACCGAATCCGAGGTAGAAGATGATAATATGTCATATGATGAGCTTAGCACTTTTTGTCAACTATTGCTTGAGAAATATGACATGATTAAAAAGGAAAAATAAATTTGAAAAGAACATTACTTGCATGCATATAAACAAGATTCATTTAAATCTAACATTGCATGTTTAGAAAAAGAAAATAATAATTTGAAAAAGGATTTTGATGCCATGCTTAATGAAAAAGATTCATTAGAAAATAAAATGGCATGCTTAGAAAAAGAAAATAAAGATTTAAAAAATGAGAATGTTTCCTTGCTTTCTAAATTAAATAATTTTTGTGAAGGAACACTATTTTGAAAAATAAAGTTGATTTGGTGAAAAAACAAAAGGAAGTTGTTTTTCAAGAAAATAAGTCTTTGAAAAGAAAAATTTGTGAAAAAGAAAAGATTTTGTTTCTCAAAAGAAGAAGAAAAATGATTTCATATCTCACATGCTTTTCATGCCACCACTAGTGAGATTAATGTTTTGAAAGATAAAATTAATGATTTGAGTTCAACCTTGAACTCTTGTGCATTCAACCACACTAGATTGGAGTCTATGTTTTCAAAGAAACAAACTCCATCCATTCATGCACATCATCATGCTTATGTTGCACAACATGATCACACACCTACACATAAGCATACTAAGGTGTACGTATGTACACATTGTGGCCGCAAAGGCCATTTAGCAAAGTTTTGTTATGATAATATTAATTCTCTAAATTTTGCTAATTATAAAAGATTTTGGGTTCCTTACAAGTCTAACCCCAAAGGACCCAAGCAAAAATGGGTACCAAAACCCCCACCCCATGTTTTTGATGTAGGTGAGGGATCTCTCAAGACGTGAGAGATTTGGTGCCTTGGTAGTGGATGCAATAGACTTGATGGACATACTTTTGGATGCATCGCTATCAAGGAGTTTTGGTGAAAGGCCACCATTTTTGGAGCTTTGGAGTTGGTAACAATATCTAAACTCCTACTTTTTATGTACATGCTAGTTCATTTGTCATATTCATAGCATGTCCATATTTTTGTGTGCTTCATGTGGTATTTACATGCTTAAATGTAGAATGTGTCAAACTTGCATTTATACATATCCAAATAGTGAATTACAATTGACTCATATATATTTGAACTTCATGCTCACTTGTATCCACTATATGCATATGTATAAACTAGTTTTGATGATTCTCTTTTATACATGTTTTACCTACTTTATGCTTTACTTCATGTATATGTATTTTTAATTCAAACTAATAAATATACATGTATACCCGTGAGTCTCTTGCCTTCATGTAAATACATTTGATAGACTCTTTTATATGTGGGATATGTATGTGTATTGTTAGGATTGGATTAATCATACATATACCATGAAGATTAGTGTTTTAATGAAAAATGATTTTTTTTTAAAATATGTGACTTATGATCTTTTTGAGCTTCATTGACTATTTTCATAAAAATGTTATTTACATGATCGTTTAACACTCACACTTTTGTTAAAAACATTTTGAGCCTTATAGATCATGAGTGCTTAAATTTTTATGTATCTAGTTATGTTTATGAAAAACATAAGATTTGATATATTTGAAGGATCTTTAACTAGTTTTTCAAAAACAATTTATACTAGTTATTTATTCTTCAAATAATTTTTGAGATTGACACATGATTCTATTTTTCTCAAAATTTGATGCTTCATGATTTGAATATTAGTTTATATGTTAGTTTTTGTCAACACTAGGATTTATACTTGTACATATCGTGGGCCACAATAAATCTATTTATATTGTGCTTGAATGCTTATTTGAACCCATGAAATGTGCTTGTATTGCTTGATTTTGATGATACATACATTTTTAAACTTATATCCCACTTTTTGGATTTGATTTATGATCATGTGTTTTCATTTCATGTATATGTGTATTTTGCCAAACTTTAAGATATACATGTATACCTCTTGAGTCATTTGCCTTTAATGCAAATCTATTTATATGGACTCAATTGTGTTTAAGGGATATGTATGTATACTTATTGTGTTGTCAAAACATACATATATCTTGAAATATAAATTTTGTTTGTAATAAAAATGTGTGATGATTTAAAGGAATATTGAGATTAATTGACATTTTTGCTTTATTCCTTGCTTGAAGGATTTCGTACTAGTTTTAAAACATTTTCATATTAACTAGTGCAAATTCTTCATATGGTAGAGTATATGATAAGCTTACTTTTCAATTGGTATCATTGGATATTTTCAATTGGTATCAATATGATTTTTATATACTCGTATTTTGATTGTATGTATGAATGCTTTCAAATTTAAATTATATCAATTTCTATTGGTATTCTCTTTTCATACATAAATGAGTTATTTGTGCTTAGTTAAAATTGTCTTACATATTTAAAGCACAATGTATATGCTAAGCTTAATTCAACTTTCAATTGCTCTTAAAGCTTATGCATATGTTTTCAAGATTGATATCAAAATTCAAAAAAAAAATGTGTTGTTTTGATATCTCAAAATATGTTTTTATTAAGAATGTTCAAAATTTTAAAGAAAAATTCAAAATTTTTGATTTGTATTTCCTATATGCAAGGAGAGCTTAACATCTCTCTTACATATAGATTCATGTTGAGTATATTATAAATTGAGGAGCTTGACAACTCTTCTTTATATGATATACGTGTGTAGGGGGAGCTTCACATCTCCTCTTATGTATTACATAATATGTGTTATGAGAGTTAGGGCTTGTCATCCCTTCTTCATGTAATGCATATGTGTAGGGAAGCTAACTTAGCGTCTTCCTCTTCATGAATGTATATCGCATATAAATCTTTATTGATTGATTTGTATTACCCCTTCTTGATCTCTTTGTTTTTGAAAAAAAGGGGGAGTAAAATTTGTTGATTGTGTTTTTACCGCTTTGTTGATGATTGACAAAAAGGGGGAGAAAGATTTTGAGTTTATATGCATGGTTGAGTAAGATTTATGTTTATGCATATATATTTTTGTATTGCAAATAGGAGGAAAAAAAAAGATTTTGATTTATGCTTGTTGCATGTTTTATCTCCATACTTGCATACATATTCATGTGCCTCATTGCCATATCTATTATTTATGTCTATGCATGAGTTAAGGGGGAGCTTCTTTGAAGCTTTACTTTAATCCATGCATATATAACTTCATGAGTTTTGTCATCATAAAAAAGGGGGAGATTGTTGGCCCAAAGGCCTATCACCCTAGTTTTGATGATGATCAACTCATGAAGTTATGTTTACTAATGATCTTGTGTTTAATTAGTGACAGATTCATTATCAAGATCTTAGTAGGTGCATAGCTCAACAAAGGATAAAATGTCAAGATTTGGAGCTAGCACGGTGTGATCCAAGGAGCTTTTGGATCAAGCTTGGACCAAGTCAAGAAGATGAGAAGCCGTCAAGTGAAGACTTCAAGAAGATGAAGACTTGTGTCTAGGTATAAGATTTTAGTTTGTTTTAGAGTAAAATGTAAAGGATAGATAGTTGGTGGATTGCTCAAGTATACCATGCACACACACTCTTGTTAGTTTTATTTTACAAAAGATTTTCTAGTTTTAGAAAATACAAGTTTGGTTTTTGGTGTTTCTCATATACTTATCTTTAACCAAAACCAAGTTTAGAGCTTTATGACAAAACATAGATATTTCATTATGATTGTGTAGTGGATCATATCCATACACACTATGCCTTAAAGTATATCTTGTTTTTGTATTTGATGAAGATTTGGAAAAATATGTTTTGGAAAAACAGTTTTTATCATGAGCCAAAATTTCCAAGTTACAAAAATAGTCCAATCCTTTATAACATGCCTTGATCTTATGCAAGCATGTTTGATTATCTTAGTATATTGGTAAAACTATTTTTGTAGATTTTTATGTATTTTATGGGATTTTATTTGAACCAAAAAGACTAACTTTTTAATCCCAGAAAACTGTTTCAGGCTTCGGATAAGTCGACTAGTAACATTTATAAGTCGACTAATCCTGAAGTCGGCCGACCGGACTGGTCGACCGACGTGCACGGATGTGCACGCCTTTGTGCACTGGAGAACGACCGACCGTGCCGGTCGACCGCTCCAGAGAGCTCTGCTCTCTGGAAGTTCGGCCGACCGCACGGGTCGACCGACAGAGAGTTCGCTCTCTGCTCCAGTTGCTCGGTCGACCCGGGCGGTCGACCGGAGGCTCCAACGGTCAGATTTTTGACCGTTGGCGGTCGATGGACCGGTCGACTGGCAGCTCTGACAGACCCCAACGGCTATATTTTTCTGGCCTATAAATTTGGGGGTTTGGTCATTGTTTTGAGCTAAGATTTTTAGGAGAGCTTTGAGCCAGTTTTTCCCATTCTTTCAGAAGAGTTTTCTCCACAAAATAGAGAGCAAATATTTCCTATCTAAAGGGAAGATTTTAACAAGAGTGTTTAAAGTGATTTTTGAGTTTTTTCACCATAAGTTCTTTCCTTGCTTTCTCACAATCACTTGAGCTATCCATTGCCTTATCTATCCATAGGATTGTGTTGTGAGAGTTTGTAATTGGTGATCAAAGTGTTTTTAGATCACCAAGAGATTTCTTCTTTGTTCTTTGAGGAGGCGGACAAGTGTGTTCGCGGTGGTTTAGAGTTCTTGTGTGAACTCAGTGGTTTGAGGTGCGGCCTCGGCGAGCTAGTGAGCTTGCGTGTGTACGGGACTAGGGAGTCCGAGGGCTTGTAGGTGTTGCGGCACCGAGGAGAGATCCATTGGGATCTTGCATAGTGAAATCCTTCGTGTGTCGAAGGCGGGGATGTAGAGCAAGTGTGCTCGAACCTCAAAACATACCCTTGTGTTTACGATTGCCATTTCTCTCTCTTTCTCTATCTCCGTGTTTATATCTTGCATTACTTATCTTGTCTTTACCTTTATATGCATGATATATTCCTTGTGCTCATATTGATATACTTGCGTGGGATTGTTGCTAACACTTATATTCAACCAAGAGAGCCAACGCGGCACCTCACCCATTCAAGGGGAATCTAGAGGAGTTTGTCCAGAGCCCTTCACGGGGAATTCGGCAACACTCTTTGGTTATACGTGGTGTTTAGTGTAAAAGATTTAATTTGGTCATAATTGTTATAGCTTCCACATTATTAGGCATTAAGTGACCATTAGATTAGCCATCACCTATTCACCCCCCTCTAGGTGAACTTACATGCGTTTGATCCATTGTCTCTTAACTCTCTCTCTCTCTCTCTCTCTCTCTCTCTCTCTATATTGTGCAAAGCATCATTCATTTATTCTTATCATACTTGCTTGCATTTGTGCCTTGCATATAATTCATATTGCTATATCTTGTATATGCTTGGTTGCTTGTGTGTGCCTCACTTGTACTTAACCACAAGAGCTTCATATAGCACCTCAACCCATATCTAGGGGAATCAAGAGGAGTTAGTCCAGAGCCCTTCACGGGGAATTTGGCTACACTTGTATGTTGTACTAAGTGTGTTGCAAAATTGTTTTTAAGCTTCCGCATTTAGCGCATTTAGTTTCTAGATTAGCACTTACACCTATTCACCCCCCCTCTAGGTGTTTTTCAATGGTATTAGAGCTAGTGCTCCTGATACTTAGGCTTAACATCCTAGGAGTAAGATCCTTTGTTTGCTAATCTATTGTTTGCATTTGCTTGTTTGCACACATATAGTTTAGACCCATGGACTTCATGACCCCACCTATGTATGACCCTTCCAACATCAGTGTTTGGAAGATTAGGATGTCCGTTTATTTACAAACCCTAGGACATAAGGTTTACCTTGCCATTACCAAGGAATCCTTCCTTAGTGATAGCAAGCATATAGGGGCCAATGCACAAGCCCTTGAGGCCATTAGAAGCACGCTTTCAAAAGAATATCTTATGCATGTTTCTAATCTTGATTCCGCCTTTGCAGTGTGGAACATTTTGACAACCACCACCACCTCCAAGCTTCAATTGCCAAACCAACAAGAGGAAGAATCTAGTGGAGATGAATCCGAGCCGCAACAATGCTATACGGTCCAAGGAATGACTCCCTGAGGTACATTCGGAATCCCACTTTGACTGTGATGATAGTGCTAGTTCTTCATGTGATGATAATATTGATCCCCATGCTTTAAATGAAGAACTATCTATTGTTTGTGAAAAATTAATAGAAAATATAAAGTTTTGAAAAGAAAAGTTTAGGACTTGAAAATGAAAATAAGAGTTTGCATTCTAGACTTAACAATGTTTTGCAAGAGAAGGTTGAGGTCTATAATGAAAGGGATTCATTGAGATCTCAATTAGAACTTGCACTTAAAGAAAATAAATTTTTAAAATCTAAAAATGATTGTGAATCAATTTTGAAGAAAAATGAAAATTTGTCTTCAAAAGTTGATTTTGTTTTAAAAGAAATGTTGCTTTGAAAATAAAATAATTTCTATTTCAAATGATCTAGATGTTTGTTTAAAGAAAAACATTATTTTGCAAAATAAGATTGATGCACATGTTTGCCATACTAGGGTAGTTTCACACACTTCACCTATTGCATGCCACACTTCTTCTTTAATTAAAAATGATATAAATGTTTTGAAGAAGAGTGTTGATTGTTTGGGCTCCACTTTGAGCCAATGTGTTGTTGGGCATACACGTTTGGAATCTTTGTTTCGAAAGAAACAAGTTCCATCTATTATTCATGCACACCCTCCACGGCATACACATGCTCCTCACGGACACCATCATCACTTGTATGCTCATGTGTACACTTGTACACATTGTGGACGTAAGGGCCACCTTGCTAAATTTTGTTTTGATAGATTACATACTTCAAATTTAGCAAATAAATATGTTTGGGTTAGAGAAGGGACTAACCCCCATGGACCCAATAAGATATGGGTACCAAAGACCACCCCTCCTATTTATGATGTAGGTGTGGGCTCTCACATGACGTGAGAGTAGCCGTACCTTGGAGTGAATGCGTTCTGAGCTTCATGGAAATCATTTGGATGCATCACTTTCAAGGGATGTTTGGTGGAGAGGACCACCATGTTTTGGAGACAAGGAGAGTTGCCTTCTAGGTTTTGGTAACGATTCCTAACTCCTATTTATTGTTTACATGCTTTTCATAATTCATTGTTTATAGCATGTTTCATTGTTTTAGTGATTAGTATGGAAATGCCATGTTAATTAGACTCTTGACATATATGTATAGTATTTGAGACACCCATGTTTAATATGGATTATTATTTTGTGTTCTCGTATTTGATTAGCTATCATGTACATCATAAATCTAATAAAATGTGGATTTACATAATAATCATATTTTGTTTATCATGTTGAATTTATCTTGTTTTGATGCTTAATGATTTGAATATATATTTAAATGTTAGTTTTCATTAAGACTAGGATTTATACTTGTGCATATAGTGGGCCACAAATAAATATATATATGTTTGGGCTTGATTGCTTATTTGAACCCATTAGATGTGCTAGTATAGTCTAATTTTGATGATTCATGCATTTTAAACTTGTATTCTCTTTTTGGATTTGTTTTGTAGATCATGTGTTTTACTTTCATGTATATGTGCATTTTGCCAAACCTTAAGTTATACATGTATACCCTTTGAGTCATTTGCCTTTCATGCAAATCTATATATATGGACTCAATTGTGTTTAGGGATATGTATGTATACTTATTGTGTTGACAATTCATACATATACCTTGAAATTAAAATTAGTTAATGAAATTTTGTTTTTAATGTTTTCATGTTTGATGTTTAACTTCATGTATATGTCCATCTAATTCAAACTATTCTTATACATATACATCCTTTTTGAGCCACGTGCCTTCATGCATATATCCTTGTGGACTCTTTGTGTTTTGGATATGTATGTATGCTTTAGTTTGTATTAGACATACATATCCTTGAAGATTAAATAGTTTTATTAATTTTTCATGTTTCTTGTTTTAAAGGAATAATTGAGCTTGAATGCAAATTTTTCATGATTGTGATCCTCACATTTTATTTGTACACTCACTTTTTATTGTCTACTCATGTTTAGTTTTCATGAGACACATTTATACTTCATTGGCTTAGAGTGTTAACTATCTTGTGAATTTCATATTTTATGAAAAATAATTTGTGTTTTATTCCTTGCTTGAAGGATTTCGTACTAGTTAACAAAATTTTTCATTTTAACTAGTTCGTATTCTTCGTTGAGATATGAGGTATACACATGCTATTGTTGTTATTTCAATTGGTATCATTGAACTCTTTCAATTGGTATCAATTTGATCCTTTTTGTATACTCATAATTGTTTATTGTGTATGTATGACTTCTATTGGTATCATCTATTGGTGATTGGTACTCATTTTGTTTTCATACACATATACATTATTTTATTTGTGCTATTATATTTCTATATCTTAAGCACAAATTTGTTTTTATGCCATGCTTGTACCTTAACTTTGTCTAAATTGATTCATATTTGCAATTGGTATCAAGCCTGCGCATAGTTTTTTGTTTGTATTTCATAAAAGGGGAGAAGAATTTGGATTTATATGCATGTCTTTGTATGCTTTATTTGTTTTTTAGAAGATGAAAGAAAAAGAAAAGTTTTATTTGGTTTCTAGAGCACCTTTCACAATTTCATTGGTGTCTAGATAGAAGAATTTGTTTATGTTTTTGAACTTGCCCCTTTATTGATGATTGACAAAAAGGGGGGAAAGATTTTGAGTTTTGAGTTTTTATATGCATGTTTACGTATTTGCATATATGATATTTTAATTGGTATCTAGAACATGTTTTGTTTAGAATATATCTCATTTGGTATCTAGAGCCCTTATTGTTTATGCATTATCATTCATGCATATTATTGTTTATTTGTTTGTTTGTTTATGCATGAGTTAAGGGGGAGCTTCTTTGAAGCTTAACTTTAATCCATGCATATATAACTCCATGAGTTTTGTCATCATCAAAAGGGGGAGATTGTTGGCCCAAAGGCCTTCCACTCTAGTTTTGATGATGATTAACTCATGTAGTTATGTTTACTAATAATCTTGTGTTTTTAAGTTTCAGATCATTAGCAAGATATTAGTTGGTGATTAGCTTCAACAAAGGAGTTTAGAAGCTTTTCATGGTGATTCCAGGGCTCAAGCATCAAGATCACACCTTGCCTAGCTCATGGATCACGGAGTTTGGACCAAGTCACCTTGAAGATGAAGATCGTCAAGAAGACTTAGGTATCCATAGGTTTAGTGTGTTTTAGATCCATTTGTAAAGCTTAGTATAGTTGATATGCTCAAGTGCACATACACACACATTTCATGTTTTGGATTTGGTTTTCAATAGTAGATCAAAACAAGTTTACTCTATCTTTATGTATATTAGATATGTTCTAGATATACATACATGCTTTAAACTTGCTAGACAAACTTATTTTGACTATCCTATTCATGTTTTGGAAAAATCAAGTTTGATAAAAATACAAGTGTTGGTTTTGATAAAATTTGCAAGACACAAAAATAAATTGATATGTTGATATATTGTCTTGAAATTTTTATCACAGTTTGAATTTCAATATAACATGTTAAAAGAATTTTTTTTTTGGGTATTTTTATAAAGAATTAAAAGAATTTTTAGAAATATTTTTAACTCGTTTTTTGACCCAGATTGTGGCTGACAGGCCAGGTCGGTCGACCGCATGGGTCGACCGCACCAAAGGCCGGTCTACCGTTGCGGTCGACCAACGTGCACAAGCTTGTGCATGTTTGGCAGACACAGGACGGTCGCCGGGCGGTCGACCGGACCAGAGAGCTCTGCTCTCTGGATTTGGGGGTCGACCGGGCGGTCGACCAGTTTTGCCCAACGGTCATATTTCTGACCGTTGGCGGTCGACTGGGCCGGTCGACCGGAGGTCTGTCAGGCTGCCAGATCAGCCTAACGGCTTTTTTCTGTTTGGCCTATATAAACCCCATTTCTATGGGATTTTGGCTAACGTTTTTAGAGCTGAATTTTCCCTACTCTCTTGTTTTAAAAGAAGTTTTTAAAAGTGTTTAAAGAGCAAAAAGATCAATCTTATTTGTTTTAAGTTTTTTATTTATTTCAAAGAATTAAGGTTTTGGGAATTGTTTTTGAGCTAAATTTTCTATATCATTTTTGTTGTTTTCCCAAGAGTATTTCTTTGATCAAAATACTTATATTTCCACACTTGAGCTATCATCTATCATATTCTATTAGGATCTTGTTTTTGTGGAAAAAGGAAAGAGGTTTGTGGTTGAGATATACCACTTGTTATAAACCCTTGATTTCTTGTGTTGCTCCCTCTTTGGTAGAGTTGAGGTTATTGTATTGGGTTGTGTTTGCTCCTTCTTTGGTAGAGGTTGAGGCTTGTTGTTGCTCCCTCTAGTGAGAGGTGGAGTTGGTTTGTAAACCTCTTCGGTAGAGGTGTTGTTGGTTGTTTGGCTACGGGCCTACCCCTCGGTTGTGAGGTGGTATTTGAGAGAGGAGTTCGGTACTCCTATAGTTGTAACAAATCCTCCTCGGTGGAGGTTCCCTCGGTGGGAGATAGTGGATTGGAAATCCTACACGGTGGTGTAGGCGGGGAAGTAGAGCTAGGGGCTCGAACCTCGTAACAAATCTTGTTGTTTGCGTTTGATCCATTGTCTCTTAACTCTCTCTCTCTTTATATTGTGCAAAGCATCATTCATTCATTCTTATCATACTTGCTTGCATTTGTGCCTTGCATATAATTCATATTGCTATATCTTGTATATGCTTGGTTGCTTGTGTGTGCCTCACTTGTACTTAACCACAAGAGCTTCATATAGCACCTCAACCCATATCTAGGGGAATCAAGAGGAGTTAGTCCAGAGCCCTTCACGGGAAATTCGGCTACACTTGTGTGTTGTACTAAGTGTGTTGTAAAATTGTTTTTAAGCTTTCGCATTTAGCGCATTTAGTTTCTAGATTAGCACTTACACCTATTCACCCCCCCTATAGGTGTTTTTCACGATATGCCTACAGGGCATCAATCAGTTTGATGGACCAATCCTTACGATTTTGTCCAACAGTTTTTTCCAATATCAGTTTAATTTGTCTGTTGGTGACCTCCACTTGCCCGTTCGTCTGAGGATGATAGCCCGTGGATAATTTATGAGAGATGGAGTACTTCCGCATTAGGGCTTCAAAAGCCCTGTTGCAGAAATGACTCCCGTTGTCACTAATTATCGCACGTGGGCTCCAAAGCGGGAAATGATGTTTTCCCGTAAGAACTTGATGGCAACTTGGTTATCATTTGTCCTAGTAGGAATAGCTTCAGCCCACTTAGAAACGTAGTCTACGGCCACCAAATGTATTCGTTGCCATAAGACAGAGGAAAGGGTCCCATGAAATCGATGCCCCACAAATCAAAATTTCTACCTCAAGGATCGGTGTAAGGGGCATCATGTCTTTATGTTTGATCTGACCGTCATTTGACATCTGGCACAGAGCTTGCAGAAAGTATAAAGCGTCCTTAAAGAGAGTGGGCAATAGAATCCACTCTGAAGGATTTTCTCAGCAGTCTTATGTGGACCAAAGTGTCCACCACAAGCCAGCTCGTGACAAAAGTCAATACGCTATGATGTTCATCCTCAGAAAGACACCTTCTAATTATCTGGTCAGGGCAATATTTGAATAAATACGGTTCATCCCAAAAGAAAAACCGTACTTATTTCATAAAGCGATACTTGTCCTGACCTGACCAATTTGAAGGTGTTTGCCCGGTTGCAAGGTAGTTTGCTATATCAGCATACCAGGGCTCTTTACACATCGTAAAGATGTGTTCGTCAGGAAAGTCTTCATTGATAGGTAAAGTCTCAATTGGTGCATTAGGAATTCTCAAAAGGTGATCTGCCACCACATTTTCAGCGCCCTTTTTGTCTTTTAATTTTTAAATCAAACTCTTGCAAAAGAAGTTTCCATCGAATCAGTATGGCCTTTGCATCCTTCTTTTGCATTAAGTCTAAGGGCGGAGTGATCATGAAAATCGTTGTCTTGGATCCTAGTAAGTATTGGCGAAATTTTTCCAACGCAAACACAAACTGCTAAAAATTCCTTTTTAGTTGTCGTGTAATTTAGTTGGGCCTCGTTAAGCGTCCTACTAGCATAGTAAATCACGTGTTGCCTGTTATCAGTACGTTGTCCGAGAACAGCGCCTATGGCATAATCGGAGGCATCACACATGATTCAAGGGAAAGGGCCTAGTCCAATCAGGCGCTGAGATTATTGGCGCCGAAACAAGTCTGTGTTTAAGCTCCTCCCAAGCTTGTAGACATTCTTTATCAAAATTGAAGGGTACATCTTTTCCTAAGAGATTTGTCAAAGGTCTAGCAATTTTGCTAAACCCCTGAATAAATCTTCTATAGAAGCCAGCGTGCCCTAAAAAAGATCTAATGTCTTTAAAGCATTTCGGCTCAGGGAGCTTTGTTACAACGTCAACTTTCGATCTATCAACCTCAATTCCTTTGTGTGAAACTTCATGCCCTAGGACAATTCCGTGCTTGATCATAAAGTGACACTTCTCCCAATTGAGTGTCAAGTTTTTCTCCATGCATCGTTGTAAAACTAACTTAAGATGTGTTGACACTTAAAAAAGACAAGATTCTTATTTGTCCGAACAATGTCTAAACTTGTTGACATTTACAAAAGACAAGTGACAGACGAGCTGAAGACCAGTTTTTCACCCATCTCCGAGGGACAAGGAAGCAACTCGGACTCCACTGATCCAGCAAGCAGACAGTGAACCCGGATTGTTTTCTGAACAGACCTCAGCAGTTCTAAGATGCTAGCACTTAGCATTACATGAGCCCGAAGGGATAGCCTCGCTTGAGAGGCTAATATCATCCAAAGCCTCGCCAAGAAGCTAACTCGCAAACTTCGCCACAGAGGACTTCCAGCTCCGCCAAAGGGTTCTTTTGGACTTCGCCAGAAATCGTCTCTAGCTCCGCTATGAGCTCAATGCGGACAGCTCCGCTATTGGTCTGCTATGGTCAACCTTTGACCCAATCAAATCTCTGGATGAGATCGGATCCAATCAGATCAAATCTAATTAAGATCAATCAGAGATCAAATTTGGCAGTTGATTGCCACAATCTCTTGACTCTTCTAAAACGAGTAAGAAGATTAGAGGAAATCCTCCAACGTATGGAAAGGATCAAGAAGGTCAACCGACCTGCCATTCTAGCTTCGCAGAAGCTGATCCTAGCCTCGCAGCAAGGCTACTTTCCAGATTTAAACATTTGATTCAATCTGTTTCCATATCTTCAAGGACGATTATACCCTTGCTCTCCCTATAAATAGCCCGCCAGGGGTACAAGGAGAGAAGATCGATCGATCGAGACAGACGCATATAGAGGACTCCACAAGCAGAGGCTTCTTCATAACGCACCGTGCGCTCTCGAATTCAGAGACCTTTTAGAGAATTGCTTTCTCTATCCAGGGTGTTGATACCTAACGTCGTCCTTCTTCTCAAGGAATCTCCGGAACCAGGCGAGAAGGAATTCCTAATTGAAGGCGATTTTGAGAAGCAGCAAGAGGGTTCTACCAACCTTCTGTGTCTCTGATTCCCCGAACCAGGTGAGAAGGGAATCTCATCGCTCGCATCGTCAAAGGGACAAAGTGGTCGCGCGCTGACCAGACTCCTATCGGCACACTTCTCCAGAATCTCTGAGGAGATCTACTTGTAATCTTTTTAAGATACTTGTAATTTAGCTCCTCAAACTCTTTTTTATAAGTTTTCCCCCTTTGCAAACATAATGGAAAACAAGATGGCGACTCCGCTGGGGAAGAATTCTCCACTGCCGAGAATCAAGTGTCGCAATGCGACGAATAGACCTTCGGGTCTAACTCTGAATTCAGAAAAGCCGGTGCAGCCAAGCCCCTCTGGCTAATCTTTAAGGAAGTCTCTGTGGAGACTGAAAAGGTTCCCTGTGACCTACTGCGGTTATTTGGCGCAACAAGGAAGCATGTCCGCAGTCTGATTCCTTCACTTGTGAGAACTTGGTGGTTCAGTTCGATCAAGGAAGATTTGAGAAGTCCTCTCTGGGGGTGGGGGTGGCCCAATGCTTCGAGCACGGAAGCATAGGAAGGTTTCCACGGCCAAGGTTTCAAAGCAGAAACCGAAAGCAGAATTCTGCAAACACCCCCCCCAGCCTCGCGTGTGGCTAATCAGGTTCCTTGTGAACCTAAGTCTCCTCTGCCAAGGCTGGTATGGAAGCCTAAACAGAAGTCTCCAACCGAAGCTTTAGGCGTAGCTATGCCTAAATCGCGCCTCTCTCGCGAAGAAAAAGGCAAGATGCCTGTCTGCTCAATCATAAAGTCAAGACGGCAATCATACCGTCACCCAATTCAAGAGCAGCAATGCCTCGCGCCGGCCTCGTTCTCACGAGCGAAGCTACTGTACCACAGCATACGCGCAGGGTCCATGACCGCGAAGCTGAAGCCAAAGTACTATCTAAGACTAATGCCTTCGCAGCAGCATAGCGGGTAAAGCGCCACAGCGCACTCCGCTTTCCAGTGCGTCAGCACTAAGCTCTCGCTTTATGGCGAAGCTAGAACCAAAGCACTGTTCAGTGCTAATCCCATCTGCAGGGGTAAAAGGAGCAGGACATCGTCCTATGTGCGATCCAAAAGAGCCTTCGCGCTCATCGCAGAGACCCAACGGGTCTGATTTGAGGAAGTTGTTGACAAATAGACAAACCTTTTTCCTCCTGTTGTCAACAAGTGGGATGTCAGCTGGTGACACTCCACTCGGTCCATTGACGCTGGGACCAATCCCCGCCACGCCTCCAGACGACGGTCAGTTTTTGATCGGTTATCGTACAGGCCCCGAGGAACACCGCAAAAGAAGCACCTCGCGAGATCTACCCTCTGCATCCATCACATGACTGGAAGAGGACGAGAGTCCCCTAGATCCAGATTATAGCCCAGGCTTAGGCGAAGTCTTGGTGCATGAAAGAAGGTTTTTTCGAAACACCAGTCCAGGGTGGCAATACCTACACTTATGAACAGCCGTCCTCTTCAATGGCAGTGGCCTCGCCGCGACCAAAGAGAGGATCAGTCCAGTGGTCTGATGAAGAAGATGAAGATAGCGGGTATGCTTCTTCGGTCACAGTCAGTTCAGTGCGAACAGACAGGGCATCAGTCAACATGGCTGATAATGCTAACGACGATCTTCGTCGACGTTTGAAACTCAGGAGCAAACTTCCAAGACTCAGCAAGAGGCTCTGGACAATATTCAACAGATGCTCGCACAACTCCTCAGTGACCGGAACAACAAAGATGCCGGAAGCAATCACGATGAGGAGGAAACATTTCAGCAATGAGCAGCCAAGACAGAGAATCCAAAGGGTTCTTCCTTAGACGCCGAAGTCCTTAAGGGCCTCCAAGCTCAAATCGCATCCCTAGCTCAGAGGGATGAATTAAAGAAGGTAGGGGCAGTCCGTCTTATCCGCTAGAGTGGGATTCGGTGCCATACCCACCGAAGTTCAAACCACCAACATTGCATACCTATGACGGAAATTGCTCGCCAAATCAGCACATCTACTATTTTCGGTCTCAGACTGGTAATGTTATAAGCAATGACGCCATCATGGCTAGGCTGTTCATTGGCACCTTAAAGGGGTGGCATTTGACTGGTTCCGAAGTCTCCCCCCGGGCTCTATCAACTCCTGGATCGACCTGGAAACTCATTCCTCTCTCGTTTCTATGAGGACGATACCGAAGTGACCATGGACAAGCACCTCTCCACTGTACAGAGGAAGGGCGAATCTGTCCGTGACTACATTGAACGGTTCAGAAACTTATCCTTGATGTGCCCAGCTGGGATGCCATTACCCATGCTCTTGCAGACATGCATACACAACTTCTTAGACCAAGTGGAAGTTCGCATGGGGGCTGTTAAAGCCCACACCTGAAAGAATTGGTCGAACAAGGAGATAGCCGAGAAGTCGGCTAAAAAGTTCGAACCATCCGCCCCTAGAGGCAAAAGTGGGGGATGAACAACAAAGGGCGTAGCGACCTACCGCAATCTTTCTCAAGCTAAAGGCAAGAGACTATGTCTGTGGAGTTTCCGAGATGTGCAGTCGAAGGCCAAGAAGAGCGGCTTCAACAATCAGGAGCCTAAGTTCCCTCCAAAGCAGTACTCCTTCAAAGACGATCAGGTGGTCACGATATTCCATCTGCTCCACAAAGAGAACAAAATGAAACTGCCAGATGCTCGGCGTCCCAATGAGATAGGGTGCACAAACGACCTAAATACTGCCTCTACCATAGGATATTCACCATTCTACTGACAAGTGTTATGTCCTCAAGGACAGAATACAAGCCCTGGTCGATGCGGGGTTCTGACATTGAGACGGAGCAGAAGAAAGTCACTGCCAATATGGTGACTCTTGAGTTCGGCAAAGCTCCGAAGTCACAGTTCCTGACGGGACTTATTCAGTCCCTGCTCCACAGTTGAAAGTCAAAGCATCCTCCAGCTACAGCTCAAGATAATAAGGTCTTGTTCCCTTAACATTGGAGACAGGAGAAGTCATCTGGATACACCCAGACCTCGCCCAAGACATGCAGTGGGATTCAAAAAGCCCCAAGTCGAAGGGCAAATCTTGCAATGTCATCTCCCTCCTGCCGGATGATGGCAATCTTACTTCAGCTTCCCTCAGTGATTCAGAAGGAGAAAAGCATGCTTGCATAACGCAAGCCGAT
>JAVJIF010003149.1:0-268906 GCA_038442645.1 Agave tequilana | reverse complement strand
AATAATTTGGTGAAAACCACCAGAAATTTTCCTTACATAACCCACTAAATATATATATAAATCATTTTTAGTATTTCCACCCTATCAAATTTCCAAATTTCATAATAAATTTCAGAGTTAATTGTCTCAACCTCCTTGTCCCAAAATGGAGTATGAAAAGATGGAATTATTGACTTGGACAATATAGGTGCGGGAACGAATACCGACTCAGGGAAAATGCTCAAATCAAGTAAGGGCTCAGGAGTCGGGCTAGGTTCAAGAATTGGGTCCAAGTCAAGAAATTGAAACTCAAGTCCACAATCTTCTTCCCACAATGGAATGTGACCTAATATGGGTGATATCTCTTTACTTCCAATATTAAGGAATTCTAGCTCATCGCCATACATTCTTCAAAACTAAGGTCAACATCTTCCGTCAGAATTGTACAATCAGTTTCAGAAGTAAAGAGATTGTGAGAATCTAGGTCAAGTTCAATATGATCATCTAAATGGGTGATTC
This sequence comes from Agave tequilana, assembly GCA_038442645.1. NCBI lineage: Eukaryota > Viridiplantae > Streptophyta > Magnoliopsida > Asparagales > Asparagaceae > Agave > Agave tequilana. The sequence goes on along the minus strand of JAVJIF010003149.1, from coordinate 268,408 downwards.
AATTTCATAATGAATTGGAATAGGATCCAATGTTGACTCGGGAGAAGTGAAATCAGGTGGAGACACTGGAGTCATTATTGGATCAGGAAATAAAATTGAATCATCAAGTCGGAGATCATGATCATATTCATGCTCAAGTTCTATTTCAGGAAAGGAAAAACTTGCCAAATTATCAAGAATTGGAGTTTCGGCAAGTTCAGATGATGGCACTGAAATAGAATCTTGTTGTCCAAAGCAACTGGTTCGTCGGCTCTAAGAGAATGGTTAGCGATATCAGAATTTGCCGAACTGTAAGAACGCAAAGATTGTACCATCATATCTAAATCATGCTCGCGAGCTAATCTAGCCTGAGTCATGGCTTCAAGCCTCTTTTGGAATTGGATTGGAATTTGGAAAGGAAGTGAGATCGTGATGAAGTGTGAATCGGTGGACTCACGCATCATCATGTCTAAGATTGATGGTGGTTGTTGCTTGGACTCGTGCATACTCATCATTTCCCGATAGATGGTTTTCTATTCTGAATGGGGGATCTGAGTATGAATCTTGGGAAGAATGTGGACTAGATGGATATGGAGGACAATTTGGTTGAGAATTAGACTCGGGGGACTCGAAACCCCATAAACTCTGTGACGAGTTGAAATTATTATGGAAATTATAGTCATAAGATGGGGGGTGTGAGTTATATTCATTCGGAATAAGACCATTCCGGCACACTAGATTGGTCAAAGTTAGGGTATGCTGGGTTGGTAATATCCGAAATAGTTAGGGGTGTAATATGGATTAAAATTGGAATTATTATTATATGCCATATCACACCAACACAAACACAACAAACAAATAAACAACAAAAAAAAAAGAAAAATTCTAACCTAAGTTAGGGTAGACCTATGACCTAGACGACTCCTAACTGGTTAGACCGTCCACAGGAGGTTGGGTGCAGACTTTGACCACAAGTTAATCAGTCAGGTCAGGGCAAGAGTGGTGGGAGGTTTTCCGTCAAAGACGTTCCTTAATTAAATACCACCAATCTTCGGGCTTTCGGCCCTCAATCCCTTCCTAGACACTGATTTGGCAAGAGTCAACTTCCAATACTGTTCCCCTTAGAATAATCTCCTATTGAGTCCGAGATGTCCCTAGGGCCAACGTCTACTAATTTTTAAGTTAGGCTTGGGTTAGTGAGTGCTTTGGATATGATTTTTGGGCTAAGAAGGGTGATGAAATCCCCACCTTATTTGTTAATGGGTTATGCCCTTAAGATGAATTAGTGCAAGTGTACAAGATAAGTAGATAAGATTCACTCAAAGCAGAAAATCAACCAAGAGATGAGTCCTACTCTACATGCAATGCGTACGTACCTTGCTCCAACACTCTTCAACAGTAAAAATAAAGGAATTGAAAAGACACGTGCCTAATATGCAAACGTCTAATCAATTTTATTAAACAACAAATAGTTTACTGTTGAATTAATTAGCAGTAAGCAGGGTTATCACAGAATAAAATTAACAGACCAGAAAACAGATATGACAATTTGTAGCAACCTGCAGAAAACTGAGTCAGTAATTCACTGCTATTGCCGCGGATCGCGGCTATTGCCGCGTTTCTGTTGCAAAGTAGCAGGCTCCGCTGCTCTGCCTTCGAGGGCAGAGGCAGAGAGTTGCTATATGTCCACTTCTGCTGCTGTTTCCTGTTTCCTGTTCTCCAAACCTGCAAACAGAAAAGAATAAAAGAATAGTTAATAAAATTTTTTTTTTTAAAGAGAAACTTACCGTCCCCCCCGGCAACGGCGCCAATTTGTTGACTGATTTTTCCTGCACACAAAAATTAGAATATTAGATTAAGAATAGATTGTGCGAGGAATCAGTTCTAATCCGCGGTAGCAGGGCTATGCGGGTCGTGATCCTCAAGGAGGGACTGCGATAGAAGCGTTAAGCAAGTTTCTCTAAAAATTTATCTTTTTTAGTTAATTTGTTAGTCACGATGGTATTAAAAAGAAAAGTGGTATTTACAATGAGTTGTGGGAAAGAATATTGGAGAGGTGTGGATTTGATCTACAAAAAAGAAAAGAAAAGAAAAGAATAGAAAACTAACCTTGGTTGGAGAAATATGCGAAACCTAACACTTTCTAATTATTTCGGAGGCATTGAACGTATAAACCTTGGGATCGAACTCAGTCCGTTGTCGCATTAGGTCATCAAGCCTTGGGCAAGCATGAGTTGATACGCCTCGAGGAGGAGAACATCGCCATGGAATATCGTTGGAACCTACTAATCTTCGGTATACTTGTGGTTCGGTAAACGCTCGCGTGCTCGTCAAAGATCAACAAAAGGAAACACAGTAGAAAAGAAGAGAAAAACAAAGAAAAGCAACGACATAAGAACAAAATAAAAATTACCTTTTTATTGATTACAATGGAAGAGAAGAGAATCATCTGTCGGTGTCACCCTCAACAAAGCCATCTCCCTCACTTACATAAAAATTACAAAAGAAAAGAAAACCTAGAAGAAACCCTAAAAATCAGAACTTTGGCCCTTTGCTGGACGCTGGACTGTGTCCTCTCTGTGTTGCATCTGCAGGGATATTTATAGGTGTTGGAAGATGTAGAGTCCTAGTACAACTCTCCAAAAAGATCTTATCTCCAGAAATTCAAATCTGTCCTGCAACTTCTTATCATGTTGATCGCCGAAATCAGCTTATCTACGGATTGAATTGGAAAGTTTGATCAACATAAGAGTTGTAGGTCTTCAAGTCTTCTTTCTGGAGCATCTTGAATCATCGGATTTCCATAACTGTAGCAAAAGTTATGATTTAAAACTAAAACGTGTACAGTCTGAATCTGAATTCTTTGAATTTTTATCTTTGCACTCTCTTTGGCTTTTATCCTCATCCTGCAAGAGTTTAGGGTTGGGTAGAATTCTATCCTTCCTCATCTTTAATAATTGCAACTTTAGCCCTGCATATTGCACTTTGACAATTGATATTTGCATTTTGACTCTGGGCTTCAAATATGGGCTTTTGGGCTTCATTAGGCTTTATTTCTTATAAAAATAAGAACTCGAGGCCTGCACACAAATAAATCACAAAATATTAATAATGTGCAGAATTAAATGAATAAATATGAAATGTGATGGTAAATGTTATGATAAAAATGCATTTTTCACTACCAATCAGAGGTTTTGAAAACCTCTCATGTAGTATACACAGCCCGCGTCAACGTCTCTCAGGAGACCCGCAGGGCCAGTATACCAGCTCATGGCATTGAAGGCCAGTCCAGCTATCTCTCCTCTCACCAGACTCTACAATTTCAGGTTGTCGGGGGTTTCCCACAGTCCTGAGGCTCAACCGGAATGCTCAACGTCGGCGAAAGCGTCACGCCCGTCGACAACAAATTGAAGATTCTGTAGTTACAATCTGCTTTGTACATACAGAGCATGAGGCTCAGATTCATATTTCTTTGAAGCAACGCGAGACCCACATTCTTCAAACACGCGTCTCAATATCCAAATGCGAGGTCCGCTGTAAGCCCCAATTTCGCGGATACGGAGTCGCTAGGGCGATGTATAAATGCATTGTAGAATACCTCGACGTGTATACACTAAGCCTCAGTTCAGAAAAATAAACAAAGTATACACAATAATTCTACATTAAATAAGTACAAGAATACCTGCAAAAGGGGTCAAGGATCATGATAGATTTGAAATAAGGATAAATAAGAAAATATAGACATGATAATAAAGATAGCCATGAATAGTTTAGGTGACGAGTCTCATATGTGTATCCTATGAAATCTCTGGTACTATGATATCTCAATCTCCAACCTGAGCAAGCAAACTCAGGATCATCAGAAAGCAACCTGGTGGTGGTAAAATGAGGAAAGCAAAAATATATCCTATAATAGTATTTACAATCATGATAATATATAATATATGATTCAAGAACAATGATACAATAATATCGTACTAACAATCGGTGTAAATAATAGAAGGCTATAATAGCACCATAAGATGTTAATACCTAACATGCATGTTATAATGGTGGTACATTTACATCCACGTTTTTGCTCCAAAACGTGAGAGTCGCGTCTGTGCAGATGCAGAACGTGGGCTCATACCTGTGTTTTTCAAAGCAATATGAGACCCGTGTTCTTCAAATGCGCGTTTTAGTATCCAAGCACGAGGTCCGCATTTTTGTCCCAAAATCTGAGACTCGCGTCCAGTCTGTGCCAGAATATGATTCTCGCGAAGTTCGCATTTTGCAGCAGACTTTACCTGAACACGAGGCTAAAACCCGCGTCCAGCCTTAGATGGCCAGGGTCAAGATTGATCCAGAAAGTCCCCATCCCAAGAATTCGAGGCTAGTCCTTTGGATACCTCTACAACAGATCTAAGGGACTACTTGACAAAAAAAAGAGTGTCCATCAAAGTACTCCCCAATGTTGCTCTGAATGGCTCATCACGGTAGTACTCTCGAATGCCAATGCAACTCTCATGCGAGCAAGCCGTCGGTATTCAATCGGTTATCAGCCGCCACAGTATCTAATTCAGCCAAGAGATGCCACTCTTGCAAGAAAAAGTCATTCTCTGACATGGAGTACCCTGAGGTAACTTCAAACATGGTAGGTTCATATACTAACCGAGCAAGTCAAAAGAGAAGCAACCGGTCATCTGCTCCGATGAGTCTGACGATGAACCTTCTTCTGGTTAAAAGAAATACTGAGCAAGTCAGAAGGAGTGTACCAGTACACTCGCATTCACACTGGTACAATTGCCCCAGTGAACTACAGTACGCTAGCCAGGGGTATCGACGTGAACAAGGCACACCCCGCCATCGCGGAATCACAGGCCTCTAGCTCTTCTACAAATAAATAAGCCTTCGCATACATGACGGACACTCCTAAAGAAGTGGCCAAGCGATTTGAAAAGCATGCCCAAGTTCAGAGGGAACAGTTCAGTATGATTCAAGCTCAGTAAGAATCTATCGACACCCTTAAGCAGATGCTTGCACAGCTGCTTAAGAAGAAGAAAAAGAGCCCAGAGTCCAAGAGGAAAAGAAGGAGAAAGCTCTTCTTTTGAGGATACTGAGGTGAAAAATACTCAAACACTGAGTTCCCAAAACCTTCATCTGAAGAGAAGGATAGTTCAGAAAGTGGATCTCGTCACTCCAAAAGGATGAGCAACCTAGAACAACGCCTCGAAACACTTGCGCGCCAAGGTGACCTTCAAGATGTGGGGGTAGTTCGACCCTACCCAGCGAAATGGGACACAACTCCCTACCCTCAAATATTCAAGGCACCGACCCTACATACTTTCGACGGTATGGGGTTACCGAACAAACACATATACTACTTTAAATCTCAAACTGGGAACGTAGTATCGAATGATGTTATCATGGCTCATTTGTTCATTGGCAGTCTCAAGGGGATTGCCTTTGAGTGGTTCATAAAGCTGTCCACCGGCTCTATCAAAACTTGGGCTGACTTGAAAATGCTATTTCTAACTCGCTTCTTTGAAGACGATACAGAGGTAGCAATGTCGACTCTCCTTGCCACAAAGTAGTAGAAAAGAAAGTCTATCAAGGCTTTTGTGGAAGATTCCAAAGAATGATATTCTGTTGTCCAAGTTGCATGTCACAATCCACACTGGTGGAAACATGCCGCCACAACTTACAGACTGTACTTCTCGCCCAGATAGGAGTGGCAAAATATTATACTTGGAAGCAGCTAGTGCAACAAGGCAAGCAGGCAGAAGAAATAATCATCATGGTCAGAGCTGAAGAGAAAGACAACAAACTAAGACTTGACAAATTGACACGACGCAATTCAGAGTCATCTTCTCAGCCAAAAAGATGAGATACTTTGGCAACGGAGGTTAAATCACCTTCAAAACCCCAGTCAACTAGAGGGTGTGGAGCTCCCGGTTAAACACGTGCCATTAAAGCCACTCCTTCAATGATGAGCACGTGGTCTCTCTGTTACCCCAAAAAATCTCAGAGAACTTAGAGGATTGCAAGGGCGACTGGTGTACATCCGGAGATTCAAATTGAATCTATCAGGATGTTGCAAACTCTTCACCAAGCTGATAAAGAAGGGAGTCTCATTTATTTAGAATAATGCTCGCCAAGAAGCATTTGAGGAAATCAAGTAATACCTCACGTATCCCTGTCCTCACGGCTCCAGTATAAGGGAAACCCTTCTTGATATATGTTCGAGTTATAGATCACTCTCTAGGAGCTTTACTGGCTTAGAATCAAGGATACGAGCAAACAATCTAATACCTAAGTAGAACCATGATCAGAACAGAATATCGTTACGACCCGGTCGAAAAGGAATGTCTAGCCCTAGTTTTACCGTCCAGAAAATGCGACATTACATAGTGGGCCAAACTATTCACATCATTTAAAGGTTAATTCTTTGAGGTTGCTTATGACAAAACCATCATCGCTAAACGGTCGATTGGCGAAACTGGCTATATTGCTCTCACAATATGGATGCAATTTCTGCCACAAAAACCTACAAAAGGACAAGCAGTGGCAGACTTCTTGGCTGAACATTTAGATCTAAGAGCAACCAGACTTTATGAATATCTCCCAGTTAAGATCACTAAAGTCTACATGACCAAATTTCTTTCAAAGATCAAGTCTGACAATATTCTTTGACAGCACATCAAGAATGGGTCCTAAAGGAGACATTGTAGCTGGAGTGGGGGTAGTGCTCGTATCTCGACAAGACTATGAGATCCGTTGTGCATTCTCCTTAACCGTGCCGTGTTCCAACAACTTCACTGTAGATTGTCTGAAATCACTAAAGACAAGTCATCAGATGCAGAGCCCATACTTCAGACGCAAGGCTAATAAAAATCATTGACGCAATGTCAAGATGCGAGCTTCGAAACCCGCGTCTCAGCATCACTGTAATGTCAAGACGCGAGGCTCGAAACTCACATCTCAACATTACTGCAAAGCCAAGATGCAGAGCTCGAAGCCCGCGTCTTAGCATCACTGCAACACCAAGACGCAGGGCTCAAAGCCCACATCTTAGCATCACTACAAAGCCAAGACGCAGGGCTCGAAGCCTGCGTCTCAGCAAAGCTCGACGTCCGCGTCTCAATACCACAACAATGCAAATTGCAGGGCTCGAGGCCCATGTCTAGCATCATCTTAATGGCTAAACGCAGAGCTCAAGCCCGCATTTTAACTGCAAATAAGTCCTGTGTCTCAGTTATAACTACCCCCATTACTGGGTCAAGTACTACCCACGTAATGAGGGGAGTTAACCCCCTATCATGGAGGGTTTTTAGGGGATAGTTTTACCCCTAAAACCTCAATAAATAGCTAAGCTTCTATAGAAAAGGGGTCAGAATTTTTCAACTAAGTATTATTCATAAAGAGTTAAACTCTTGTACCAACTTGCTGAGTTCAAGTTTTTACCCAAGTTTCTTTGAGATTTCATTAGATAGGAGCTGTGCTACCCCATCTTTGATCTAAGGAGAAGATTTTCAGAAGAGCTTGACATTCATCTGGTTAATAAATAATAAGATTCACTTTCCACTGCTACTCAAAGAACTCAGCCTTAAACAAAGAAAAGATCTGAGCTTGAGTGTCTTCTCTGTCTTGTAGTTGAAATTTTGAGTTGTTATAATTTTTCATTGATTTAAGAAAATTTTGCAATATGCTTTCAACTATCTCCCCCATATAAGAGATGGGTGATATGGAGAAGCTTTTCCTTACGCACTTCTTCAAAGATGACTTAGAGATTATCATGCCAACTTTCCTGGCGACGAGGCAACAGAAAGGAGAGTTAGTTAAAGCATTTGTGGAGAGATTTAAGAATATGGTAATCTGATGTCCTAGCGGTATGATCTAGACCACCCTGGTGGAAACATGCCATCACAATTTGCAAACCTCACTCTTAGCTCAGATAGGAGTAGCTGAAAGCTGTACCTAAAAGCAGCTGGTCCAGCAAGGCGAACATGCAAAAGAGATTGTCATTAGGGTTAAGTCAGAATAAAGCAAATTCAGGCCAAAAAGTCGACAAGGCACGCGTCAGAAGTATATTTTCAATATAAAAGGAAGAACACATTGGGGACAGAGATAAAGTCTCCTTCTAAGCCCCAACTGGCTAGAGGGGGTAGCTCTTCAACCCAGCCACTGCCAACAAGCAGTACTCCTTTAAGGACGAGCATGTAAATTCGTTGTTCAAGTTACTCAACAAGAGCAACAGACTGAAGCTTCCTAAAACTAGATGTCCTGAGGAGGTGGGCAAGACGACAACCCTAATTATTTCTTGTACCATGACTGGGGGAAAATCGCGCACGAAAAGTGTATGTTTTAAAATCAAGATTTAAAGTGTGTGCGCTTTGGTTTCCTCGCTACTTCCTAATAACATAGAGGCTAAAACGAGTCGAATCCACAGGGACAGGAGGTGATAGAAGCTTTACCGTTTGATTCACGTGTGTGTTAAAAGTTCTTCAATGTTTAAAAGAATCAAAAGGAAAGAAAACAAAGAATGGTAAGAGAGAGAGGATGGTGAAATACGAAGAAGTGAGAAACATAGAAGATAAGATATTTGTGGCTTTTGATATATTTCTAAAACAAAGTAAAAAGATAAAGAAAACCCATGGTACTAACAACTAATGACTCCACTAACATGCTAACTTCTTAGTGATAGTTGCCTCACATGTATCATTGGCCATAGTTCAAGAGCTTTACAAAGCATGGCTTATATGTTAACTTTCACATCCAATTCAACCAACAAGTGCAAGTTACACTTAAATCATCAAAACCCAATAAGAGAAAGCATGAAATAAAGTAACGTTAGCTTGTTAGAGATTTAGATGTTAGAGTATTAGATCCATCATCATGAGTCATCAATGGCTCTTGCAAGAGCAAGGCCAAGTAGAGACTATTAGATTCATGTGGATTATTAAATAAGAAGTTAGACTAATTAGTGGTTAGTAGTTAGTTCCCATGAGAGAAAATATTAGCTAAACATATAAGAGGAGTTAGAGAAGAAAATAACAATGAGTTAAGAGAGCACCTTTCATAGATTGTCACCTTCTATTATAAGCACTCTTGCTTCCCAATCAAGTACCACTCTCTCTCCTATTACAAGATCTATAAGAAATGGAAAATACAAAGGAGGAAGAAGAAGAACACTAACCTAAACTACCCTAAACTACAAAATGGAGAGGAAACTACCCTAAAATATTACATATCTCTGCTCTGAAAAAACCCAAGGGGGTATTTATAGGCACCAGGAGAAAGGGGGGCCAGGGAGCAAACCCTGGTCCAAAGTACGGGCGTGACCGTGACCGTACGATCGTGAAAACGCGGCCCTAGTTGCATTTTTGCGACTCTTCTAGAGCCGCGCGTGGTGCCTGGGGCCGCGTGCTCTGTCTGTCCCCTGTCAGATGCAGTTCCTGGTTTCTAGTTTTGGGCCTCTGGTTTTGACGAATCATCTCTCCAAAGTCAATGGCTAGATTATAGGCCTCTAATCACTCATTAAATGGTGATTTAGGGTTCTTCTTCAGTGCACATCATGGACTTAGAAACATACAAGAGAGGTGTTTATTAGCAGAATTTAATATGAAATAAATGTGAAGATGTGGTATGAAATATGCAGGTTTAGAGACTAATCACACCCACATACTTATCTTTTGCTCGTCCCGCACAAATTAAAGGAATTATTATACCACTTTCATAGGTGACGCGATTGCACTGAGCATGTACAACAAGCCGTTAAACCTCTAGGTTTACCCTAGAGGAAAAGTTTTGTCCCTTGGGAGTTTTCAGCAGATTACACCCGCAAAATTCATAAAGAAAGAAATTAAATGTTAGTATTTTAAAAACACATTTTGAAATAGAAAAAAGTATTGAAGTATTTTTGCGAAAATATAAGTGATTCAATGTCAGAGGTTAACCAGAAATTGTTCTTCCTTAAACTAAGTCAAAATGCAAAATCTTGTTATAAATAAATGTAAGAATTTAAAATTGAATTGATTCTTTGATCTTTCATAAAACTCTTAGAAAAATATGCACTTGGTGAACTATGAAGATTTTTGAGATATCGACTCAAACTTTCATGCCATTGATTTTTGTATAATGATTATTTTTTCTCTTTTTCTTCCCTCAGTTTTCTTAGGCTTTCTTATTTACCCGTGTAGTAAGCCTTTAGCCGGTGACTCCCAAACCAGTTGATCTTAGGGCACCAGATAAGAAAACATCCCTCGGACTTAAGGACTCAAGTAAATAAGGCCAGAAAATTAAAGGGGATTATTTTTTTCTACCATTTTAGGTGTGAATAATCATGCTTCCTAAGGTATAATTACCCAACTCAATAAGTGATTTTTATTATCATTATATATATATTAATATATTTTTATGAGATTTTCAGTCTTTATTTCAATCCCAAAAATTGTGTAAGTGTGAAGTGCATAATCTAAGGCAAAAAGTTCAAGATCAAATTATTTTTTCAATCTTACTTTCTTATCCTAAATTTAAACAAGATCTATTATTTTAACTCAGTTTAAAATTTCATAATTTTAGGTCTTCCTAATTCCTAAGATAATCTTAATTTTCTTAAAAATAAATCAAAACTATTTCTCTTATTTTAAAAAGTTTTGTAAAAAAAAAAGAAAAGAGTTTTTTATACAAAAGAAAATTTAAAAAGTTCCTAAAAGAAGTGTAAAATAAAGAAATGTAAAATTAACCTACGTTTAAACCCTCCCCCCACTTATCTCATGTATTGTCCTCAATGAATTGTGAATGTGTATATAAATTAAACAACTGGAGAGGGAAGGAAAATTACCTCATGGTGGTGGTTCGGTGGTGGTCTGATTGGGTCAAGCGTTGCTACCCACTCAAGATAATGTAGTGGCTCATGGAATCCACCTTTATTGACCTCTCTAATATGACCTAGTAAATGAATGATTGAGTGAATGGTCTTATTTAAAAATTATCCCCATCTAATTTTTAATTTTTAAAAATAATTACTGAGTCATTTTCTTTAACATTCTTGTTCAACAATGAAGTGTGATTTTGGGAGATGATTGATTTGGACTCAAATAGAATAGGAATAAAAACTGATACCGACTCGAGAATTTGACTCATATCAAGTTGAGATTCAAAACAAGGAGCCAAAATGGTTCAAAAATGGGGTCCAAACCAAAGAATTACTGTTCAACACTTTCCCATCAATGAAGTGTGATCATAGGATATTGGTGATTCTATTTCATGGTGTACTAGTATAGGATTCAATGTTGATTCCGGAATAGAGAAAAAATCTAATAAAGATACCGGGTCATTATTGAATAAAAAAGTGAAATGTAATTACTAACATGAGGTTCGGGATCACATTCAGGTTCAATTTCATTTTAGAAAAGGATAACTTGCTAGAATGTCCAGGCGACTTTCATAACTTGGAGTTTGGTCAAGTTCAAATGTGCGTTCTGAAATTGAATCTTTGTTTCTAAAATAACATGATTCTTGGGTCCAATCGGTAGAGTTAGAATATAAGGATTGGTCAACGGTTGACAAGAAAGACTTTCCTCGCTCTCATTGATCAAATCGCTCATTAGTGAGTCTAACCTACTGATAGGCAGGGTAACCGAATTTTGAATCTGAATCATGTCTTCATACTTTTTGCAATTGGTTCTTCTTGAAAAGGTGAGTATGGAAGTTGATTTTGGAAATTGTGATAAAATTGTGAGTCCATCGGATTTTGCGATTGCTGCTCGGACTCACGCAAGGGTTCCATACTCAAGTACAGTATTGATGGTTGTTCATTTTGAATCGTTGAGCCTGAAAAAGATGAGTACGACTCTTGAAAATTTGGCTAAGATAATTAGTCCAACATATTTTGAAATCGTTATAATTTTTCACAAAAGACTTCCAAACGCTCTTCTAGCGCACATTCTTCTTCAATTGGATGTTCAAGAAAAGGAGCATATGGAGTTTTATTTGGGAAGGATTATAAATTGAGTAAATTTTGAATTTGTTGTTGGGACTCAAGCATGGCATTCATACTCCTTTCCAAATTAGATTTTTCCTTAGTTGGTGGAACGGAAAAGGAGGATATGAAGCAGAATCGGGGAATGAATATTGAAAAATTGTGGACAAGATGGTTGAAAATTTGACTTAAGAGAGATGAATCCCTATTGACTCTGTGAAGAGCTGAAATTATTTTGAAAATTATGGTCATAGATTGGGGATATGGGTCATATTGAGTCGGATAATCCCAACTAGACATATATTGTTGGTTCATGTTGTACATAGCCGGGTCAGAGTTATCCGAGTCAAATAAGTTCGGGGTGAAATATGGATTCATATTAGGATTGAAAAATTGTTATTGTTAAAATGCTTTTCACAATTTACAAAAAAAAAAACAAATAAACAAACATATGAACAAACAAACAAAGATGAAGAAAAAGAAAACAAGCCTATGCTAGGGTTGACTTAGACCTAGACAACTCCTAACTGGTTAGACTGTTCACGGGGGTACATTGTTAGAATCTGACCACGATTAATTAACTAGGTAGGGGCAAGATCAGTGGGAGGTATCCGTACCGGAGCAACGAGCCTAATTATGGCAAACTACTATTCTTCGAGGTTTCGCATCTCAATCCCCAACCTTAGACACTAATTTGACATGAGTCAACTTCTAACAACTTTCCCCTTAGGTCAATCTCTTAATTGAGTCCAAGATCTCCCTAGGGGAAAACGTCTAGCAATTTTTAGTAAGGATTGGGTTGTGTGAGTAGGGAGGTTATTTTTGGGCTAAGGAAGGGCAATGACTTCCCCACCTTATGTTATATTAGGTTTTACCTTTAAGTTTAGTTCATGCAAGTTTACAATATAGATAAGAATGAACACACAAAAAGAGTAAATCACCCACGTGTTTGTCCAAACCATATGCAATGCAATATGTCCATCTCCTTCAAGATCACAACAACACAAGAACAAAATACAGTATATTGGAATTAAAATTGACATGTGCTTAGATGCAAATGTCTAAATCATTTTAAAACATCCAATTATCGTATTTTAGTTCTTAAAATTATTTACAGTGCACAGGTAATATAAGCAAAAATTAGCAGCAGAGTATAAGAATATACAAGAATTTACCCAACCACACAAGAGCAAGTGTGAACTTTTAAAACGCTAAAAATTTAACCTGAACACCAAAAAATAAAGAAGAAAAGTTAACAGAAATATGAAATCAAACCATTCCCATCCCCGGCAACGACGCCAAAATTTGATCGGGGGAAACTGCTCATGAAAAGTGTATGTTTTGAAATCAAGATTTAAAGTGTGTATGCTTTGGCTTCCTCGATACTTCCTTATAGCATAGAGGCTAAAACAAGTCGAATCCACAGGGACGGGAGGCGATAGAAGTTTTACGGTTGATCATGTGTGTGTTAAAAGTTCTTCAAGAATCAAAAGAAAAGAAAGCAAAGAATGGTAAGAGAAGAGTACGGTGAAATACGAAAAGTGGGAAACATAGAAGATAAGATATTTGTGGCTTTTGTTATATTTCTAAAACAAAATAAAAAGATAAAGAAAACCCATAGATGCTGGGGCACCCTATGAAGAGCTGTTACGTCTTCAAAGATATTCTCCATATTTTGATTGATGCAGAGGTGCTCAAGGTCTGCCCGAAGTAGAAGAAAGTGACAGCTAACATGACGTCATTCCTTCAATTTGGAGTACAGCCTCCAATGCCGGCCGGAGTAGTTTCCATCCCGAAAGGGGAACTCAGGGCAGTCAATATAGATCCATACCACCAGCGGGAGAAAGGTCTCGTTCCTGTTCTGACTCCTCAAGAAGAGATTATGGGGTTCATCCTAACCTGGTGGAAGCCAGCAGTGGATTATTGTTACTAACAGGAAGTCCAGAGGCAAAGCAAAAGCTTCACCTTGCAATGTGGTTAGTGCTTCCTCCCGGGAAGCAAAAATCGATGTCGGCTAGGTGACTGATTCTGGGGAGGAGACAATCGTTCTTGCTGTAGAGCTGAATGCACCGCTCGTGGTCAGGACTCGTTCAGGTCAGTCGTACTTGAAGAAGTACAATGAAATGATGGCAAATCCACTTAAACCCACCCAGAGACAACCAAGCAATCCACGAAGCAACCCGTGGTGAAGCAAAAGGAGTTTCGGTATGCCAAGGCTCTCTCAAAGGACAAAGTGAAAGGATCTTCGAGACCTTACCACTTTGATGTCTTAGCTCAGCTGGCCAACATCCCGGCCAGGATCACCCTTCATGAGCTCTTGAGACTATCAAAGTCAATAAAGGAAGCTTTGAGAGAAGCTTTAGCTGATGTCTTCGTGGCCTAGATTCTGGCTGAACCACAGGAGGAAGATGAAGAAAACTGCCTCTATACCTCTCAACATGCCCCCTACATAACCTTCACTCCAGACGACATGCCAGTTAAAGGAAACATGATAGGTCCATGTACTTCACAGGGTATATTAGATCATCTAAAGTGAGCCGCATTCAGGTGGATTCAAGATCTGTGTTGAGCACCATGCCCCGCCGGGTTGTGCAACACTTGGGATCCTCACTCACTGATTGAGTGCCTCTCAAACTACTATTTACGGCTTCAACGCCAATGGTACGCGCCCAATGGGAAAGATTAAACTCAAATGTCAGATCAAGGACCTAAGATCCGAGGTGATATGCTATGTTATTGACGCCGACACTTTATATAATTTGCCGCTGGGATGACCTCGGATTCATCGCAACTCCATCGTCCCCTCTACTCTCCATCAAGTCATGAAGTATGTTGATGGAGATGGAAAAGTCCGAACGCTGATCGCCAAAAGGCATTCGTTCAAGGGGGTGGAGAACTACTTCACGAACTCCCTCCTCTACTAGGATTCTCTAGAAACAGGCGAGAATCCCCAGCCAGAGGAACTAGACTCTGATAACGAAGTTGATGACAAGTTAGAGGCAGAAGAAGAATGTCTTTGAGAGCTGAATCTATTTATAATAAGCATTAATAAGCTCGATGTCAATAACACCGCCAATGATGTAGGTGAGTGGTATATTATTGAAGAGTTAGATTTGGCTTTTTTTTGTGTTTGCTTCCAATTTTGTACTATCAGATATTAGTACTGATGTAGATGATGACCCCTAGTCGGTAATAAATACCTTGACATCATTACATGCACCAGTGAGATCATCTCTCACGGCATTTCAAAGTGTCAGTAATGGACAAGGATCCTTCTTCTTCGAGGTCCCAATAAGACACAAAGGCCAAAAACTGACCCTTTTCAAAAAATTCGAGTCCAAACCAATGACTTACGAAGACTCAGAAAGCGAGACTGAACTTAGTTCTCTCATTACGAGTCAAATGTACTCAGGATGATGGAGGACATGGGGTATGACCTAACAAGTGGTCCTGACTTGAACTTCAGCAAAGGAAGAAGAACACTGCTTCGATCTTTTGTTCCAAAAGGAAAAGTCCCTGATTATTATCATTGAACTCATAGGGGGTTGGGTTATGTGTCAACTCTGATCTCATCAGCCTCTGAGTCTGAAGGGTCATTACACAATAATCACTCATCAAGCATGTCATCATAGGAGTCAGATGTCAGTGTTGGCAACATCTTCAAAGAACTTTTGGCATAGTTTCAACAAGCCACCCGGAAGATGAAATGAAGAATGATCCAGTCAGATACATATCCTTGGATCAAACACCTAAATCCTCTCTGGGATATTTACTTTGAACAATGTGAACCACCCACAGAGGATAAGGTAACCTAGATTAATCTGGGAGATGAGGCTAATTCTAAGCCCATCTTTATAAGCGAATGTTTATCACCTCCCGAGAAGGAAGATCTATTATATCTTGTGTGAGAGTATATAGATATTTTCACTTAAAACTACGAGGATATGCCTGGGCTCGACCCTCAAGTGGCTATGCATCACCTCAACATCAATCCAGACAGGAAGCCCGTCAAGCAGCAGCAACGGCGGTTTCATCCACAGATAATGAAAGTGATACAGTTGGAAGTCAAGAAGCTTGTAGACTCCAGTTTCATCAGGGAAGAACAACACCCTGATTTGGTGGCTAACATCGTATCTGTCACCAAGAATAATGGAAAGATCCGAGTTTGCATCAATTTTTGTTATCTAAATGAGGCGTATCATAATGATGAGTTCCCTCTTCCAATCATGGATGTCATGATCGACAACACATGTAGGTTTGAACATATGTCTTTCATGGATGGATTCTCTGGATACAATCAAATTAAGATGTACTCTGACGATGAGAACATACATCCTTTAGGACACCACTAGGGGTGTACTGTTATACAATGATGCCCTTCAGATTGAAGAATACAGCGGCAACATACCGGAAAGCTATGAATATAATTTTCTATAAGCATATAAGCAAAACAATGGAATGCTACATAGATGATATTGCAGAAAAAAAGCCGTGCCAAAGGCGATCACATAGCAGATCTGAAGTCAGTATTCACTATCATGCAGGCGCATCAATTGAAGATGAATCCCTACAAATCCTTCATAGGGGTAGTCAGTGGTAAATTCCTAGGGCTTGTCGTAACATTCAAAGGAATCCATCTCGACCTAGAGAAAGTCAGTGCCATTCAGGGGATGCAACCCAAGGAATCTTAAAAATCTTAGAGGATTGCAAGGGCGATTAGCCTATATCTAGAGAGTTATCTCAAATCTCTCAGGACGATGCCAACCCTTCATTATTTGATGAAGAAGAGTGTTTCATTCATCTGGGATGATATTTGCAAACAAGCATTCAAGGAAATCAAGCGATACCTCACGCATCTACCTGTCTTACAACTTGGTGTCAGAAGAACGTTTCCCAATATACGTTCGAGCTATGGATCACTCTAGGAGCTTTGCTAGCCCAGAATAATGATTAGGGATACGATCAGGCAATCTATTACCTGAGTAGAACAATGATCGGAGCTAAACATTGATACAACCTGATCGAAAAAGAATGCTTGGCATTGGTAATTGCCATCCAAAAGACGCGACACTACTTGTTGGGCCAAATCATACACGTCATATCAAAAATCAATCCCTTAAGATTGCTTATGATGAAGCCATCGTTACTGAATGGTCATTGACAAAATGGGCCATATTGCTCCCCAATATGAGATGCAATTCCTACCACAAAAAGCTGTGAAGGGACAAGTAGTGGCATACTTCTTAGCTGAATATCCAGATCCAACAATGACCAAACTTTATGAAGATATCCCAGACGAGGTCACTGACGTTTGCTTGACCCAGACGTCTTTCAAAGGACTGGTGTGTGATTGCAAAATGAAAGAGCAAGGAGAATTTACCGTGTAGCTTTGAGCTAACGGGTCGTGTCCACGAGGAGGAATGTGATCAGTCACATATATTGCATATACATTATCACATTACCATACTTTTTTATCTAATAAATCCTATTAATAAGTCTTCTTTTTCTTTGTTAAATGTAGGCCCAATCTCTAAAAGAAAAGAAAGAGAAACAAGCCCAAAAGCCCACCAAATTCTGATTTATTTTAGAATAAATTCAAAATCAAGGAATCAGGGCAAATCTTGGCATATCAGAGAGGTTGAAAACTGGTTGAAATGAATCCTCCCAAATCAAGCGGTTGAAGCCAACAAATCAAAGATCGTTTCGTCAACTGGGAGCTGCAACAGTAAATCCAACAAGGCAAAAGGAAGCCCAAAGCCACACCAATTGTTTCTCCACCTGGATGTGGCCAATTGGCCAAATCTAGGCCACGGATCTGCGGTCCAAGACGCGGATCCGCGGCTTGTTGGTGGAGATAAGGGGAGCGTTTTGCTCCCCTTATCTCCTCACTCCTTGCCCTCTGGGTTTGTGCCTATAAAAGCTTGGGTTTTGTACTGAAAAAGGAGCAAAGACTAGGATTAGAATTTTTGTTTATTCTTTAAGGATTTAGGCTCTTTATTAGATACTAAAAAGTTGTATTTTGTTTTGTAATTTGTAGTTCAGTACAAATACCTGTGAGAGAGAGGAATTGAGTGCTTGTAACTTGAAGATTGAAGTGACATCAATACAAGAATCGAGCTAATTTTCTTTCACTTATTTTACGGTATGTCTTACATTATATACTTGCATTGTTCTTTGTCTTCCATGAGTAGCTAAATCAGTTTTCTGGGCTTACTATTACTCCTCTCTCTATTCCCTCTTCTTTTCGAATGGTTTTGATGAAATGACCCAATGAATCATTTGCATGCCTAACTTAAGCCTTTCTTCTTGAAAGTGTTCTTGAAGGCACATGAGGATGGGTTCGGATTTTTAACTTCTACCACTTTTTCAAAATGTCTCTTGAACTTGTTTTTATCTCATACTTTAACTTTTGATGATTTAACATTCAACTCAAGACGATTTGTTAAAGAATAGAATTAACCTTCCAACCATCTTATGTGTTTTACTTAAAACTTCCTAGAATCAATCTTAAGTTTTGCCTATGATCAAGCTGAGACATTAAGATTTTCAAGAGAAGAACATATCATTGAGTAGTAAGATAGTGAGCCCAGATTTTCTTCTTCATTAAAAAAACAACAAATCATTTTTTAAACTTTATACAAAATTCACCTTTTCCAAAGCCTTCTCCAAAGTTGCAATTTCTCTTTTAATCATCTCCCTTCTTTCTATTCTCTTTTCAATAAAAAATGAGCATAATTCTTTGTTACTAAACAAAACACTGAAAAGCTTTCATCGCATTCCTCCTCGTGGACACGACCCTTAGCCACAAGCTACACGGTAATTTCTTAACTCTTTGATTTTTCAATCAATTTTTGGCGCCGTTGCTGGGGAGGGAACGATGTATTTGTTTTTTTAACAAGTTTGGTGTGTTGTTTCAGGGACTTGAAGATTCAGATCTAGTATTCAAGCTTTCAAGAGAAGACTTGAAAATTCTATGCCCCTACTCTCGAAAGTAGGAAACAGAATTTCAAGAAATTGCGTTGCAAAAGTTGAAAATTTCGTTGGACTACTAAATTTTTTTTTGCAGGATATATTGCTCGCAAAAAAAATTAAGTTTTTTTACGTTATATTCCCTCTATATCTGCTATCCACCATCCCTATTTTAATCCAACTGTAATTTGAGTGATTGTTAATTGCTTAAAAAACATTTAGATTTGCATTCTAGGCATTTGTCTAATTACGTTTATTTTACAATTACTGTTGAAGAGAGCTGGAGACAAGGTACGTATGCATAGCATATAGTTTAGGAAACATTCTTGGGTGATATTTGCTTTTGAATGCTACTTTTCTATATCTTGCACACTTCGCACAATTAACTCTAAGGGCAAAACCCAAATCAAGATAAGGTGGGAAAGTCATTACCCTTCCTTAGCCCACAAATCATCTTCAAGCACGCACAACCTAAGCCTAAGTAAAATCTGATAGACGTTGGCCTTAGGGACATCTCGAACTCACTAGGAGATTATCCTAAGGGGGAAGGTGTTAGAATTTGACTCCTGCCAAATCAGTGCCTAGGAAGGGGATTAAGGGCTTAAAGCCCGAAGGTTGGTGGTTACTTAATTAAGGAACATCTTTTGGCGGATAACCTCCCACCAATCTTACCCTGACCTGGCTGATTAGCTTTGTAATCACCTAGAGGGGCGTGAATAGGTGAGTAGCTAATCTAATGGTAAATTAATGCGGAATTAAAAATTTATTAATGCAAACTAAAACTTCTTAAACTAAACACCATGTATAACACAAGAGTGTAGCCAGATTTCCCGTGAAGGGCTCTGGACTAACTCCTCAAGATTCCTCTAAATAAGAGTTGAGGTACCGTGTTGGCTCTCTTGGTTGAATACAAGTGTTATCAAACAATCCCTAAGCATATAACAATTAAGCACATAATATATCAAGCATATAAAGATAAAGACAATATTAGCATGCAAGATATAAAGACAAGTAAGAGATAGAGAGAGCAATCGCAAACACGGGAGATTTGTTTCGAGGTTCGAGCACACTTTCTCTACGTCCCCGCCTTCAACACTATGAAGGATTTCCACTAAAATCGATCCCACCGGATCACTTGGTGCCGCAATACCTACAAGCTCTTTGGACTCTCTAGTCCCTCTCTTGCTCCCGCAAGAACACACCGCAAGCCCACTAGCTTGATCGGGATAAAACTAGCACTCAAAAATGTGTATTATGTGAAATCAAATGAAAAGCTCGAATGTGCTTAATATACCCTCGATACTTCCGTTATAGCATTGGCTCAACGGGTCGTATCCACAGGGAAGGGAGGCGATAGAAGCATTAACAGTCTCTAGTCACGTCAGATGTTAACAATTCTTCTATTGAAAGAATGAAAAAGAAAAGAAAATGAAAACAAGCATGTGGTAGGTGAGGGAGAGTGATGAAAACGTCGATAAGAAAATAAGAAGAGGAACTTGAAAACGATTTCTAAAACAAAGGTAAAAGAAAACTCATGGCTACTAACTACTAAGTACTCCACTAACCATACTAACCTCTTCGAGATAGTTGCCTCACATTTTGATCCTCGGCCATCACAATCCTTATCTTCAAGAAACGATGCAAAGCATGGCTCATGGATGGTTCATAACAATCAAAACATTGCAACAAGAACAAGCTATTACAAGCATCACTCATTACACTACTAGCATGAAATAAAAGAGCATGAAATAAAAGAGAGTTAGCTTGGTTAGCAAGTTAGCAAGTTAGCAAGTTAGATGTTAGAACCCATCATCTTTGGCCATCAATGGCTCTTGCAAGAACAAGGCCTTGTAGAGGCAACCCGATTCATGTGGATTATCAAGTAAGTGGTTAGATGGTTAGTGGTTAGTAGTTAGATTGCCATGAGAAGAAAAAGTTAGCAAGAAATCATGTTAGAAGGAGAAGGAGATTACAATGGAGGAGAAAAGAGGCACCTTTACATAGAGTGTCACTCTCTATTACATCAATCCCTCTCAATCTCTCTCTCTATGAATCACTAAGCCCTACTACAATGATCTGAAAACAAAGAAAAGAAAATATAAGAAATGAATGAACACTCACCTACACTACCCTAAAATCTGGACCTACTCCTAAAAACGAAAACTGCTCTCGCTCTGGCTCTCTGCAGGGCTATTTATAGGGCTCAGAAGGAATTCTCTCGAACCCGGACAGGTGGCAGGAATCTGGGGCTCAACAGCCCCAGATCTGCCGCAGATCTGCGGCTAGGATTAGGAAAACGCGGCAAAATCTGGTCCATTGGATCCCAGATTTCTGTTACGAATTTGTTATGAGTTTGTTATCCACGTAGACCTTCTAGAAGTGTGAGCTGGCGCATAGAATTCTCCAGATCCTGGGCTCAAACTTGGGCTCTCTTTAGGGCTTTGAATTAATCTCTTTTAATTATTGCTAATTAAAGAGATTTTGGGCTTTTCTTATTTCAGATGTGGACTTGCAAAAATAGAGAGAATATGAGTAAAAATCATATTTTTATTTGTAATATGCATGGGAATAATGTGATAAAATATGCAGAATTGAATACCAATCACACCGCCACACTTATTCTTTTGCTCGTCCCGAGCAAACAAAGAAAAGAAAAACTATACTACCAATTTATTACACCACTTTCGTAGGTGACACGATTGCACTGAGCACGTGCAACAAGCCGTTAAACCTCTAGGTTACCCTAGAGGAGGAGTGTTGTCTCCTGAGGGTTTTCAGCGGATTACACCCACAAAATCCATAAAGAAAGAAGACAAATGTTAGTGTTTTGAAAGTTCATTTTGAAAGAGAGACATGTTTTCGAACTATTTTTGCAAAAATATAAGTGATCTAAGGTCATAAGTCCACCTATAATCATTCTTCCTTAAACTTAGTCTCTATGCAAGATCTTGTCTTCAATTAAGGTAAGAATTCAAAATTGGATTGAATATTTTATCCTTCATAAAACCTAGATAGTATGCACACCGTGACAGTGAAGATTTCTGAGATTTCAACTCTAACCATCAAGCCATTTATTTATTTATATATATATTATTTTTTTTCTTATTCTTCCCTTAGTTTAGGCTTTCTAGTTCACCCTTGTAACGAGCCTATAACCGATGACTCCCAAACCAGTTGGTCTTAGGGCACCAGATGAGAAAACATCCCTCGGGTTTAAGGACTCGAGTGAAAAAGGCCACGAAACTAAAAGGGATTATTTATTTCCTTTACCACCGTTAGGCATGAATAATCATGCTTCTTGAGGCACAATTATCCAGCTTAATAGGTGATGTTTTATTATATATATATATATATTTCTTTTTTTTATTTTTTTATTATGGCATTTTTGGCTTTTGTCTCCATCCCAAAAATGTGTAAGTGTGAAGTGCATACTTTCTAAGGCAAAAAATTTAAGATAAAAATATCTCCGCAATTTTACTTACTTAGCCTATAATTTCAAACAAGATCTATTATTTCAACTAGGTTTAAGATGTCATAATTAAGGCTTTCTTAATTTCTAAGATACATCTTAATTTTCTTAAAAATAGATCAAAACTTTGTCTCTTATTTCAAAAAGTTTTTAAGAAAGAGAAAATTTTCAAAAAGTTTTAAAGAAAGAGAAAATTCCTATACAAAAGGGAAGATCATAAAAGAAGTGTAAAAGAAAGAAAATCTAAAAACTCTATGTTAGTAAACCCTCCCCCACACTTATCTCATGCATTGTCCTCAATGCATCGTGATATATGTATGCATGAAAGAAATAGAGAGGGAAGGAAAAAAATTACCTCAAGGTGGTGGTTCCGGTGGCGGTCTGATTGGTCCACGAAAGGCGGCCCAATCATTATTGCGTGGAGTCCGGAGGAACCCACCAGAGACCTCCATGATACAACCCACTAAAAAGATGTATGCATGTGTGATTTTTATTAAAAATGTTACCCCATCAAATTTCCAAATTTTCAAAATAATTTCGGAGTCAAATTTATCAAGATCCTTGTCCCAGAATGGAGTATGAAAAGATGAAATGATTGATTTGGACTCAGGAGGCACAGGAACTAATACCGACTCAGGAAAAATACTTAAGTCAAGTAAAGGTTCGGGAGTCGAAATTGGTTCAGGAAGTGTGTCCAAATCAAGAAGATCAAGCTCAGGTCCAAATTCATTTTCCCATGATAGAATGTGACTTTCTAAGAGTGGTGATTCAAGTTCAGGAATGACAGGTATGGGAATCAAAACTGACTCTAAAATGTTGCTCAAATTGGGTAACAAAACAGGAGTCAATAGTGATTCGGGAATTTGAATTAAATCACAAACTTGAGGGTCAAAGTCACATTCCACATTGAGTTCAATTCCACAGAATTGAGAACCTACCAATTTATCAAATGGACTTTCAAAAGTATGAATTGGTCAAGTTCAATATGATCATCATGAATGATTGGTGATTCAATTTCACAATGGATGGGTACAGGATTCAATAATGACTCAGGAAATGAAGTGAAATCAGGTGAAGACACTGGAGTCATAATTGAATCAGGAAGTAGAATTGAATCATCAAATGAAAGTTTAGGATCATATTCATGTTCAAGTTCAATTTCAGTAAAAGGAAAACTTGCCAAAATATCAATGGGATTGAAGTTTGGACAAGTTCAGATGAGTGTGCTGAAATTGAATCTTGATTTCCAAAATAACAAGAGTCTTGGGTCATATCAATAGAGTTTGGCATAGTTGAATTGGTCAAAGGTTGATAAGATAGAGTTTCCTCATTCCTAATAATGTTAACCAATTGACTCAATTGTTCTTCCACCTTATTGATAGACTCGGTATGTGATTTTTGACATTGTAATAAAGACTCCTTCCAGATATCCAAACTCTTATCTAGACTTGATGTATCTCCAAATGGTTGCTCTAGAATGGAAGTATAGGAATCTTGGTTTTGGAAATTTTGTGAATGATTTGAGTCAAAAATGTGTGGAAATTGAAGCTTGGACTCACATGAGAGTTCTTTACTCGTTTCCAAGGCAAATGGTTGTTCATTATGAGGAGGTGGAATTGAGTAAGACTCTTGAAAATATTGTGGAATTGGAGGGGCCAATGTTTCTTGAAGTTGTTGCTCGGCCCTTTGTAGATTAGCTTCTAAACACTTTTGTAACTCAGATTTTTCTTCAATTGGTGGTTCAGAAAAAGGAGTATAAGAAGCTAAATCGGGGAATGAATATTGTGGATAAGGTGAATATGATGAACAAGGTGTTTGAAAATTTGACTCGGGTACGTGAATCCCCAATGACTCTGTGACGAGTTGAAATTATTTTGGAAATTATAGTCATAAGAATGTGGGTATGGGTTGTATTGATTCGGATAAGGCCAACCCGGTGTATTTGGTTGGTGCATATTAGAAAACGCCGGGTTGGAATTATCCGATCCAATGGAGTTGGTGTGAAATATGGATTCATGTTTGGATTGAAAGAATTGTTATTGTTGAATGCTATTTCACACAAAAAATAAAAAAAAGAAAGAATCAAACAACAAACAAAAAGAAAAGAAAAATCAAAACCAAGCCAAGAGGAGGGTTGACCTAGACCTAGATGTGGATGTTCCTAGGGGCCAACATCTATTCAAATTTTATTAGGGCTTGGGTTGTGTGAGTGGAGAGATGATTTTTGGGCTAAGGAAGGGTGATTAAATCCCACCTTATCTTGTTTGGATTTTGCCCTTAATTTCAGTTCGTGCTAGTGTGCAATATAGACAAGAATATAACACAAAGCGATAAATCACCCACGTGTTTGTCCTATGCTATATGCAATGCCATATGTACATCTCCATCCAGATCACAACAACAGAACAAAATACAGTATATTGGAATTGAATTGACACGTGCCTAAATGCAAATGTCTACACCATTTTAAAAGCGTCCAAATACCGTATTTTAGTTCTTTTATTTATTATGATGTGTAGGCAATCAAAGCAGAAAAATAGCAGCACAAATCAACTAGCTATTACAAGATACACATCCCAGAACAAACAATATACAGAATTATTGCACAATGGCCGTGGTGGCGCGGCAAAAGTCGCGGTTTCACGGCTTTCCTTCCAAATCTGGGCCCTGCTTTCTAGAGCAGGGAGAGGCAAAACTAGTTTATGTACTGCAATGTTAAGCACCTGAAAATATTGTCCTACACACCAAAACAGAGAAGACAAATGTTAACAAAAACGTGACATCAAAACCATTCCCTTCCCCGGCAACGGCGCCAATTTGATTTAGACGGGAAAGGTGTTGTATTGTGGAGTATAATTTCACACAAAATATATTCAATAAAAAGAGATAAGGTTTAGATTCAACCTCAAGTGCTTTGATCACTCCACAAATGTATTTATATGATTAATGTACCCTTTCCTATCTCCGCTATAGCATGGGCTATACCGAGTCGATTCTCAGGGAGAGCTTGCGATGGAAGCGTTACGGTTGGTAGTGAAGAAAGAAAACGAAGATTCTTCTTTATCTTAAAAGAATAAAATGAATTGGAAAAAGAAGTAAAGAATTGGTGGATTTATTCATGATGGAAAATGAAAAGAAATCAAAAGGAGATTTGCTTGGAAGTAAAACTAAAAGAAAGAAACTTTGAAAAGACTCTTAGAATGAGAAGATCATGACTAGCTAACCTTACTACCTTGCTAAAACTTACTAAACTCCGTGATGGTGAATGCGTGCCTCATGTTGATTCATCGGCAAAGATTTGTCTTGCGTGTTGGTCTAATTACTTTCCCACTTGGATGATGGGTGATCATTCTTGGACTTGTCTTGTAGCCTCATAGATGTCATTGGCCTACAATTAGACTTTCAATAATGGAATCAAAAGAGCTACACTCAAGGGATGCTAAGGAAGAAGATACAATATTCATTAACGGAAGTAAAGAAGTTGTACAACAAATAGCATATTGGTGATCCATCTCCATGTTCCATCACGGCACTTGTTCTAAAGATAAGGCTCTAAATGAGGCACACATGAATCATATGGAATTACAACAAGATATAGCCAAGCGTGAAAGTAACCCATCGGAGAAGAGAAGGCCATACAACTTGCAAGATTAAAGATAGCAATCACGCATGAGTTAGTAGTTAGCAAGGTTAGTGGTTAGCTAGACATGAGAAGAATTAGCTACTAGCCATTACAATAAAAGAAAAGCAAAGCATGAATTAAAGTGCAAGTAAAGTAAAGCTAGAAGTAAAGAAAGCAAGTAATACTAGAAAATGCTCAAGTAGAGAAGAAGAGAATGGATCAATCCTTGCTTCACAAGTTGTCACACCTTGGTATACACAAGCTTTCTCTCTCTTACAACTCTCTTTTGCAGAATTTCTAGGGAGGAAGAAGATCTAGAACACTACTAAAATCCTAGAGAAAAAAATACAAAATTACAAAGCTTTATCCTCTAATCTCTCCTCCACACTCTGTTGCGCAAGCCCTGGTCCTATATTTATAGCCTCAGAGAGAAGGATCTAGAGCCCTGGTTGTTGGAGAGAAATCCGGGCTCCAACAACCCTGTAACTGCCGCAAATTGGCGGCAAAATCCCAGAAATTGCGGCAAGATCAAGGCCGTTGGATCCCAGATTTTTGTTACAAGTTTGTTACGAGGTTGTTATCCACGTGGCCTTCTAGAATCTTGAGCTGGCACGTAGAATTCTCTAGATCCTGGGTTTAATCTTGGGCTCTCTTTTGGGCTTTGAATTAATCTCTTTTAATTATTGCTAATTAAAGAGATTTGGGCTTTTTCTTATTTCAGATGTGGACCTGCAAAAATAGAGAGAATATGAGTAAAAATCATATTTTTATTTGTAATATGCATGGGAATAATGTGGTAAAATATGCAGAATTGAATACCAATCATAGCTCGCCGAGGCGGCACCTCTACTAAGAGTTCACACAAGAACTCAAAACACGCGAACTCGCAAGTCCGCCTCCTCAAAGTACAAAGTAGAACTTTGGTGATCACAACACTTTGATCACCTAAAATTCTCTTACAACAAAGATCCCTATAGGTAGATATAGCAATGGATAGCTCAAGTGTTGTGTGAGAAAACTAAGATTGAAATGGTGGAGGAAAACTCATGAAATTACTTTTCAATACACCCTTTAAAATCTCTCCTTTTGATATGACAATTTTGGCTCTTAAACAAGTGGAGATAAACACCTAATAGAGTTGGAAAAACTGGCTCAAAACCCACTTAAAATCTTGTTAAAAACAGTCCCCCAAAGCCCCATTTTATAGGCCAAAGAGAAACTAGCCGTTGGGTCCAGTCAGCAGTTCTGACTGCTGTCGGTCGACCGGCCCGGTCGACCGTGGCCTGGATACAGAGAGCAGTCTCTCTGTCCGGTTAACCGCCCAGTCGACCGGGGCCTTTCCAATGAGCAGAGCTCTCTGGACGGTCGACCGGGACGGTCGACCGGCCCTCCAGCCAGACTGGCGTGCACGTTTGTGCACGTCGGTCGACCAGCCAGAATAGTACTTAAAAAGATACGGTTCCTTCTAAAAGAAATACCGGACTTGGGATAAGAATCGGTATATATCATTTTTGGACCAATGAGACGGAGTTTGGTTTGTGACTAAATGATTCACTATATCAGCAAACCAAGGTTCCCTAGAGATAGCTAAGAGATTTTCATCAGGAAAATTCTCATTTATGGGTAATTTGTTGCATGTAGAATTAGGGATTCGTGAGAGATGGTCAGCAACGACATTTTCTACGCCTTTCTTATTTCGAATCTTGAGATCGAATTCTTAAAGAAGGAGGATCCAACGAATGAGTCGGGCTTTGGCATCCTTCTTCATCATGAGGTACCTAAGCGCAGAATGATTGGTGAAAATGATGGTTTTAGACCCTAGTAGGTAGGGACGAAATTTCTCTAAGGCAAACACTACTGCCAAGAATACCTTCTCAGTCGTAGTGTAGTTCAATTGAGCATCGTTGAGAGTCCTACTAGAGTGGTAAATCACATGTTGCTTGTTATCAATGCGTTGTCCTAGGACAGCGCCTATGACAAAATCGGATGCATAGCACATGATTTCAAATGGCTTAGATTAATCCGGTGCAGATATGATTGGTACAGAAATAAGCTCTCTCTTAAGCTTCTCCCAAGAATTCATACATTCAGCATCGAAAGTGAAGGACACGTCCTTAGCTAAGATTAGTCAAGGGCCTAGCAATTTTGCTAAAATCCTTGATAAATCTTCAGTAAAAACCAGCGTGTCCTAAGAAAGATCTAATATCCTTCACGCATTTGGGCACGGGAAGCTTTACAATAACCTCAATTTTGGCTCTATCCACTTCGATTCCTTTCTTGGAGATTTCATGACCCAAAACAATTTCATATTTTACCTTGAAGTGGCATTTCTTCCAGTTCAGTGTCAGATTTTTCTCAGCACAACGTTGGAGGACAAGTTCTAAATGGTGGAGATATTGAGTGAATGAATCTCCATAGATGGAGAAATCATCTGTGAAGATTTCTAAGAATCGTTCTACCATATCAGAAAAGAGACTCAACATACAACGTTGAAACATTGCTGGGGCATTGCATAAGCCGAAAGGCATTCGACAATAAGTAAATGTCCTAAATGGACATGTGAATGTAGTCTTTTCTTGGTCCTTAGGAGTAATAGGGATCTGATTATACCCCGAGTAACCATCCAAGAAACAGTAATACTCGTGACCCGCCAAACGTTCAAGCATTTTATCACTGAATGGAAGTGGAAAATGTCCTTATAAGTTGCAGCATTAAGCTTCCTATAGTCAATGCAAACTCGGATCATTGTGGGAAGTTGAGTTTGGACTAATTCTTTGTTCTCGTTTTCCACTACGGTGAAATCGGATTTCTTTGGAATCGCGTGGACAGGACTGACCCATTGGCTATCAGAAATAGGATAAATTATCCCATTGTCTAAGAGTTTTACAATTTTAGCATGAACAGCCTCTTGCATTATAGGGTTTAACCTACACTATGGGTCTTTTTTAGGGGTGGCATCTTCATTGAGATGAATGCGATGTTGAATGATGGTTGGACTTAATCCCTTTATATCAGTCATAGTCCTACCAATGGCTTCCCTATGTTTTCTTAGAATTGCTTTAAGATCTTCTTCTTCCCCATCATTTAAATGGGAGGCAATGATGACAGGAAAGGTCTCTCGTTCGCCTATATAGACGTACTTGAGATGTGCAGGTAAGGCTTTCAATTCTAAGAAAGAGGAAGGCTCACTGGAAGGACTAATCAAATTTGTTGGCTCCATTATTGGTGAAATAGGGTTCGAGGCCCAATTCACATCAGAATCTACAACCTGATCAAGACTAAAGTCGTCAGACTCTAACCTGAAGTCACACTCAGTTTCTAGTTCCAATTCTTCCCTATGTTCACTTGTTAAGTTCTTAGTTAGGTTGACTTCAAATGTTTGGTCCTCAACATCGCGGGGTTATTTCCTAGATTGAAGACATTGACTTCTTTAGTCATGTCCCCAAAGGTTAACCTCATGGAGTCATTCCTACAATTGATGATGGCATTGGCAGTAGCAAGGAATAGTCACCCTAGGATAACAGGAGTTTGAGCTCTATGATTAGAGTCGGACACAGGTTGTATTTCTAGAACTATGAAATCGACAGGGTAAATAAACTCCCCTACCCAGATAAGGACATCATTAATCTCTCCTTTTGGAACTTTTACTGAACGGTTAGCTGGTTGGATAGTGACTCGAGTTGGACTAAGATAGCCCAACCCGAGTTGTTGATAAACAGAGAATGGAAGCAAGTTGATACTTGCCCCAAGTCAAGAAGTGCACGACTGATTGGTAGTGAAAATGCATAATTCTCATCATATTTACCATCACATTTTCATATTTATTCATATAATTCTGCACATTTACTAATATTTTGTTATTTAATATGTGCAGGCCTTGAGTATTGAATTAAATAAAGAATTAAAGCTTAATGAAGCCCAAAAGCCCATATCCAAGCCCAAGTCCAAGCCCAGGTGCAAAAGTGCAAATACAAATTGTAAAAATTGCAAATACTACAAAGAGGGAAAGGATAGAGTTCTATTCAACCCTAAATGCTTGGGGAAGAGGATAAATAAGTATGCAAGGATGAGATTCGTTTTTGAAGGAATTTGGATAAAGGGTAACTTGATTTCTAAGTTATCTCGAAAATCCAATATGAAGAGTCAGGATGCAGATTCTAGAAGGAAACGCCCAGAGGAACGGACCAGAGGAGGCCACGCAAGAAAGCGCGCGGCCAAAGATCAGACTGTTGCCGCGGAAACGCGGCCCAAGCCGCGTTTCCGCGGCAATCCTGCCTTATCCATCTACCAGTTTTCGTGGAGGAGTTTATCCGGGACTATATCGCCTTCTGCACCTATAAATACCCCTGCAGGCACAGCAGAGAGGGCATCCAGAGAAGATTAGGGTTTTTCTTTAGCTTTTTCTTAAAATTCTGCACGTTGTAATTTCGTTTTTAAGGCTTTGTGGAGAAGAAGGAGCTTGTATTTGGAGACGTACTTTGGAATAAAGGTTACTTTCTGTTGCATATTTAATTCTTGTCAATTTTTATTTCTTTTCTCTGTGTTTATTTGCTTCGGCTTTCATCTGCGATCTCTTGTTTTCTTTCTTCTTCTTTTCGTCTAATTAAAAAAAAAGAAAATAAAAAATAAAAAAATAATTATAAAAAAGTGATGTCTAACTAATTCTTTGTGTGGTTTGCTGATCACTTAAGCAACCCTATGGCAAGTTAGGATTTGAATCGATTGATGACCATTCTTTAGAAACCCTAGGTTTAATGATTATTGTTCTTGAAGATTAAACTGATAATTAGATTTCTTAATCTAGGTTGCACATTTAATAGACTTCTCATGACTTCATACTTAAGAACTAGGACAGCCTAATTTTAAGATTAATCTTTTCTTAAGCTGTACTTAGATGTTGGATGAAACATTGTTTAGTTTTTAATAATGTAACTTAGTTAGAATCTTGTATCGTCTTTTCTTACTTGAATCATTCTTAATAACCTATGATGAATCACATATATCTCAAGATGAAATTCAACATCCAAGACTTGCATGATGGGTTGTGGTAGTAGATCAGTAAAACCATACTTCTTTATTCATATACACTTCAAATCTAATCCTTTCTCTGTTTTATTCAAAGCATACAGAGGAATCGGCCGAAAAGCTTGCATCGCATCCTTCCCTGAGGATCACGACCCGCTTTGGCCCTTGCTACAGCGGATAGCATTGAGACTAAGAACTCTACAACTCATTCTTATTATTTACAAATTCTTAAATCTCAATCAAAATTTTGGCGCCGTTGCCGGGGAAGGAACGACACGATTTTCTCAAAATTAACTTGTTTATTCTTTCTGTTTGCAGGTACAGAGAACAAGAAAACTAATAGCAGAAAACACATATAGCAACTCTGTGCCTCTGCCCTCGAAGGCAGAGCAACAGAACCTACTTCTGTGCCGCGCGAACGCGGCAAAAGCTGCAGAAATGCGGCAAGAGTAGTTCACTACTAATTCATTTTTCTGCAGGTTGCTGCAATCTGAAAAATCTGATTTTCTGCTTTATTAAATATTCTCTGTGATCACCCTGCATATTAACAGTAACTCATTTGTTGATAAATAAAAAAAATTTAGACTCTTGCATCTTAGGCACGTGTCTATTAATCTTTTTTTTATTTCTGTTGAAGAGTGCTGGCGACAAGATACGTTTGCATAGCATATAGATTAGGAAACACTCTTGGCTGATTTACTGCTTTCTTGAGTGATTACTTTTCTACAGCTTTACACGTACATAAAAATATCTTAAGGGCATAACCCATAAACAAGATAAGGTGGGGATTTCATCACCCTTCCTTGGCCCACAAATCATATCCGTCACACTCACAACCCTAACCTTAAGTAAAATTTGACTAGACGTTGGCCCTAGGTTAACTCGGACTCAATAGGAGATTGACCGAAGGAGGAAAATTGTTCGAAATTAACTCTTGTCAAATCGGTGTCTAGGCAGGGGATTGAGGGCCGAAAGCCCGAAGAATGGTGGTTATTTAATTAGGGAACGTCTCTGATGGAAAACCTCCCACCGGTCTTGCCACCTACCTGGCCGATTAGCTTGAGGTTAACGTCGACAGTAGACCTCCTAAGGACAGTCTAAAGTTAGGAGTCGTCTAGGTCAAGGCTTACCCTAGATTAAGATTTTTGATTGTTTTTCTTTTTTATTGATTGATTGGGTGAACTTGTTTGCTAATTGTGCATGTCCGCTTGGTCGAGAGACCCACTTACATCCAGGCTAACTAGAACTAGTTCACCACTTGAGCTCAAGCCCGACTCACACATGGCACAACCGCCATCACTCCAAGATAGGATCTATCCTATCAGGACCTCTCTTCCTTCTTGCATCAAGCTTAACGATGAAGGTGTTGACCCATTTGAGCTTAAGCCACAATACATCAACACCCTTCCGAAATTTCATGGACATGACTCCGAGGATGCATACTTCTTCATAAGGGAATTTGAGGAAGTATGTCTCATGATGAATATTCCTATGTTAGGAAAAGATGACATCAAACTTAGGTTTGTCCCCTTTGCTTTGAAGGATTTAGCAAAGAAATGACTCTATAGTCTAGAGGTCGGTTCTATATCTTCTTGGGATAATTTCGTTAAGGCCTTCTTAAAGAAATTTTATCCCGTTCACAAGACTGCACTGATTAGGAAAAATATCTTACAGCTTAAGCAAACAGCAAATGAGCCTTTTTGGAAATATTTTGAACGTTTTAAGGACCTCCTTGCCCAATGTCCTCACCATGGGATAGAGAAATGGCGACTTTGCCAAGTTCTATATGATGGATTAGAATATCAAACTAAAACGTTGTTAGAATCCATGTGCCAAGGAGGATTTATGAAAAAGAACGAAAATAAAGGATGGCAATTGTATGAGGAATTAGCTGAAAATACCATCCAATGGGAACCTACTCCGGAAAAATTTAGGACTAATGACCCTACTTCTTCTAAAGGAGGTATCCATTCCATTGAGGCCAAAATAGCAACCGATACTAAGTTAGCTGCTGTTATGCGAAGACTAGAGGCCCTTGAAACTAAAGAGCCAGTCTCTGTGAACCAAGTCAGCCCAACATCTTCGGCGGGCTGTACTTATTGTCAAGATATGAACCATGTGTTCGAGGAATGTCCTGTCCTTTTCGCGCATCAAAGCTTGCCCGAACATATGAGTGCGGCCTTCACAAGGCCCGCCAACAATCCTTATTCACCCACGTACAATCCTGGTTGGAGAAATCATCCCAATTTTTCATGGGGCCCAAACAACAATGATCAAATTAGGCCCAAATTCTCCAACAATTTTCAAAATCCGCCCTATCAGCAAAGTTTTCCTAGTCAAAATCCTCCACCATCTTTCCAATATTCACAAATGGAAACAAGGCTTTCCAACATGGAAAGAAAGGTGGACACTCTTGTTAAAAACCATGACACACTAGCTCAAGTCTTGACCAGGATAGAGGTCCAATTAAATCAGCAAGAAAGACAGAGGGGTACTCTACCGAGTCAACCATTGCCAAATCCTAAGAATCCTAGGCCATCCAATGAGGCTCAAGACCCAAATCAGTGTCACACGGTTCATACACTCAGATCGGGGAAACAAGTTGATAATCAAGTATCCATGCCATAGGATCCATCTCAGTCATCCATTCCATCTAGCTCCACTCCTTCTCCATCCAGCTCTAATGAAACTGAAGTTGAAAAGTCAGCAGGTCAAGTGTACCAGCCTATAGCTCCATTTCCAAATAGGCTTAGAAGCAACAACAATGCACATATGGAGAAATTATTAGAAGTGTTCAATCAAGTTAGGCTCAACATTCCACTTTTTGATGCAATCCAACATGTCCCTAGTTATGCCAAATTCCTTAAGGACATGTGCACCAAGAAAAGAAAGACTAATGTGCCTAAGAAGGTTTTTCTAGCCACTAACATTAGTGAGCTATTGTCCAACCAGATCCCTGTCAAGTATAAGGATCCTGGTTGCCCCACCATCTCTTGCACCATAGGTCGAGCCGAAATCAATCGAGCACTCCTCGATTTAGGAGCTAGCATCAATTTGCTCCCTTTCTCCGTATATCAACAACTTGGATTGGTGAACTCAACCCGACCCAAGTTACTATTCAGTTGGCTGACCGCTCAATCAAAGTTCCTAAGGGAGAGATCAATGACGTTCTCATACGGGTGGGAGAATTTATTTACCCAGTCGATTTCATTGTTTTAGAGACACAACCTGTGTCTAATCCTAGGTCCCAAACTCCCGTCATCTTAGGAAGACCGTTCCTAGCAACCGCAAATGCAATCATAAATTGTAGAAACGGATCCATGAGACTGACTTTTGGGGATATGACCAAGGAAGTCAATGTTTTCAACCTAGGTAAGCATCCCTACGATGTGACTGACCAACCCTTTGAGGTTAACTTCATTGAGAACATGACGAGTGAGCATAATGAGGAGATCACACTAGAGTCAGAGGAAGAGGAAGACTTAGAAGCAAGTGATCTCAGCCTTGATGAGATCGAATGGGAATCAAATCTGAGTTCTATAGAGATGGGAGATTCTAGCTTAACACCTCCACCCATCGAGCCACCTCCTTCTTTGGAGTTAAAAGCCTTGCCTAAACATATTAAGTACGCCTACCTAGGTGAACAAGAGACGTTACCGGTCATAGTTGCATCTAATTTGACTAATAGGCAAGAGGAAGACCTACTGGCAACCCTTAGGAGACATAGGGAAGCCATTGGTTGGACTATGGCAGATATCAAGGGACTGAGCCCTACGATAGTCCAGCATCGTATCCATCTAGAGGAAGGGGTTAGACCGAAGAGGGATCCACAGCGTAGGCTAAACCCACTCATGCAGGAGGCTGTACACGCCAAAATAGTGAAACTGTTAGATAATGGGATCATTTATCCCATTTCCGATAGCGAATGGGTTAGCCCAATGCATGTGGTCCCTAAGAAGTCTAGCTTTACTGTGGTAGAGAATGACAAGCATGAGTTAGTGCAAACACGATTGCCTACCAAGGTTAGAGTATGCATAGACTACCGCAAGTTGAACGCCGCCACTAGGAAAGATCATTTTCCCCTCCCATTTATCGACCAAATGCTGGAAAGATAAGCTGGTCATGAGTAATACTGTTTCTTGGACGGTTATTCAGGGTATAACCAAATCCCTATAACCCCAGAGGACCAAGAAAAGACAACGTTCACGTGCCCATTTGGGACATTTGCCTACCGTCGAATGCCTTTCGGCCTATGTAATGCCCCGCCACATTCCAACGTTGTATGTTAAGCCTGTTTTCTGATATGGTCGAGCGCTTTTTAGAGATTTTCATGGACGACTTCTCCGTCTATGAAAATTCATTTGACCATTGTCTCCATCACTTGGAGCTAGTACTGAGTAGATGCACCGAAAAGAACTTGACCTCAATTGGGAAAAGTGTCACTTCATGGTGCAGCATGGGATTGTCCTAGGTCATGAGATATCTAGGGAAGGGATAAAAGTGGACAAGACTAAGGTGGATATCATAGCCAAACTTCCAATTCCACGATATGTGAAGGACATTCGGTCTTTCTTAGGACACGCTGGGTTTTATCGTAGGTTCATTAAGGATTTTAGCAAAATTGCTAGACCCCTTACAAACCTTCTAGCTAAAGACGTGCCCTTCATATTTGACGATAGGTGCAATAGTGCGTGGGAAAAGTTGAAAGTGGAACTTATTTCTGCACCTATCATCTCACCTCCGGACTGGTCCAAACCTTTTGAGATCATGTGCGATGCGTCAGATTTTGCGATAGGTGCTGTCTTAGGACAGCGTAAGGATAGCAAGCAGCACGTGATCTATTACTCGAGTAGGACGCTCAATGACGCCCAAATGAACTATACTACAACCGAGAAGGAATTCTTGGCAGTAGTGTTCGCTTTGGAGAAATTCCGCCCATACCTACTAGGGACCAAGACCACGATTTTCACCGACCATTCTGCACTTCGATACCTTATGCTAAAAAAGGATGCGAAGGCCCGACTCATTCGTTGGATCCTCCTCCTTCAAGAATTTGATCTCGAAATTCGAGATAAAAAAGGTGTTGAAAATGTTGTCGCAGACCATCTTTCTCGCGTGCCTAATGCACCCTCCGATGAACTGCCCATCAATGACAATTTTCCCGATGAACAACTTCTAACCATCTCCAAGGAACCATGGTTTGCTGACATAGTAAATTACTTAGTCACAAACCAAACACCACCTAATTGGTCAAAACAGGATAGATACCGGTTCTTGTCTCAAGTCCGGTATTACATATGGGAAGATCCATACCTTTTCAAATATTGTAGCGACCAAATTATTCAGAGATGTGTCCCCGATGAGGAGACTAGAAGCGTTCTAACCTTTTGTCATGAGTTCGTTTGAGGTGGACACTTTGGTCCCCGCAAAACTGCCGAAAAGATTCTGCAAAGTGGCTTTTATTGGCCAACTGTGTTCAAAGACGCATTCGAGTATTGCAAAACTTGCACAAGATGTCAAATGATAGGAAGAATTTTCAAACGAAATATGATGCCCCTAAGTCCAATTCTAAAAGTAGAACTTTTCGATGTCTGGGGCATTGATTTTATGGGACCCTTCCCTAATTCGTTTGGGCACCAATACATCTTATTGGCCGTAGACTACGTATCAAAATGGGTTGAAGCCATCCCTTGCAAGACAAATGACAACAAAGTTGTTGCCAAATTCTTGAAAGAAAATATTATCTCGCGCTTTGGAACCCCTCGAGCCATCATTAGTGACAATGGCACACATTTTTGCAATAGAACTTTTGAAGCTCTTCTGCGAAAATACGCCATAACTCACAAGTTGTCTACGCCCTACCATCCTCAAACTAGCGGTCAGGTAGAAGTTTCTAATAGGCAAGTCAAGCTCATCTTGGAGAAAACTGTGAATCAGAATAGGAAGGACTGGTCCACCAAACTGGTGGATGCCCTATGGGCATATAGGACTGCCTTTAAGACGATTTTAGGAATGTCTCCCTACAGACTAGTCTTTGGAAAGGCTTGCCACCTTCCTGTTGAGCTAGAGCACCGGGCCCTATGGGCAATTAAGCAGCTAAATTTCGATCTAGATAAGGCCGGTGAGCTTCGAAAATTGCAAATTTCTGAACTAGAGGAATTAAGGAATGAAGCATACGACAATGCGAAGATTGCGAAGGATAGAGTTAAGGTTTTTCATGACAAGTTCATCACAAGAAAAACGTTTGTCCAAGGACAAAAAGTTTTACTCTATAACTCTAGACTCCATCTCTTTCTTGGCAAGTTGAAGTCAAGATGGACAGGGCCCTTCATTGTTAAGACTGTGTTTCCACACGGAGCCATAGAGATATACGATCCCAAAAATGGCAATGCATTCAAGGTAAATGGTCAACGTCTTAAAATCTTTTTGGAGTCAGTACCGAAAATAAATGCAGCCATGGGTCTTTTTGACCCACTGTATCGGTAACTACATCTTTCTGCCAGTTCATGCATCCATGCATTTTATTCATACATTAGGGACAATGCATGAAACAAGTGTGGGGGAAGGGTATGTAATATATATAAAAAAAACATTAACAAAAAAAATTTAAAAAATAGAAATATTTTTCTTTTTCTCTTTATTTATTGTAAAAAATAAAAAATAAAGAATAAAAAAATTATAAAAAGGATAATACTTTGACTTATTTCTTGAAAGAAATCTAAGTTAGTTTTAAGAATTAGGAAAGTCATGATTAGGATTTCGAAAAATTTGGTCAAAATAAATGAATTGTTTAATTTTTAGGTATAGGAGGAGAAATTGAATAAATAATTAGTCTTAATTTTTACCTTAATGAAATGTGCATTCCTAGTGCATATATAAGATTCCAAAACAAAGACCCTTGTGCCTCATAAAATATATATATATAATAATAATATATATCACTAAGTAAGCTGGATACATGTGCCTCAAGAAGCATAAGTGATCACGCCTAAAGGTGAGGTTCTGAATAAAATAAAGCCCTCAGTTTTGTGGCCTAGTTCACTCGAATTTGAGTCCGCGGGGTGTTTTCTCATCTGGTGCCCTAAAACCTACCGGTTGGGAGCCACCGACTTTAAGTTCGCTACATGGGTGGATTAGAAAGCCTAAGAAAACTGAGAAATACTATACATGTATTAACACATCTATTAGTCAAATAGTTAGGTATGAGGGCCTCAAGAAGTCTTGATACTTACACAAAAGAAAATTAGATGAGTTATACATGCTAAAAAAAAAAATTTATTAACACATCTAATAGTCAATTAGTTAAGTATGAGGGCCTCAAGAAGCCATGATACTTACACGAAAGAAAATTAGATGAAGTTATAAAAATAATAAAGAGGCATGAGAGTCCAAGTTAAGGAATTCCTAGCAAAGTTACAAGGATGCATATGACTTAGGGTAACGAAAAAGACTATACAAACATTCAATTTTGATCCTTACCTAAAATAAATAACAATTCCATTTATTAAGACTAAGTTTAAGAATGAATAAAATGATAATCCTAAAACTTATAGACTACTTAGTCTCTTCAAATATAATTCTAATATTCTCCTTTTTATGGATTTTGTGGGTGTAATCCGCTGAAAACCCTCACGAGACAACACTCGTCCTCTAGGGTAACCTAGGGGTTTAACGGCTTGTTGCACGTGCTAAGTACAACCTGATTCCTACGAAAGTGAGTAGCTAGTTTAGTTTTTTTCTTTTTGATTTTTACTCGAGGACGAGCAAAAAGATAAGTGTGGGGGTGTGATTGGTAGTGAAAAATGCATAATTCTCATCATATTTACCATCACATTTTCATATTTATTCATATAATTCTGCACGTTTACTAATATTTTGTTATTTAATGTGTGCAGGCCTTGAGTATTGAATTAAATAAAGAATTAAAGCTTAATGAAGCCTAAAAGCCCATATCCAAGCCCAAGTCCAAGCCCAGGTGCAAAAGTGCAAATACAAATTATAAAAATTGCAAATACTACAAAGAGGGAAAGGATAAAGTTCTATTCAACTCTAAATGCTTGGAGGAAGAAGATAAATAAGTGTGCAAGGATGAGATTCGTTTTTGAAGGAATTTGGATAAAGGGTAACTTGATTTCTAAGTTATCTCGAAAATCTAATATGAAGAGTCAGGATGCAGATTCTAGAAGGAAATGTCCAGATGGACGGACCAGAGGAGGCCACGCGCGAAAGCGCGCGGCCAAAGATCAGACTGTTGCCGCGGAAACGCGGCCCAAGCCGCGTTTCCGCGGCAATCCTGCTTATCCATCTACCAGTTTTCGTGGAGGAGTTTATCCGGGACTCTATCGCCTTCTGCACCTATAAATACCCCTGTAGGCGCAGCAGAGAGGGCATCTAG
This sequence comes from Agave tequilana, assembly GCA_038442645.1. Taxonomy (NCBI): domain Eukaryota; kingdom Viridiplantae; phylum Streptophyta; class Magnoliopsida; order Asparagales; family Asparagaceae; genus Agave; species Agave tequilana. The sequence goes on along the minus strand of JAVJIF010003149.1, from coordinate 228,987 downwards.
AGAAGATTAGGGTTTTTTCTTTAGCTTTTTCTTAAAATTCTGCACGTTGTAATTTCGTTTTTAAGGCTTGGTGGAGAAGAAGGAGCTTGTATTTGGAGACGTAATTTCGAATAAAGGTTACTTCTATTGCATATTTAATTCTTGTCAATTTTTATTTCTTTTCTCTGTGTTTATTTGCTTCGGCTTTCATCTGCGATCTCTTGTTTTCTTTCTTCTTCTTTTCGTCTAATTAAAAAAAAGAAAATAAAAAATAAAAAATAAAAAAAATAATTATAAAAAAAATGATGTCTATCTAATTCTTTGTGTGGTTTGCTGATCACTTAAGCAACCCTATGGCAAGTTAGGATTTGAATCGATTGATGACCATTCTTTAGAAACCCTAGGTTTAATGATTATTGTTCTTGAAGATTAAACTGATAATTAGATTTCTTAATCTAGGTTGCACATTTAAAAGACTTCTCATGACTTCATACTTAATAATTAGGACAGCCTAATTTTAAGATTAATCTTTTCTTAAGCTGTACTTAGATGTTAGGATGAAACATTGTTTAGTTTTTAATAATGTAACTTAGTTAGAATCATGTATCGTCTTTTCTTACTTGAATCATTCTTAATAACCTATGATGAATCACATATATCTCAAGATGAAATTCAACATCCAAGACTTGCATGATGGGTTGTGGTAGTAGATCAGTAAAACCATACTTCTTTATTCATATACACTTCAAATCTAATCCTTTCTCTGTTTTATTCAAAGCATACAGAGGAATCGGCCGAAAAGCTTGCATCGCATCCTTCCCTGAGGATCACGACCCGCTTTGGCCCTTGCTACAGCGGATAGCATTGAGACTAAGAACTCTACAACTCATTCTTATTATTTACAAATTCTTAAATCTCAATCAAAATTTTGTGATTGGTAGTGAAAAGTGCATTTTTATCATTACATTTACCATCACATTTTCATATTTATTCATATAATTCTACACATTTACTAATATTTTATGATTTATTGTGTGCAGGCCTTGAGAAATAAAAATAAAGCAATAAAACCTTAAAAAGAAGCCCAAAAGCCCATATTCAAGCCCAAGTGCAAAAGTGCAAATATTAATTGCCAAAATTGCAAATACTAAGGGCAAAAGTTGCAAATACAAAGAAGAGGGAAGGATAGACTTCTATTCAACCCTAAAAACTTGCAGATGAGGATAAAAGCCAAAGAAGGAGAATTTAAGATCACAAATTCGTGGATGAAAGATTTGGGATCTAGGTAACTTGATTCCCAAGTTTAATCCAAATCCAAAAATTAAGAGCCAAGATGCAGCTTCCAGAAGGAAACGACCAGATGGACGGACCAGGAGAAGCCACGCGCCAAAGCGCGTGGCCAGCCGCCACCATCAGGCCGCGGAAACGCGGCCCAAGCCGCGTTTTCGCGGCAATCCTGCCTTATCCCGGGACCAGTTTTTCGTGGGAGAGTTGTGTTGGGACTCTACCTCCTTCTGCACCTATAAATACCCCTGCAGTGCAACCGAGAAGGGCGTACAGAAAATACAGAGCAGATTCTAGGGTTTCTTAGGCTAACTTGTAGTTTAGGTTAGATTTATTTTCGTTTGTAAATTTTGTAACTGAGAGTGGAGGAAGCTTTCATGGAGGAAGGAGTCCATGCTTGTACTGAGGTGACAGCGGTGTAAGCCTACTTTTCTTCCATTGTTAATGAAATTCACTTGAGGTTTGTTTGTGTTCTTTTATTTATTCTTGTGTTCTTTTATTCTTGTTTATTTATGTTCTTCTATCCTTGTTCTATTCTTCTATTTTTCTCTAATGTCTTGTGAACCATGAGACCCAATTGCGTTGAGACTGCTTAGCCGAAGAGGAGCCCTTGATGGCCTATGGAGATGAACAAACCTTCATTAGTTTATCTTTTATTTTCGTAGTGTAGATTAAGAAGGTGGACGATCCTATACGCCATACTTGTACGCCTTCCAAGACAGGGTAAGTCATCACATGGATCAAAGGTAAGCAAGGTAGAAGAGGTATATATGTATAGTTTTTCTTTCTTTCTAATTCTAGTTTAGATCTCCATCTCTCTCAAATTTACTTTTTACCTTCTCATTGTAAATATCATATACCATTGTAAATAATAAAAGAAATAATTTTTAGAGAATCTTACTTAAACGCTTCCATCGCTAGTCCCTCCCTGAGGATCACGACCCGCATAGCCACTGCTACCGCGGATTCGAATTGAAAACCTTGCACAACTTGTTCTAAATCTGATATTCTATATTTTGTGTGCAGGAAAAACTCAATCAAAATTTTGGCGCCGTTGCGGGGAGGGACGGTAAGTTTTTCTCTAAAAATAAATTTTTTTAACTAATTCTTTTATTCTTTCTGTTTGCAGGTTTGGAGAACAGGGAAACTGACAGAAGAAGTGGACATATAGCAACTCTGTGCCTCTGCCCTCGAAGGCAGAGCACAAGAGCCTACTTCAGAGCCGCGGAAACGCGGCAATTGCTGCGAAACCGCGGCCTGAGTAGTTCCCTACTGATCCATCTTTTTGCAGGTTGCTGCAAATTGCAATATCTGTCTACTGCTCTGTTAAACTTTGTTCTGTGATAACCCTGCTTACTGCTAATTAATCAACAGTAAAATACTTGTTGTTAAAGATAAAAATTGATTAGACGTTTGCATATTAGGCACGTGTCTTTTCAATTCCTTTATTTTTACTGTTGAAGAGTGCTGGAGCAAGGTACGTTCGCATTGCATGTAGAATAGGACTCATCTCTTGGTTGAAGCTTTGAGTGAATCTTATTTACATATTTTGTACACTTGCACAAATTTATTTTAAGGGCATAACCCATTAACAAGATAAGGTGGGGATTTCAACACCCTTCCTTAGCCCAAAAATCATATCCCAAGCACTCACTAACCCAAGCCTAACTTAAAATTAGTAGACGTTGGCCCTAGGGACATCTCGGACTCAATTAGGAGATTATCCTAAGGGGAACAGTGCTGGAAGTTGACTCCTACCAAATCAGTGTCTAGGAAGGGGATTGAGGGCCGAAAGCCCGAAGATTAGTGGTTATTTAATTAAGGAACGTCTTTGACGGAAAACCTCCCACCACTCTTGCCCTGACCTGGCTGATTAACTTGTGGTCAAAGTCTGCACCCTACCTCCCGTGGACAGTCTAGCCAGTTAGGAGTTGTCTAGGTCATAGGTCTACCCTAATTTAGGTTAGAATTTTTTCTTTTTTGTTTGTTTATTTGTTTGTTTTCTTTTTCTTTGTTGTATTGGTGTGATATGGCATATAATAATAATTTTTTCAATTTTAATCCATATTACACACCTAACTATTTTTCAGATATTACCAACCCGGCATATCACAACTTTGATCAACCTAGTGTGCCGGAATGGTCTTATCCGAATGAATATAACCCATGGCCCCCATCTTATGACCATAATTTCTATAACAATTTCAACTCTTCATAGAGTTCATGGGGTTTCGATTCCCCCGAGTCCAATTTTCAACCGACTTGTCCTCCGTCTCCACCTTGTCCACAATATTCCCAAGATTCATACTCAGATCCACCCAGTCAGAATAGACTACCATCTATCCAGGAAATGATGAGTATGCATGAGTCCAAGCAACAATTACCATCAATCGCAGACATGATTATGCGTGAGTCCACTGACTCACAACTTCATCACGATTACACTTCATCCTTTCAAGTCCAATCACAACATGATGCACCTATCAACTATGAAAGGATGCTTGCAGCCATGACTCAGGCTAGATTAGCCCGTGATCATGATATAGATTTGATGGTTCAATCTTTACGTTCTCACCGTTCGGCCATTTCTGATATGGTTAACCATTCTGTTAGAGCCGACGAGCCACGTTGCTTTGGACAACAAGATTCTAATTCAGTACCACCATGTGAACTTGCTGAAACTCCAATTTTTGATAGTTTGGCAAGTTATTCCTTTCCTAAAATAGATCTTGAGCATGAATATGATCATGAACCCCAACTTGATGTTTCAATTTTGCTTCCTGATTCAATAATGACTCCGGTGTCTCCACCTGATTTCACTTTTTCCAAGTCAACATTGGATCCTGTTCCAATTCATCATGAAATTGAATCACCCATTTTTGATGATCATATTGAACTTGACCAATTTGCAATTTTGAAAGTCCCATGAATAAATTGGCAAGTTCTCATTTTTATGAAATTGAAACCAATGAGATATATGACCTAGATTCTCAAATCTGTGATCAAGTTTAAATTCCCGAATCATTATTGACTCCTGTTTTGTTACCCGACTTAGGTAATCTTTTAGAGTCAGTCTTGATTCCCACACCTATCATTCCTGAACTTGAATCACCAATATTAAGTCACATTCCATTGTGGGAAGATTATTGTGGACTTGAGCTTAAACTTATTGATTTAGACCTACTTCCTCAACCTAGCCCGACTCCTGAACCCTTACTTGATTTAAGTTTCTTTCCTGAGTCGGTATTCGTTCCCGCACTTATCACGTCCAAGTCAATAATTCCATCTTTTCATTCTCCATTTTGGGACAAGACGGTTGACACAATTGACTCTGAAAATAATTATGAAATTTGAAAATTTGATGGGGTGGAAATTTTAAAAAATGATCACACAAACATTTTCGTGGGTTATACAAGAAAATTTTTTGGTGGGTTCCTCCATGAAATACTATATTATCTTGATTGGGTAGCAACGCTTGGCCCAATTAGATCACCACCAGAACCACCACCTTAAGGTAACTTCTGCCTTCCCTTGTTCTTTTTCATGCATATATGCATTCATTCATACATTGAGGACAATGCATGAGATAAGTGTGGGGTGGGCTTTACTAACATACTAACATAGGTAGAAACTAACAAAAATCTGCTAATAAAAAAAAATCTGAAAAAAAATGAAAAAGGACAATATTTTGACTTATCTTTTGAAAGAAATCTAAGCTAGTCTTAAGAATTAAGAAAATCATGATTAGGATTTCTAAAAACTTGGTCAAAATAAATAAATTGTTAAATTTTAGGTATAGGAGGTGAAATTGAATAAGTAGTTAGTCTTAATTTTTACCTTAATGAAACGTGCATACCTAATGCATATCTAGGATTCTAAGACAAAGACCCTTGTGCCTCATAAAAAAAATTATTAAAAAAAATAATTTCACCAATTAAGCTGGATACATGTGCCTCAAGAAGCATAAGTATTCACGCCTAAAGGTGAGTACTAAATAAAATAAACGTCCTTAGTTTTGTGGCCTAATTCACTCGAATTTGAGTCCGTGCCCTAAAGCCGACCGGTTTGGGAGCCACCGACTTTAAGTTCACTACGTTGGTGGATTAGAAAGCCAAAGAAAACTGAGAAATATTATTAACACATCTAATAGTCAATTAGTTAGGTATGAGGGCCTCAAGAAGCCTTGATGCTTACACGAAAGAAAATTAGATGAGTTATACATATTAAAAAAAAAAAGAAAAAAATATAGAGGCATGAAAGTCCAAGTTAAGGAATTCCTAGGAATAATTCATAAGGATGCATATGATTTTTGGTAACGAAAAAGACTATACACAAAATTCAATTTTGATCCTTACTTAAAAATAAAAACAATTTACTTTATAAAGACTAAGTCTAAGAATGAATAAAAATGATAATCCTAAAACTTATAGACTACTTAGTCTTTTCAAAAGTATTTCAAATATTTCCTTTTTATAGATTTTGTGGGTGTAATCCGCTGAAAACCCTCACGAGACAACACTCGTCCTCTAGGGTAACCTAGGGGTTTAACGGCTTGTTGCACATGCTAAGTGCAACCGTGATTCCTATGAAAGTGAGTTAGGTTAGATTAATTTTTCTTTTTCTCTTTGATTTTTACTCGAGGACGAGCAAAAAGATAAGTGTGGGGGTGTGATTGGTAGTGAAAAGTGCATTTTTATCATTACATTTACCATCACATTTTCATATTTATTCATATAATTCTGCACATTTACTAATATTTTATGATTTATTGTGTGTAGGCCTTGAGAAATAAAAATAAAGCAATAAAACCTTAAAAAGAAGCCCAAAAGCCCATATTCAAGCCCAAGTGCAAAAGTGCAAATATTAATTGCCAAAATTGCAAATACTAAGGGCAAAAGTTGCAAATACAAAGAAGAGGGAAGGATAGACTTCTATTCAACCCTAAAAACTTGCAGATGAGGATAAAAGCCAAAGAAGGAGAATTTAAGATCACAAATTCGTGGATGAAAGATTTGGGATCTAGGTAACTTGATTCCCAAGTTATATCCAAATCTAAAGATTAAGAGCCAGGATGCAGCTTCTAGAAGGAAACGACCAGATGGACGGACCAGGAGAAGCCACGCGCCAAAGCGCGTGGCCAGCCGCCACCACCAGGCCGCGAAAACGCGGCCCAAGCCGCGTTTCCGCGGCAATCCTGCCTTATCCCGGGACCTGTTTTCGTGGGAGAGTTGTGTTGGGACTCTACCTCCTTCTGCACCTATAAATACCCCTGCAGTGCAACCGAGAAGGGCGTACAGAAAATACAGAGCAGATTCTAGGGTTTCTTAGGCTAACTTGTAGTTTAGGTTAGATTTTATTTTCGTTTGTAAATTTTGTAACTGAGAGTGGAGGAAGCTTTCATGGAGGAAGGAGTTCATGCTTGTACTGAGGTGACAGCGGTGTAAGCCTACTTTTCTTCCATTGTTAATGAAATTCACTTGAGGTTTGTTTGTGTTCTTTTATTTATTCTTGTGTTCTTTTATTCTTGTTTATTTATGTTCTTCTATCCTTATTCTATTCTTCTATTTTTTCTCTAATGTCTTGTGAACCATGAGACCCAATTGCGTTGAGACTGCTTAGCCGATGAGGAGCCCTTGATGGCCTATGGAGATGAACAAACCTTCATTAGTTTGTCTTTTATTTTCGTAGTGTAGATTAAGAAGGTGGACGATCCTATACGCCATACTTGTACGCCTTCCAAGACAGGGTAAGTCATCGCACGGATCAAAGGTAAGCAAGGTAGAAGAGGTATGTATGTATAGTTTTTCTTTCTTTCTAATTCTAGTTTAGATCTCCATCTCTCTCAAATTTACTTTTCACCTTCTCATTTTAAATATCATATACCATTGTAAATAATAAAAGAAAATAATTTTGAGAGAATCTTACTTAAACGCTTCCATCGCTAGTCCCTCCCTGAGGATCACGACCCGCATAGCCACTGCTACCGCGGATTCGAATTGAGAACCTTGCACAACTTGTTCTAAATCTGATATTCTATATTTTGTGTGCAGGAAAAACTCAATCAGCATTGAGATTTAAGAATTTGTAAATAAAAAGTAAAAATTTTGTAAATCTATTTTGTACAACTTGTTCTAAATCTGATATTCTATATTTTGTGTGCAGGAAGACCTTTTTTGGTACATTAACCTTTCTCTTCTTGGTGCACATGTCCTTAAGAAACTTAGCATATGAAGGGACTTGTTGGATGTCATCAAGAGTGGCACATTTATCTTCACTTGATTAAATATCTCAATTATCTTGTCCATGTGTGAATTTTGCTTGTTGTTTTAGCCTATTAGGAAATGGTACTATAGGCTAGTACACCTGACTAGTTGACTTATCTTTTTCAGATTCGTTAGATTTGGAAGGATTTAGATTAGATGAGGTGGATGCTTGATTGTGGTTGTGTTGAATGGGATTGGTTGGCGTTGACACTTGATTATCAATTTTCTTTCCTGGCCTTAATGTATGAACAACATTACATTGATTTAATGATTGATCCTCAGCCAAATGAGCTTGTTGAGAATTCCTAGGATTGGTTATTGGCTGACTAGGCAGGGTACCCTTCTGTCTCTCATTCTATGGAGTGGCTAGTTGGCTCATTTGAACCTCTAACCTCTGTATAGTTTGCTTGAGAGAGTCTTAGTTTTTCATGTATCTTTCAATGTTTCTCTCAAAGTCAGTCATTCTCCTTTCTAGTTGAGGATTCTGGAAGGAAGATTGTGGAGCTTGGTTGGGAAAGTGTTGTTGATATTATGAAAAGTTAGGTGGATGGTTGGGAGAATTATTATGAAAATTGAAAAAGTTGGATTGATGATTGAAAGAATTATTAGCACGATGGAAGTGGCTTGCATCATTTGACCATGAATGGTCATTATTATTTTGGCTCCATGAGAAATTAGGTTGATTTCTCCAGCCAGGATTGTACGTTGGTGCGTAATGATTATTGTTCGGCCTTGAAAAGGCTGCCATCGGTTCATGGTATTGTTGCTGAGCCTAAAACACAGGGCACTCCTCGAACACATGATTTGATTCATGGCTTGACAGTAAGTACAGACTGGAGTTGAAATTGGTTTGGGCTGACTTGATTGACTGGACTGGTTCCTTAGTTTCTAAAGCTTCCAGTCTTCTTACTAAGTTCGCTAACTTAACCTCATTAGCTATGGATGATTCGATAGAATGGAAACCTCCTTTTGAAGAGATGGAGTTTGGATTCCTAGAGGTTTCACTAGTAGGTTCCTATTGGATGATCTTTTCAGATATGTTTTCATATAAATCCCCTCCTTGCTCTTTCATTTTGCAATGACTTTTTGGCGCCGTTGCCGGGGAGGAATGCGATGAAAGCTTTTTGGTGTTTTGTTTAGTAACAAAGAATTGTGCTCGTTTTTTAGTTGAAAAGAAGAATGGAGAGAAGGGAAGTGATTAAAAGAGAAATTGCAAATTTGAAAAAGGCTTTGGAAAAAGTGAATTTTATATAAAGCTGGAAAAGTGATTTGTTATTTTTTTAATAAAGAAGAGAATCTGGGCTCACTATCTTATTACTCAATGATATGTTCTTCTATTGAAATCATTAGTGCCTCAACTTGATCATAGACAAAAACTTAAGATTTTAGAAAGGTTTAAGCAATGCACATAAGATGTTTGTAAAAGTTAATTCTTTTCTTTATGAAATCATCTTGAATTGAATGTTTAAATCATCAAGAGTTCAAGTATGAGATAAAAACAAGTTCAAGAGATGTTTTTAAAAGAAGTAGAAGTTTAAAAATCTAAACCCATCCTCATATGCCTTCAAGAACACTTTCAAAGAAGAAAGGCTTTAGTTTAGGCATTCAAATGATTCATTGGGTCTTTTTCATGAAAACCATTCAAAAAGAAGATGGATCAGAGAGAGGAATAATAGTGAGCCCAGAAAACTGATTTAGCTACTCATGGAAGACAAAGAACAATGCAAGTAAATAAAGCAAGGCATGCCGTAAAATGAGTGGAAGAAAATGTAGCTTGATTCTTGTATTGACGTCACTTCAATCTTCAGGTTATAAGCACTCAATTCCTCTCTCTCATAGGTATTTGTACTGAACTACAAATTGCAAAATAAAAATACAACTTTTGTACTATCTAACAGAGAGCCTAAACCTTAAAGTATAAAACAAAAATTCTAATCCTAGTTTTCGCTCTTTTCTTCTCTATTGAAAATAGTATTTATAGGGAAAACCAGAGGGGAGAGATCGTAGGAAGATTGGGGGAGCAAATGCTCCCCCAACCACTTCAACAAAGCCGCAAAAATGCGGCTAGGGCCGCGTTTTCGCGGCCCTGGTGTGGCCAGATGGCCTCACCCAAGTGGTGGAACTCCCCTCTTTGGTGATTCGTCCACATCTTCTGCTGGTTTTCTCGTTTCAGCTCTAGGATTTGACAAAACAGCCTTTAATTGTTGGCTTTAACCGCTTGATTTTAGAGGATTCGTTTCAATCTGTTTCAACCTCTTTGATATACCAAGATTTGCCCTGATCCTTGATTTCAAATCTATTCTGGATTAAATCAGAATTTGATGGGCTTTTGGGCTTGTTTCTCTTTTCTTTCTTTTCGCAATTGGCCCTATATTTAACAAAGAAGAAGAAGTCTTATTAATAAAATTTATTAGATAAAAAGTATGGTAATGTGATAATGTATATGCAATATATGTGACTGATCAGTGTGTCAACGCTTCTTCGACGACGCATCAAGAACGGGTCATCGAGGACATATCGTAGCAGGAGTGGGGGTTGTACTTGTCTCCCTATAGAGCTACGTAATCTCTCGTGCATTCTCCTTAACTGAGTCATGTTCCAACAATGTAGCGGAATACAATGCTCTCTTGATTGGGATGCAAATTGCCAATGAGATTGGCATTAAAAATCTCGAAGTATACGGTGATTCAAAGCTCATCATTAACCACGTTCGCAGGGAGTACGAAGTCAGACATGAAGACTTAGTATCATATCACAACACAACTATCCACATGGCAGAGAGGTTCAGAAACTTCTACATCAACCATGTACCTCACCAGAAAAATGCATATGTAGATGCACTGGCATCCCTCACTGCCTCCTTGGCTTTTCCAGCCGGAGCGACAGAGAAAGTACTCATCTACAGCCATGACTTGTACTGTCTAAAACTCGCCCTAAAAGAATGATCAGATTCCAACAGGAAACCTTCAAGTCAAAGAAACTCTAGAGACTTCGATAAGTCCAGAGCTCAGAGATTGTCGATTCCTGTATATCGACTACGCATCGTATGATATTTTACCTGATGACCACCCTAAAGAGGTGGCTGCCATTAAAAGAAAAACCCTAAATTCTACTACAATACGATCACAAGAACACTATATCACTGATCGCATGATGGAATCCTTCTCCATTGCTTGTCACATAAAGAGGCGCAGGAAACACAAAAGAGGCTCATGAGTCATGACGGTATGTGTGGAGCTCACCAACCTGGACAAAAACTTAGAGATCGACTCCAAAGACTTGGATATTATTGGTTAAATATGATTCCTGACGTCATCGCTTACGCTAAGTGATGCCACGCCTGTCAGATCCATGGTGACTTCATTCACCAGGCACTAGGATCTCTGCCCTACAACTTCTTCTTGGCCATTCGAAATGTGGGGAATGGACGTGGTTGGTCCTATCAGCTCACCTTCATCTAAAGGACACTGGTTTATCTTAGCCATAATTGATTACTTCTTTAAATAGGCTGAACCTATCCTCTTGAGGGAGGTAAAGACATCCGACATGATCAAATTCATTAAACATCATGTGATCTACTGCTTTGCCGTGCCATGACGAATTGTTCACGATAATGGGCCTCAGTTCATCAGCCAGGCATTTCAGAGATTTTGCAACAAGTTCAGAATTTAGAATGTGTCTTCAACGGCATACTACCCCACCGCAAACGGCCTCGCAGAAGCTTTCAACAAGATCATTTAGAAGCTTCTTAAGAAATTCGTCTCGAAAAGCCAACGCGACTGGGATGATAAGTTAGGTGAGTGCTTATGGGTTTCTTATCACATAACAGTGAGAACTCTGATGAAAGCTACACCGTTCTCTTTGTCATACGCGTGTGGAGATGTACTCCCACTAGAAATTTAGATCTTATCTCTAAGCATTGCCTTAACAATGGAGATGACAAATGAGGAGAAGCATCGACTGCGACTCTAGGAGCTGGAAGCTTTGGATGATAAGCGCCTGCAAGCTTAAAACAAATTGATCTTTATCAAGCTCGAATTTTCAAAGCTTTCAACAAGAAAGTCAAGGAGTGAAATTTCAAGAAAGATGACCTTGTCTTAGCTGTCAGAAGACTCATGGTGATGACACATATGACAAAAGGAAAATTCCAGCCCAAATGAGAAGGACCATTTGTAGTTGAGTCAGTCTACTCAAATGGAGCATACCGTCTCATAACCCTAGATGGCGATACTCTCATGATGCCGATCAATGATGGATTCTTTAAGAAATACTACCCTTAATAGGATTCTTCTCATGATCATATTAACATTACACCTCTGATCAAAACTTTTAGATCCAAGATGTTTGAAAGAACGCTGAAAAAAAGCTTCTTTCTTTAATGGATCACATTACAGTCGATCATTGTCAAGCTGACCGAACATTGGTTATATCACAATGCATGATGTAAACATCAAAGAAAAGACAAAGTGTGAAACTTCAGTTTTACGCTTTTTAGTTTTTTTTAACAATCTAAGGTCGCGTCTTGAAGTCCGCATCCTCCAGCAAGTTGACGAGCTCAGGGCCGCGTCTCTCCTCAATCCAGGGCCCCATTCTCTCATCAATTCAGGGTTGTGTTCCTTTAACAATTCAAAACCGCGTCTTCCAAGTAAATCAAAGTCGTGTCTCTCAACAATTTAGAGTCGCGTCCTCCAAGTGAATCAGAGCCGCATCTCTTAACAATCCAGAGCCGCGTCTCTCAACAATGCAGAGCCGCATCTCTCAACAATTTAGAGCTACGTCTTTCAACAATTTAGAGTCGCGTCCTCTAAGTGAATTAGAGCCGAGTCTCTCAAGCAATTTAGAGCTGCGTCCTCTTAACAATTTAGAGTCGTATCTATCAACAACTCAAGGTCCTATCTCCCCTACAACTAAGGACGCGTCTCATCAACAATTCAGTGCTATCAAAGTTTCTCCTTTGCAACTCATAGTCGCCCCAGCAAATGACTAAGGACTGCGTCTCCATATTGATCAAGAGCTGCGCCTATGAAAGCTGCGTTCACCTACGCAACAAAGAGTCCGTCTGATTTTCAAACACAAAGGAGGGATAAAGATGAGACCTGATTCTAAAGAAAGGATAAAGATGAGATAAAATTGATAACTTTTATTATTGTTGTCAAAATAATAAAAGTGATACAAATACTCTCTTATTTAACAAATGGAATTTTACAAAAAAAAAAGATACAATAATAAAAGGAGGAGGGCTAATCTCGCTCAGCCAAAGAGGAAATTCGGTCCCGGAGGCGCTGCATCTCACGCTGGCGTGCCTTCTTAACATCTGCCCAAGCTTGAACCCTTAATTCTTCCTCTGATAAAAATTTATTCGTAGACAACTGTGCTTGAAGAGATTTTAACTTGGAGGAACGAGCAGTAAAATCTTCTTGGATCCGCTTCTTGGCAGCCTCTAGCTCCTCCAGTATTTTCTTGAAAGCAACAAGCTTCTGCTCATTTACCTGAATCGAGGCTTGTGCCTTGGGAATAGCTGCTTGAGCAGTGGCTATAACTTACTCTGCGTTCTTGTTAATGACCTCAGATTCTCTACGGTCATCAAATAATTTTTGATAGCTAGCTTGGAAGTTATTGAGGTGATGGGCCTCCTCAGCCATCTGCTCCTCTATCTCTTTCTGCTCACATTCTTGAGCAGTGAGGAGCTTATTCAAAATCAGCCGAGCCTCATCCACTGAACTAGCCTTCTCCAGAGTCCTTAGTTCCTTCAAGCATATCCCCAGCTGTTCGACTAGCGTTAGATATGCCCTAGCTTGCTACGAGCTTCCAGTATGATGGATGTTCTTGATCTGATTTTCAAGAAGCATTCGGGCAAACTCGAAGGAACTTCTCCCAGAAAGAACCAATTCGATGCAGGATCTCATGGAGATGAAGAATTGTTGTACTATCTGATGAGCCAATTCTGCCATGATGTCCATGGCTTGAGCCAGCTCTATTGGTGCACTCCCAGACTCCTTTCTATGATTGTATATACAATGTCCGTAGAGGTGGGAGCCATCTCACTTGGTGTAGAGACAAGGCCAGCAGCAAGTTCTGTCAATGTTGAGGTCATGACCGGCACCTCTGAAATTGTTATGGTGGAAGCCTCTGAGATGACAACCACTGGAACAGACTTCACAGTACTTGGTTCAACCATTGAAGTCTGAAGTGTGCTATCCTCTACGCCAGTGCTTGCCACAAGCTCTTCCACTTAAGCCAAACCTGTACTCTCTGCAATCATAACATAATGTTAGTAATAACGATAAGAATGAGAGTATATAGAGAATCTTTATTCTCTTACTAATCTGAGGATCCGAAGACAGTAGATTCTTTGACAGGCTACTCTGGATGAGGTATCCCCGGTCACAGTGGTTATACACTCAGAGATTGTGCCAGTAGTAGGAACTTCGAGGTCCTCCGGTTGGAACCAAGTCCTTAATTATCTCCTCAATATGAGAGGAGGTTACAACTCTGACACCGGTGGCAACTCCTGCAAATAACAGTCAGGCGAGTGTTAAAACAATATTCATATGAAGAGAAGAACAGGGGGATGAAGAAATACCCTCAGCGATGGTGACCTCTCCTGATGACAGAACCATAGCGGGAACATCCACCAGCATCTCTTTCTCAGAAATGTGTGAAAACTTGCTAGTGCTAGGAAGAGCAGGCTCGTCATCAAAGTTAACTTCATCCCTTGAATAGTCACCATGTTCTTCAGATGACGAAGATGACACTTGAACCAAGGAGACCATAGTGACCGGAGCTTTGACACTGAGAAGTCCAGTGGTAGGGCTGGGCTCCACAACCTGAGAGGCCGACATCAAGACACTGGGAGAGTCCAGCTGTTGCACCTCCATTCTTTCCTTAGCCGAGAAGGCTACCATCTGAATTGAAACTCCTGTTTGAGAGTGAACTTTAACTTCAGCCTTCTCCGTTACTTCTTCTGGCTGTTCTGCAACTACACGCCCTTCAGCCACAGTGGACTGGCCTGCAAGCTTTGCTTCTACCAAGACTGTAGGCCTCTGCTGTGTAAACCCCGGGGATGAAGAGAGAAGGCTGCCTCTTCTTCTTCTTCTTCTTCTTCCTGTTCCTCCGTACCGGAGGGGAGTACCTCGGGCATTTGGGTTGAAACTGTAGCCTTAGGTCCTTTTCTTACCTTCTTCTGGCTAGGCTCACCTTAGGAAGTAGAAGCTCATGGATGATTGGGCACAACTGTAGACACTCTAAAAAAGATAAAACTCTCAGATCTTTCTTCAACCTCTGAACGATGTCTAACTTCTTGACATTTACAAAAGACAAGTCGCAGACAAGCTAATGACCAGTTTTTACTCATCTCTGAGGGACAAAGAAATGACTTAGACTCCACTGATCCAGTGAAGCAAACAGTAAGCCAAGGTTACCTGTAAAGAGGCCAAAGCTGGCCTATGAAGCTAGGTCTGATCAAACACTTAACTTCGCATAAGCCTAAAAGAGAGGTAGCTTCACTAAAAGACCGAAGCTACTAACTTCGTACGAAGCTTCCGTCAACCCCTCTGAAGGCTACTTTAAAGCTTCACTAGAAGCTTCATCCCCAGCTTCGCTCGAAAAAGGAGTGGTCCAGCTCTGCTCTGAGCTGAACTCTTAGCTTCACTAGAGGCTTCACCTAGTTCTACTATGAGCTAAGTTCTAGCTTCGCCTGAAGCTTTGAAGGTAACTTCTCCTAAAAAGAGCTTCTCACTTAGCTCCGCGATGAGCTTTACCAGGTCATCAATTGACCATTTTAAAATCCCACATGGGATTAATGGGTGAACCCCTCTACTTTAGTGGGGTTAATGCCACTTTAAGTAGGCGGTTACACTCGCTCACTTCGTCCTACATTAAGTGGAGACAATTAAGCCGCGATGGCTATTAATAGTTTGAACAAACTTATTAGCTTCACTGGAAGCTCGCAGGTAGCCTCGCCGCAAGGCTATTTCGAGCCTTACTGAAGCTAATAGACTGATTCAGTCTTGCTGAATTCAAGGGGTAGTTACACCCTTATTTTTGCTATTGACATGGGCGGAAAATCTTGGAGAGATTAAGAAGAGACCTATAGCAAAAGGGCTCTTTCGCCTTCTTGCTTCTAAAGCCTCAGCTTGTTTCCAAAATCTCAGAGATTCAATTCTCTTTCATTTAGGGTTCTAACACGCCTTCTATCTTCGAAGATTTTCAGAACCAAGCGAGAAGAAAATTCTATCGAGAAGGCAGCTTGACCACCTTGTTGGCCCAAAGGCACATCAGTCTAGTTTTAATGATGATCAACTCATGTAGTTATAGTACTAATGATCTTGTATTTAATTAGTCTCAGATTTGTGATCAAGATCTTAGTAGGTGTTTAGCTTCAACAAAGGATTTAAAGTCAAGTTTTGGAGCTAACACGGTTTGATTCAAGAGCCTATGCATCAAGACCACATCAAGTACTCAAGAGGAGTCTAACTTTTTGGATCCAAGTTTGGACCAAGTCAAGAAGGAGAAGAAGACTTCAAGTGAAGACTTCAAGAGAAGACTTGTGTCTAGGTTTGTTTTTATAAGATTTTGTTTTTAGATAAAATGTAAGGGATAGAATAGTTAGTGGATTGCTCAAGTATACCATATGCACTCACACACAAGATTTGGATGTATTTTCATAAAAGAATTTTTATTTTGAAAAAATACAAAAAAGTTTTCATTTTGGAACAATACCGTTTTGGTTTTTGGAAGTTTCATATATACATATGTTTTAACCAAAACATTTTAGTGCTTATTGTCAAAAATATAGATATTCATCATGTATGTGTAGTGGATCATATCCATACACTCTATGCTTTAAAAGTGTTTAAAATATCTTGTTTTTGTATTTGGAGAGTTTTGAAAAAAATTTATTTTGGAAAAATACAGATTTTATTTTATGCCAAAATTTCTAAGTTACAAAAATAGTTCAAAATGTTTGTAACATGGTTTGCTTTTATTCAAACATGTTTGTATATCAAAGTATAATACTAAAACTATTTTTGTAGATTTTTAGAGATTTTATGAGATTTTATCAAAGTCAAAAAGCCAAGTCTTCTATTCCCATATCCCTGTTTTTGGCTTCTGCTGGTCGACGGGGCCGGTCGACCGAGCTAGGAGTTGGTCGAGTGAGTCAGTTGATCGACGTGTACAGAACGTGCACGCCAGTCTGGCTGGAGGGCCGGTCGACCGACCCAATCAACCGTTCAGAGAGCTTTGCTATCTGGAAAGCCCTAGTCGACCAGGTCGGTCGACCGGCAGAGAGTTTTGCTCTTTGTTCCAGGCCACGGTCGACCAGGCTGGTCGATCGCTGGCCCAACGGTCAGATTTCTGACCATTGGTGGTCGACCGGGCCGGTCGACCGACAGCAGTCAGAACTGTTGACTGGGCTGTAAACGGCTAGTTTTTGAGAGGCCTATAAAAGGGGACTTTCTTGGGCTGTTTTAGATAAGATTTGAGGAGAGTTTTAAACCTAATTTTTCCCATCTATTTCAGAGTTTTGTCCAGTTGTTTGAGAGCAAATATTTCCAATTAAAAGAAAAATTTATCAAGAGTGTTTTCAAAGTAATTTATTGTGTTTTCCTCCACACATTCCATGCTAGTTTTCTCACACAAATACTTGAGCTATCCATTGCTATATTTACCTATAGGGATCTTTGTTGTGAGAGGATTTTAGGTGATCAAAGTGTTGTGATCATCAAAGTTCTACTTTGTACTTTGCGGAGGCGGACTTGCGGGTTCGCGGTGTTTTGAGTTCTTGTGTGAACTCTTTGTAGAGGTGCGGCCTCGGCAAGCTAGTGGGCTTGCGGTGTGTTGTTCTTGCGGGAACAAGAGAGGGACTAGAGAGTCCAAAGAGCTTGTAGGTGTTGCGGCACCAAGTGATCCGGTGGGATCGATTTTAGTGGAAATCCTTCATACTGCTGAAGGCGGGGACGTAGAGCAAGTGTGCTCGAACCTCAAAACAAATCTCCCATGTTTGCGATTGCTCTCTCTATCTCTTACTTGTCTTCATATCTTGCATACTAATATTGTCTTTATCTTTATATGCTTGATATATTGTGTACTTATTGTTATATGCTTGGGGATTATTTGCTAACACTTGTATTCAACCAAGAGAGCCAAAGCGGCACCTAAACTCTTATTTAGAGGAATCTTGAGGAGTTAGTCCAGAGCCCTTCACGGGAAATCCGGCTACATTCTTGTGTTATACTTGGTGTTTAGTTTAAGAAGTTTTAATTTGCATAAATAGTTTAAATTCCGCATTAATTGTCCATTAGATTAGCTAGTCACCTATTTATCCCCCTCTAGGTGATTACACATCTGACCGATTGTATCGTCAAATGGACAAAGTGATCGCGCGCTGATCAGATTCCTACCGACATAATTTCTCAGAAATCTCAGAGGAGATCTTCCTGTAATTTTCTTTTAAGAGTTGCATGTAATTTTGCTTCTCAATTCTTTTTGTAATTTTTTTCCCAATTAATTTTCAATGAAAAACAAGATGGCGACTCCGCTGGGGAAAGTTCATCTTCCGTAACAAGGAGATGCTGTCGCAATGCAACAGTGAGAATGTTGAACCCGTTACCATCGAAAACTTGATCATCCACTTTGACCAAGAAAAGTTCGAGGAACTCTTCTCTAGGGTTAGCCCAGCACTTCATGCACGGAAGCATAGGAGAGTCTCCATAGCCAAGATTTCACTGGTTACAAACCAGAAGGCAACTCCAATTGAGGCTGAGCCAGTAACATGCGCGGGTGAGCAAGGATCGCTCCAATTTCCTCTAGTCTCAACCGAGACTAAATTGACTTCACACGAATCCAAACAAGTTCCCTATGAACCTAAAATTGCTCAGGGCAAGCAGGTATGGAGGGCGAAGGAAAAATCTTCTCTGTGCAAAGCCTTAGGCAAAGTTGAAGCACCACCTTGCCTCTCGCATGAAGACAAGGGCCAGATGCCCTTAAGTTTTGGCAGCTGTAGCACCCCGATCCGGCGGGTACAGGGACGCAACTGCGACGTACATATGCAGGATGATGGTACCATCACGTATGTACGCTAAGCATCAATAGAACAATACATGGATCAGAGTGCGAAAATACGTGGTGTTATACATTCCAAACAAAATAGTATAAGTTCTTAGTCATCACAAATAGTGACATAATATTACATCAATATTACATCAATAGATAGTACAAAAGTAGACGGTACAGGATATAAAAGATAAAGACTCACGAGCTTGAAATGAGAATCTCGCGAGCGGGGAAGATGGGATGGAACTACGGGTGTCCGCCTGCTCCTCGAAGTAGGCCTGATCCTCAGCTGAAGGGTCCACCTCGGTCCAAGCTGCTAAATCTGAACATACAAATCTAGGATTGTTAATAGGCAACCCAGCGAGTGCAAGAAGAAGTCAAGTGGCAAGTATAAATAAAAGTAAGTACATCAGGTCAAGTATAATGTACCCAAATCAATAAGCATGGAATAACCACAATAAATAGTGAACTATGAAAATGGCATTAGAATTTATGTGGCATGAAATAAAGCAAGTATAGCAGGTCAAATGTCATATAGTAAAATTAGCAAGCAAGGAATAGCTATCATAAATAACAATTAATAGAATTCATGTAACATTAAGTCAATTATCGAGTTATTATTAAGACTCGTTCAATTTGTATGTTTCAGTATATGACCGGTGCCATATACTTCCGCATACAAGCCGAGCGAGGTTGGTTATTAGAAATTGATGGGGAACGACGAACCATGTTTAGAATGGGTCCCGTGCATGCACGGGACAACGGTCCAGGAGTATCCGGTACTGAGCCGGAACGTACTGCTAGGCACCAGGACTTACTATATACCCAAAGGTCTTAGTATACGCCCGAACAGGAATAGAGTGTCACCGTTCAACACAGGATAAACCCAGGGGATTATAGCACACCCGACAGGTAGGCAAGGGGGTAGGGGTGCCAGTACACCCCTCAAAAACGCCTGGTGGCCTCCAGTCAAATCTAACAGGAATAGTTGTACAACATATGTGTGGCCACCATAAACACAGAAGCTATATCGATACCGATCAATTTTCCCCATCCCGGTGTAAGTTGTTTAAAAATAACAGAGTCTCAAATAATAATGTCTACAGGGTATTCACAAAAGTCCAATATCCATGGCTACCTATTACGGGGGTCAACAGGAGCATAATATCAGGATTAATGTCAGGAGTTTTCCCATATCAGGGGTTCAAGTATGCAGTAGTATAGGGGTTCAGGAGTACAAAATATTTGGTAATAATATAATAATCATGCCAAGTTCCCGTAAAAGTGATAGTCATGAATATATCATATAATACAGGTATCAGGGGTGGTAGTGTTGATCAAGGGTCAAAATGTTAAGTCAATGTACTTGTACCACGTTAAAGCATGTCATATACCGGGTATCAGGAGCAGGTGTCAAGTATGACATATATCAAATACATATCAAATACCGGTGTCTAAATATCAAGTGCCGGTGCAAATACCGAGTACCAGTGTAAATACCAAGTGCCGGAATCATAAATCATATATCAAGTGTAACTTGCCAAGTGTCAGTGTAAATACTGAGTGTCGGTGTAAATACCGTGTACAACAACATATATTAATTTGCATAACATGGTATCATGTACTAAAACTATGGTAGCAAGTGCTAGGCATGCTAAAATATCCACATATCAATTTCATGTTATAAATACAAGAGCATTTATTTTTAAGTGTATTAAAAGTTCTCGCCTGAAACCGGGGTGA
The DNA here is from genome assembly GCA_038442645.1 of Agave tequilana. NCBI lineage: Eukaryota > Viridiplantae > Streptophyta > Magnoliopsida > Asparagales > Asparagaceae > Agave > Agave tequilana. Next base: position 208,663 of record JAVJIF010003149.1, on the reverse strand, counting down.
AATACCGGTTAAAAATCCAGAAAATCGGCGATCCGTACGAGCAATCCACTAGCCCTAGTTGTATATTAAATATATAATTATAAATATATATATATATAAATATTAGAAAGGGAGTGAGAGGGGGGGAGAGAGAAAATAGGGTAATTTTTAGAAAAGAAGTATGAATTAAAAGGGGAGGGGTAGGGTTGTAAATATGGGAAAGTAAATTTAGAATGAGGGGATGGGTATTTTAGGGAAGGGGAAAAGTTACTTTTATTTAGGGAAATGAAATGAAAAGAAAGAAAGAAAGAATGAAAGAGAAAAAGAAGAAAGAAAGAAAGAAAGAAAAATGGAGGGGATGGGGGGTGGCGTCGGCCACCGCCGGTGTCGGCGGCCAGGCGCCACCATGGGAGGGGAGGTGGCGCACGGCTTGGGGGGGGAAGGAGGGAGGTGGATTGGTGTTGGAGTTTTGAAGTTGGTTGTTGTTTGGTGGTGGTGGTTGTGGAGGTGATGGTGTTGATTGGTGGTGTTGGGGAGTTAGAGGAGGAGGAGGAGATAATGATGGGGTGGTTGGAGTGGTGGAATTGGTGGAGGTGGGTGGTGAATTTTGGAGGAGGAAGGAAGGTGATAGAGGAGGGTTTTGTTGAAATTAGAGGAGGAGGAGGGGTTTTTGGGGGTGATGGAGGTGTGGAAGGGAGGTGGGATGATGGGGGGTGCGGCGGCGGTGGCTAGGGCGGCGGGGGCGGCGGTGGTGATGGTGCAGGCGGCGACGGCGGCAAGTTGGGCGATGGTGTTGGAGTTGGAGGTTGAAATAGAAGATAATGGAGAAGGAGAAGGGACGAAAGAAGATAATTTAAAGTAGGGAGAAAGAGAGGGAGAGAATGATGAGGGATGGGAGGAATGGTCCCCCTCTTGCTGCTGCTGCTGCTGGAGGAGTTGCAGGGGATGGGAGGTGGAGTGAAGGAGAAGAAAAGAAAAGAAGAAAAGAAAGAAAGTTAAAGAAAAAAGAAAAAATTAATAAGAAAATAAAATAAATTAATTTAAATTTTTTATTATTGAATAATTTATTTATTATAATTTTGGAAGTACAAGGTAGGGGAGTAGAGAAGGAAAAAGTAAGAAAAGAAATTGTCGTAAATAATATTATTATGTTAATAGGGCGAAAATTTGACTGTTTCAGAAACGTTCTAAAAATGCTCAAAAATAGAAAATATTATTTTTAGATACTCGGTCAAATCGGATTCGAGAAATTCAATATAGTTTTTAAATTAAAATCCTAGAATTTTCCGGCGGTACCGGCCTGCACCAGAATCGGTGAAATTTTGATAAACTTAGAAAAATTTTAAAAAATATTTTTAGATAGAAAATGAAATTCTAAGAAGTAACGTGAAATCTGTTTTTGAAAATTTAATCCCATTTGAAAACTAAAAAGCGGGAATCAGCCAGCGACGCCGATCGACACTGGTTTGGAGATTTTGTAGAAAAATTCTAAAAAATTTTAAAAAATAATGATAAACCTAAAATATTAGAAAACAGTGTCTAAAATTGAAATCGGTCAAATCGGACTACCAGAAAAGTCAAATAGGGCTACGACTGGTACCGGGTTCCCGGTCCGGATCAGGACTTACTCTAGGTCTGAGAATCCAGATCCGATACACAATAATATAAGTAATCACAACTCAAAAACACATACAAGAAGAAAACTGAATAATATGGTCGAAAAATTTTGGGACACGTATCAAGGTATGTATCCCGGTATCGGGGTGCTACAATCTACCCGCATAGCAAAAATTTCGTCCTCGAAATTTCTATAAGGAGATGAACATGGAAATAAATAATTGATAAGACAAGAGATGAAGTACATGAGAAAATTACCACTCAAGGCTCGAATAGATGTGGGTAACGGTCACGAATGACGTCTTCCCACCCCCAAGTCGCTTCTCCTGGACTATGCCTGTTCCATGAAACTAGCACCAACGGGATGGTCCGGTTCTTCAGAGTCTTGACACTTCTGTCCATAATAGCCATTGGTTGCTCAGAATATGACAAATATGGCTACAATTCCAACTCTAAATAATCCAATACATGGCTCTCATCCCTTATGTATCTTCTCAGCTGTGACACATGGAACATATTGTGCACTCCTTCCAGTGATGGAGGCAGTGCCAATCTGTAGGCCACTTCTCCTACTCGCTCCAATATCTCAACGGACCTATATACCTCGGACTCAGCTTCCCACATGCACCAAATCTGATCACTCCCTAGTCAGAGATATCTTCAAAAACACATGCTCTCCCACTTGAAACTCCAATGGTCTTCTATTAGAACTACCCAACTCTTCTGTCTGTCCTGTGCTGCACGAAGGTGCTCTTGTCTTGATCTTGTCCACTTCCTGTACTATCACATCCGGCCCCAAATGCCTTCTCTTACTAACTTCATCCCAACACAATGGTGATCTGCATCTCTTGCCGTATAGGGCTTCAAACGGAGCCATCTTGATGCTCGCCTGATAGTTGTTATTGTAGGAAAACTCTGCCAAATGTAGATGGTCTTCCCACGATCCCTTGAAGTCTATCATACAAGCCCTCAACATGTCTTCTAAGATCTGAATGGTCTATTCGGACTGCCCGTCTGTCTCTGGATGATAAGATGTGCTAAACTTTAGACGGGTCCCCAAACTCTCTTGAAGGCTCTCCCAGAAGTGAGATCTGAACCTCGTGTCTCTATCCGACATGATACTAATCGGAACTCCATGCAGTCGAACAATCTTCCTCATGTACTTGTCCGCTAGAAGCTCTGTAGATTGTCCAACTCTGAATGGTATGAAATGTGCTGACTTAATGAGACGGTCAACGACTACCTATACTGCCTTGTTCCCCTTTGGACTGCGGGGTAGAGCGGTAACAAAGTCATAGTAACATGCTCCCACTTCCATTCTGGTATTGGCAAAGGGTATAGTAATCCTGCTGGTCTCTGGTATTCAGCCTTCACTTGCTGACACACTAGATACTTTGTCACATATTATGCGATCTCTCTCTTCATCGCATTCCACCAGAAATGTTGCTTCAGATCCTGATACATCTTAGTTCCTCCAGGGTGTATAGAATAAGCCGAGCTGTGGGCTTCAGCTAAGATCTTTTGTCTAATCTCCCCCTGAGGCACACAAATTCTGCCCCTGAAATAGAGTGCACCATCAGATGTATGCAAACATCTGATCTCATCCCCGCTTTCACTTGCTCTCTGAACTTCAGCAATCTGGGATCTTCTCTCTAAGCTTCTCTGATCTCTTCCATCAGTGTCGGCTAGATCTGAAATGCCATCAACTGCACGGAGCTACTGGCCCTCTGAATCACCATCAAATCTAGTCACCTTATCTCCTTGAGTAGGTCCTCTTGTTGAGTGAGCAACATAACCATGTTGGCTTCAGGTCTTCTACTCAGGGCATCTGGCACAACATTAACCTTGCCAGGATGGTACTGCAAATCTATATCATAATCTGCCATCAACTCAAGCCATCGCCTATGCCTCATATTTAACTCCTTCTGGGTGAAAATATACTTCAGGCTCTTGTGATCAGTGTAAATCAGCACTCGGTCACCAAGCAGGTAATGCCTCCATATCTTCAACGCAAAGATCACAGCTGCCAGCTCTAGATCATGCGTTGGGTAGTTCTTCTCATGAGGCTTTAATTGCCTGGATGCATAAGCCACTACATGTCCATGCTGCATCAATACGCATCCCAGGCCCTTCCCTGAAGCATCACTGTACACAACCATCCCTCCTGTCCCTGAGGGTGTCTTCAAGATTGGAGCTGAAATTAACTTGTTCTTCAACTCCTCAAAAGCTGACACACACTCCTCAGTCTATATATACTTCTCTCCCTTCCTTGTAAGCTTGGTCAAAGGAGCTGCAGTCTTCGAGAAGTCCTGCACAAACCTTCGATAATATCCAACTAGTCTGATGAAGCTCCTGTTCTCTGCACGGACTTCGGAGTTGGCCAATCCTTCACCACCTGAATCTTGCTGGGATCCACTGAGATTCCTTTCTTAGAGACAACATGGCCCAAGAATGCTATACTCTCCAGCCAGAACTCACACTTACTAAGTTTGACATGAAGCTGCTCAAGTCGGAGAGTCTGTAGCGCAACCCTGAGATGCTCCGCATGCTCCTCTTCATTCTTGGAATAGACCAAAATATCATCAATGAATACCAACACAAACTTATCCAGATAGGGTGAGAAGATTCTATTCATCAAGTCCATAAAGACTGCTGGGGTATTTGTAACTCCAAAGGGCATAACTGAGAACTCGTAATGACCCTAGCGAGTCCTAAATGCCATCTTCTGGATATCTTCCTTCTTCACCTTCAACTGATGGTACCCCGACTGCAGATCTAACTTTGAGAATACTTGGGCCCTATGAAGTTGATTAAAGAGATTATCAATCCTCGTCAAAGAGTACTTGTTCTTAATGGTGACTTTGTTTAATTCTCTGTAATCAATGCACAATCTCTTGCCACCATCCTTCTTCTTTGCCAACAACACTGGTGCTCCCCAAGATGAAGTACTCGGTCTAATCAGACACTTGCTCGAATATTCCAGCAGCTGCTCCTTCACTATAGCCAATTCAGTTGGTGCCATTCGGTACGGTGCTTTAGAGATGGGAGTCGCTCCTGGAATAAGGTCAATAGAGAACTCCACAACTCTGTCAGGTGGAAGTCCTAATATCTCTTCAAATACATTTAGGAATTCATTCCACACTGACACTGTCTTCTTTGTCTTCTGCAGTGGCACAATCCAGTTGATCTTCCTTCCAGAGGGACTTGCGTTCTCCAAAGAACTGAAACTACGATTGGTATGGAATCCTAAAGATCACCTTCTTATTGCGACAGTCGATCACCGCATGATACTTGCTGAGCCAAGTCATGCCTAAGATCACATCGTACCCTCCAGTGTCCAGTACGAACATGTCGGCTTCTAACTTCCTACCACATAACTCCACAGTGCACGCCTTGCAAATCTTGTTAGTAATGACTACCCCATTTCCCGTACTAATTTCCCACCGGTCACCCATACATACTAGGGGTATAAAATGCAAAGCAGTAAATCTACTGGATATGAAGCAATATGAGGCACCAGAGTCAAAGAGTGATAAGACTGGAACTGAGTGGACCAAGATTGTACCTGCCACTACTTCTCCAGATGCCTCAGCTTCCTCTGCTGTCAAGTTGTAGGCCTGGCCTCTCCTGTAGCCTACTCCAGTCCTAGGTCCCCTCTGAGCCTGACCCAGAGTCTGAGGCTGGGGAGAAAGTGGAGCTCCTCTGCCTACTGGTCCTAGATTCCTCCTCATCGGTGGTGCTGAAAATGCTGGGGGAGCTGCTCGAGCTGGAAGTGCTGGTGGTTCCACTCAAGCTGGAAGTGCTGGTGGTGTTGGAGTTGCATTCCAGGTCTTCTTAAATGGACACTCTCCTACTGAGTGGTTGCCGGATCCGCATGCCAAACACAGTCCATTGGCCATACGACAGTTCCACTGATTATGCCCAGGCTTCTGACAGTATCCACACATAAGCTGCTGTGAAGGAGGCTAAAATGCCCGCTTGGCCACCGGGTCACCAAAAGATCTGACTGGATTCCCCCTGTGCACTTGCTGAAATTGGCGCTTCATAGGCTTGTACTGTAGCTCAACTCTCCTCCTCTTCTCCAATCCCTGCTCCACATCACGAGCAATAGAAAGAACTTGAGAGTATGTCTTCAGCTGGTGGGGCATAAGCAACATTTAGATTTTCACCCTCAATCCTTGCTGAAATCTGCTAGCCCTCTTCTCCTCGTCGGCTACCATATATGGTGCAAACTAACTAAGTCTCAGGAATTCAGCAGCATACTCATTCACCGATCGATTCCACTGCTGCAGCTTGATAAACTAATCCTCCATCTCCTTCTGAGCTGTTGCAAGGAAATACCTCTCATAGAAGCCCTTCGAGAACTGGTCCCAAGAGATAAGCTTCTCCAGCCTCGCCTCCTCGGCTAGCCACCAAGTCCTCGCCACATCTTTCAGCTGGATCTTGGCCACTTCCACCTAGTTCTCACCAAGAATTCTGGCCGCCTTCAGAAGGTCAGTCATGTCAATCAACCACTGCTATGCATCCAGGGGCTTCTCAGTGCCCGAAAATTCTGCCGGCTGCAACCTCCTGAAATCCGATATAGTATCCGGCCTCTGCTCCCGGGGTGCAGTCAGTAATCCTTATCGCAAGAGCTCTGTCTGTTGCTGTTGGCTAGTCATCATCCCCTGGAGTATCCTCATCATATCGTTCTCCCCGTACGGACCTTCACGGGAAGTGCCAGGACCGTTACGTGTCCCCCGTCTCTCCATATTCGAGCCGACTGAAAAGGTAACGGAATATGAGATTTTAGAAATTAAGGGATGGATTTCAAGAAAAGAATAGATAACTTTGTACTTGTAATTAGAATGTATAACAAAGACTCGTGTGACTCAGTCGCAAATTAACCCAATATTAATTTGCAGACTGGCTGTATTGAAGGTGTGAGAGCTTAGGCTCTGATACCAACCTGTAGCGCCCCGATCCGGCGGGTACGGGGACGCCACTATAACGTACATACGCAGGGTGATGGTACCATCACGTATGTACGCTAAGTATCAATACAACACAATACATGGATCAGATTGCGGAAATACGTGGTGTTATACATTCTAACACAAAATAGTATAAGTTCTTAGTCATCACAAATAGTGACATAATATTACATCAATATTACATCACTAGATAGTATAAAAGTAGACGGTACAGGATACAAAAGATAAAGACTCACGAGCTGGAAAAGAGAATCTCGCGAGCGGGGAAGACAGGATGGAACTACGGCTGATTCGCCTGCTCCTCGAAGTAGGCCTCATCCTCAGCTGAAAGGTCCACCTTGGTCCAACCTGCTAAATCTGAACATACAAATCCAGGGTTGTTAGTGGGCAACCCAGCGAGTGCAAGAAGAAGCCAAGTGGCAAGTATAAATAAAAGTAAGTGCATCAGGTCAAGTATAATGTACCCAAATTAATAAGCATGGAATAACCACAATAAATAGTGAAATATGGAAATGACATTAGAATTTAGTGGCATGAAATAAAGCATGTGTAACAGGTCAAATGTCATGTAGTCAAATTAGCAAGCAAGGAATAGCTACCATAAATAACAATTAATAGAATTCATGTAACATTAAGTCAATTATCGAGTTATTATTAAAACTCGTTCAATTTGTATGTTTCAGTATATGACCGGTGCTATATACTTTCGCATATAAGCCGAGCGAGGTTGGTTATTGAAAATTGATGGGGAACGATGAACCATGTTTAGAATGGGTCCCATGCATGCCCGGGACAACGGTCCAGGAGTATCCGGTACTAAGCCGGAACATACGGCTAGGCACCGGGACTTACTAGATGCCCGAAGGTCTTAGTATACGCCCGAACAGGAATATAGTGTCACCGTTCCCTACAGGATAAACTCAGGGGATTATAGCACACCCGACAGGCAGGCAAGGGGGTAGGGGTGCCAGTACACCCCTCGGAAACGCCTGGTGGCCTCCAGGTCGAATCCAACAGGAATAGTTATACAACATATGTATGGCCACCATAAACACAGAAGCTATATCGATACCCATCAATTTCCCCCATCCCAGTGTAAGTTGTTTAAAAATAACAGAGTCTTAAATAATAATGTCTACAGGGTATTCACAAAAGTCCAATATCCATGGCTATCCTATTATGGGGGTCAACAGGAGTACAATATTAGGAGTAATATCAGGAGTCTCCCTATTTCAGGGGTTCAAGTATACAGGAGTACATGGGTTCAGGAGTACCAAATATCTGGTAATAATATAATAATCATGCCAAGTCCCCGTAAAAGTAATAGTCATGAATATGTCATATAATACAGGTATCAGGGGTGGTAGTGTCCGATCAAGGGTCATAATATCAAGTCAATGTACTTTACCACGTGAAAGCATGTCATGTACCGGGTATCAGGAGCAGGTGGCAAGTATGACATATATCAAATACTGGTATCTAAATATCAAGTGCCGGTGTAAATACCGAGTACCAGTGTAAATACCGAGTGCCGGAATAATAAATCATATATCAAGTATAACATGCCAAGTGTCAGTGTAAATACCGAGTGCCGTGTAAATACCATGTACAACAACATATATTAACTCGCATAACATGGTATCATGTACTAAAACTATGTTAGCAAGTGCTAGGCATGCTAAAATGTCCACATATCAATTTCATGTTATAAATATAAGAGCGTTTATTTTTAGTGTATTAAAAAGCACTCGCCTGAAACTGGGGTGAAATACCGGTTAAAAATCTGGGAAATCGGCGATCCGTACGAGCAATCTACTAGCCTGTAGTTGTATATTAAAATATATAATTATAAATATATATATAAATATCAGAGAGGGAGTGAGAGGGGGAGAGAGGAGAAAGAAAGTTGTAGGAAGGAGAGAGAGAGAAAGAGAGAGAAATAGGGTAATTTTTAGAAAAGAAGTATGAATTAAAAGGGGAGGGGTAGGGTTGTAAATATGGGGAAGTAAATTTAGAATGAGGGGATGGGTATATTAGGGAAGGGGGAAAAGTTAGTTTTATTTAGGGAAATGAAATGAAAAGAAAGAAAGAAAGAAAGAAAGAAAAAAAATGGAGGGGATGTGGGAGGCCGTCGGCCACCGCCGGAGGCGGCGGCGACGGCGCCACCAGGGGAGTGGAGGCAGCGTGCGGCTTAGGGGGGAGGAGGGAGGTGGAGTTGGTGTTGGAGTTTTGAAGTTGGTTGTTGTTTGGTGGTGGTGGTAAATGGTGGTGGTGGTGGTTGTGGAGGTTGTGGTGATAATTGGTGGTGTTGGGGAGTTAGAGGAGGAAGAGGAGACAATGATGGGGTGGTTGGAGTGGTGGAATTGATGGAGGTGGTGGTGAATTTTGGAGGAGGAAGGGAGGTGATGGAGGTGGGTTTTGTTGAAATTGGAGGAGGAGGAGGAGGGGTTTTGGGGGTGATGGAAGTGTGGAAGGGAGTCGGGGTGATGGGGGGTGCGGCAGTGGTGGCTAGGGCGGTGGTGGTGATGGTGGAGGCGGCGGCGGTGGTGAGTTGGGTGATGGTGTTGGAGTTGGAGGTTAAAATAGAAGATAATGGAGAAAAAGAAGGGAGGAAAGAAGATGATTTAAAGAAGGGAGAAAGAGAGGGAGAGAATGATGAGGGATGGGGGAATGGCCCCCCACTCTTGCTGCTACTGCTACTAGAGTTGCAGCTGCTGCTGCTGCTGGAGGAGTTGCAGGGGATGGGAGGTGGAGTGAAGGAGAAGAAAAGAAAAGAAGAAAAGAAAGAAAGTTAAAGGAAAAAATTAATAAGAAAATAAAATAAATTAGTTTTAAAATTTTAATATCAAATAATTTATTTATTATAATTTTTGGAAGTACAAGATAGGGGAGTAGAGAAGGAAAAAGGAAGAAAAGAAATTTCGGTAAATAATATTATTATTTTAATAGGGCGAAAATTTGACTGTTTCAGAAACGTTCCGAAAAATTTTAAAAAATAGAAAATATTATTTTAAGATAAATAGTGAATTAGATTTGAGAAATTTAATGTAGTTTTTAAATTAAAAATCCTGGAAACTTCTGGCGGTACTGGCCGACACCAGAATCGGTGAAATTTGATAAATTTAGAAAATTTTATAAAAATATTTTTAGATAGAAAATGAAATTCTAAGAAGTAACGTGAAACCTATTTTTGAAAATTCAATCTCATTTGAAAACTAGAAATCCGGGAGTCAGTCAGCGATGCCGACTGACACTGGTTTTGGAGATTTTGCAGAAAAATTTAAAAAATTCTAGAAAATCATGATAAATCTAAAATATTAGAAAACAATATTTAAAACTGAAATCGGTCAAATCGGACTACCAAAAAAGTCAAATCGGGCTACTGGCTGGTACCGGGCTCTTGGTCCGGGTCAGGGCTTACTCTAGGTCTGAGAATCTAGATCTGATACACAATAATATAAGTAATCACAACTCAAAAACACATACAGGAAGAAAATTGAACAATATGGTTGAAAAATTTTGGGACATGGTCAAGGTACGTATCCCGGGATCGGGGTGCTACAGCAGCGTTGCTTACGCTAGCCACGAAGCTGAATTGAGACTACAAGGGCGTGAATTTCCACTAGCTTCGCCCAACCCGAGAGCACTAATTTCCAACGCTAACTTTGCCCTTATGAGCAAAGTTAAGGGGGTATCCTTAAGTGCTGATAGTATTGCTTTTGCAGCTTCAGTACCTAAGGGTACCAACTATGCAGCTCTAGTACCTAAGGGTACTAATAAAGTTCCTAGCCGCGAGGCTGGAACTGAAGCACTCAGCAGCGCTAATTATCTTCATCGTAAGGCAAAGAACAAAGCACCACTTCGTGCTAAAGGCGAAGTCACCATGACTTCGACCCCAAAGTCTTCTGGCACTAAGTTCGTGCTTGGGGGCGGAGCTACAAGTATATCTTTGCCAATCGAAGCTAATACTACTGACAAGGTGATTTCCAAATCACCTGTATTTAAAAACAAGAGCCTTGATGCTAGAGTTCTCTAGCCTGAACAGCCCAGTACACGATCTGCTTGAGTCTCTGTACGAGATCATGTAAGCTTGGTTAATCCCGATTACGAGAGTTCTGATCTAACAAACGAAAGTTACTCCATACCTCTACCTCCTGCTGTGAACAAGTAGGATGTCAATTGGTGACGGTCCATTCAATTCATTACTAACTAGGGCCAGTACCCGCTACTCTTCCAGCCCGACAGTCAATTTTCAACCGACTATCGATTCAAGCCCCGGTCAAACTCACAAAAAGAGAAAAGGGAAATGTGCCAGATCTTCCCTCAGCATCCGTCAACATGATAGGGAGGAGACGTGAACCGCTCAGGGGTAGACGAGGGAGACAGGATACTAACTCTCTTTCGTTCAGTTCTCCAGATTCAGAGTATAGCCATAGTGATAGGTAGTAAAAAATGCATAATTGTCATCACATTTACTATCACATTTTCATATTTATTCATATAATCATGCACTATTACTAATATTTTATTATTTATTGTGTGCAGGCCTTGAGTAATAAAAATAAAGGAATGAAGCCTTAAAAGAAGCCCACGAGCCCATGTTCAAGCCCAATGCAAAAGTTGCAATTATCAAATGTCAAAATTGCAATTACTAAGGGCAATAGTTGCAAATACTAAAAGAAGAGGGAAGGATAGACTTCTATTCAACCCTAAATGCTTGCAGGATGAGGATAAAAGCCAAAGAAGAGAGAGCAAAGATAAAAAATTCATTGTTAAAAGATATTGGAAGATTTGGATTTAGGATAACTTGCTTCCCAAGTTATCCTGAAATCTCAAAATAAGGAGTCAGGATACAGCTTTCAGACGGATAAACCCAGATAGACGGACCAGAGGAGGCCATGCGCGAAAGCGCGTGGCCAGCCGACAATACTTGGCCGCAGAAACGCGGCCAAAGCCGCGTTTCCGCGGCAATCTGGATGAGACTGGGCAACTGTTTTCTTGGAGGAATCGTACTGGGACTCTACTTCCTTCTGCACCTATAAATACCCCTGCAGAGCAACAGAGAAGGGCGTACAGTCGAGTCCAGCATAGTACAGAGCTAAATCTAGGGTTTTTAGGCTAGTTTGTAGTTTAGGTTTTTATTTTTTTTTTGTAATTTTATTTTTTTTATGTAACTGAGAGTAGAGGATGCTTTCATGGAGGAAGGAGTTCATACTTGTACTGAGGTGACATCGGTGTAAGTCAAACTTTTCTTTCATTGTTAATAGAATCAATTCAAGGTTTGTTTTTGTTATTCTTGTTTTATTTTTGTTCTTCTATTCTTGTTTTATTTTTGTTCTTCTATTCTTGTTTTATTTTATTTTTTTCTCTGATGTCTTGCAAACCATGAGATCTGATCGCTTCGAGATTGCTCAGCCGAAGAAGTGCCCTTGATGGCCTATAGTGATGAACAAGCCTCTCTTGCTAGTATAGTTTGTCTTTTCTTTTCGTAGTGTAGATCGAGAAGGGGAAAGATCCTATACGCCATCCTTGAATGCCTTCAAAGACAAGGTAAGTCGTTGCAACGGATCAAAGGTAAACAGGGCAGAAGAAGTAGGTATGTGTTTTTTTTAGTTTATAATTTTCTTTTCTTTCTTTAGTTTAGATAACCAACTCCACATCTTTCCAATTTCTTTCACACTTCTCATTGTAAATACCACACTTCTCATTGTAAATACTATTGTAAATAACAAAATAAATAAAAAAGAGATAACTTACTGTAATACCCCGTTTCCGGAATACGTACTTGGTTGCGTGTTCAGTTTTTCGATCGTATTTTTCGGTTTACTTCCTGTATTTGACCGATTTCAGTTTTAAAAGTCATTTTCCAATATTATATATTTTCTATGATTTTCTGGAATTTTCCTGAATTTAATTAAATATTTTCAAAACGGTGTCGACTAGTACCGCTGATCGATTCTCAGATTTTTTAATTCACAAACAGCTAGGAATTTCTAGAAGGTCCTTTAGACTTTATTTCTTAGAATCATATTTTCTATCTAAATACTTTTTCTGGGAATTTTATGAATTTATGAAAGTTCCAACGGAGTCGGTAGGTAACTGATTCCGGGATTTTTAGTTTTAAAACCATAAATTATTTCTTCAAACGAATTTCACCATGAGTCTTAAAATGTTATTCTTGATTTTTAGTAAAATTTTCGGGTCGTTCCGAGATACTTGAATTTCGGACGATTCCGGTATTTTCCAAAATTCCATTTTCCAATTTTCCAATAATTCCAATTTTCCACATAATCCCACTCACTTTCACCTAATCCTTTTTAAATCCCACTCATTCTCTCTCTCCCCCATGGCCGGCCAAGTGGCCAAGTGAGGGACACCTCACCCTCCCCATATTTGCACAAAACCCCCTCTCAATTACACTATTTGCAACTCCTTTACAAAATCTAACACCTATATAAACAATCTCTTTACATTTCTTTTCCTTTTTCTTCATTTCACCTAAGTGTTAGCCCTCACCAAGAGATCTCTCCTCCTTCTCAACCTCAACCCTAGCTCCAAGAACCACCTCAAGGACTTCATCTCCACCTCAAGCAACCACCTTGGACCTTGGATCATAGCCTTCTTCGCCACCGAAGATCACCTTGGCGCCATTCGTCGTCAACGACTCCTTCGACCGCATAAAACGTCGATTGATCACTCCTAGTGAGTATCCTTACTCACCAAGACATGTGAATTCCCTAGTATACTTGTATTCCACATCTTGTTCACTTGTGCCTTCAAAATCACACATTTGACCTTCAAATTCGACCTGCAAATTCTGTTCTGTACGCTACTTACAGACCCAGATTAGTCGACTTGACCTAGGCATTAGTCGACTAACCCTTCTAGTTGAACCATAACCTTTTTCTGAAACACAGTTTTAGTCGACTTACCCTGATCATTAGTCGACTAACCCTTTCTGGAAATGAACCTCAACTCTCTGGAAATCACTGTTAGTCGACTACACATTCCTCCCTAGTCGACTAACCTTACTCGAACCAGAAACCCAACTCTCGGCCCTAGTCGACTTATCCTATTTATTAGTCGACTATAGACTACTAGTCGACTAACCCTTCTCACCTTAGTCGACTCCTGAAACAAACTTAACTCTCTGTATCCCAGTTCTAGTCGACTTAGCTTGACTGTTAGTCGACTTACGTGTCTGTTAGTCGACTACCCTTTTTACCTAGTCGACTAACTTTCCCTGAAACAGAATATCAACTCTCTGGAACCCAGTTTTAGTCGACTAATCCAGACTGTTAGTCGACTTAAGACCCCTACCAGTCGACTACACCTTCCACCTAGTCGACTAATTTAAGCTGTTTATTATAGTTGATTTCTTTTCTAAATTTGGATCTTACCCTGATACATGTGTATTATATTATGCTTGTTCATGCTTCATAACTGATACTACTTGGCCTATTACTGGATGGATGTTATCTCTTGTAACTTCATGACTTGTTATTACATATTCTCGTTTCATGACATGTTAAATAGTGAATATCACCACTTATCATGCCATCTCTTGAACCAAGCATGATGCATTCAACTTTTGTATAAAATGGACCAACTTACATTGGGTCAGGGGGAAACATGCGGATATCGATATGTGTTCGTGTTTACAGTGGCATTAGGTATATTGTACAATTATATTCCGGTCTAACCTGAGGGCCTCCAGGAGACCGAGGGGAGTGCTTGCTCCCTCTTCCTGAGTACTATCATGATAAGGGCATACATAAGTCCCTCCTGAATAGCCTAGCGGCTGGCTTCCGTTACCAAGCAACGGAACAATCCTGGACCGTTATCCCGGGCATGTACGGGGTCCACTGTAAACATAGTTCGTTGATACCCCCGCTGTTTCTAATAACAACCTTGTATTACTAGGATATGGATCTATGTGCGCTGGGACGCTGGGTCACATAGCTAGATATCACAGTAAGACAAGTAATAATAATAATAGACTTTAACTATGTATCCATTTCATCCTGATTATAGTTCTTTATGCTTTCATTACTTGTTGGTTTATATTCATTATGCTGTTCCGTCCTTATTATTCATGTCACTTAGCCACTTGGCTATAACCTGTTCATTTTCGGGAGGTCCTGACTCCCTTGGATTTGTATGTTCAGGTTCCGAAGCTTGGATCGAAGTGGAGCCATCCACAGAAGATCGAGCTTTCTTTAGCGAGCAGGTTGATTAGCTCCAGTCCTTGCGCCAGATCTTTCTTTTTGACTCACGGGATCTTCATCCTACTCGTGAGCATTTTGTGTTTATGTTGTATCTTTTGCTTTTGGACTTAGTTGTGATAAAAGATACATGTAATGTGTAACATTTTATCATATCTTGTGATGACTTGTACTTGTACTTTTATGTTGGCATATGTATGGAAATCACGCTTTGTCGTGCACTCTGATCCTCGTTGTACTTTTATGCTTAGCGTGTATACGTGGGGGCACCTTTTGACCTGCGTATATACGTCGCAGTGACGTCTCCGTATCCGTGGGATCGGGGCGTTACAGGTTGGTATCAGAGCTTAGGCTCTCACACCTAAAGTACAATCAAGCAGCAAATTACTGTAATTTGCTATTGCCAACTACAATGTACAAAGTTATCTAGTCCTTCTTGATTCCTTCTTGATTCCTTCCCTTGTGTCCCTTGTGTCCTAAACTCCTTCCATTTTTCCAAATTCCAGTTATCCTTTCCCAAATTCGGTATGGAGAGAAGGACGGGTCGTAGCAACTCTGGGCAAGCATCGAATGGACCCACGGGAGAGAATGTGGACATTCTGAGAGTCATTCAGACGATGATGGAGAACCAGCAGCAGCAGACGGAACTCCTCCGGCAAGAATTGGCAGCTCCAAAGGAACAGAGGCCAGGAAATGTTTCAGACTTCAGGCGGCTGCAACCAGCCATATTCACGGGTGAAGAGAAACCCCTGGATGCTGAGCAATGGCTGACAGACACCACAGACTTATTGAATGCAGCTCGAGTTCCAAAGGAGAATCAAGTGGAGGTGTTAAGATTCAACTGAAGGATATAGCCAGAACTTGGTGGCTAGCTGAGGAGGCCAGATTGGAGAAGCCTGTCACCTGGGACACATTCTCCAAGAGCTTTTATAGCAGATTCTTCCCGCCACTGCTCAGAAGGACATGGAAGAGCAGTTCATCAGACTTCAGCAAGGGAATAGGTCCGTGGATGAGTATGCCGCGGAATTTCTCAGGCTTAGCCGCTTTGCTCCGTACATGGTAACTGATGAGGAGAAGCGGGCTAGCAGATTTCAGCAGGGCTTGCAGATGGATATTCAGGTCTTCTTGATGCCCCAGCAGCTGAAGACTTATTCAGAAGTTCTCACCATAGCTCGGGAGGTAGAGCGTGGGCTAGAGAAGAAGCAAGAGAGCCAGATGAGGAACCAGGCCATGAAGAGGCCATTTCCACCTATGGGGAGAGGAGGCCCTTACAGAGCAGCGAAGGTTCAGGCTTTGAGGCAACCATTCAGACCGGCTCCTTACCAGACGGCCCAACCATTATCCTTCTGCAGCTATTGTCAGAAACCAGGCCATGTTCGTCAGAATTGCCGTAGGGCAAATGGGTTATGTTTGGTGTGTGGTTCCCGAGACCATTCCATCGAGGCCTGTCCACACAGGAAAATGGGGATAGCCGGCCAAGCTTTGCCAGCACTTCAAGGACCGAATGGACAGAGGGCACTTCCAGGGCCACCGGGGCAGAGGAATCAGGGGCCGATGATCAGGAGAGTTCCTCCCCCTCCTCCACAGCAAGCTATTCGCCCAGTCCAGGGAGGAGCTAGGACCGCAGCAGGGCGTGGAAGGGGGCAAGCCTTCAATTTGACAGAAGTAGAGGCTGAGACTTCTGAGGAGGTGATAACAGGTAATATCAGGGTGCATTCTAAACCTGTTTTAGCCCTCTTCGATTCAGGTGCTTCACATTGTTTTATCTCAGATCATTTTGTGGCATTGCATTCCATACCTGTTAGATCTTTAGACCACAAATGGGAGATTAGTACAGGGAATGGAGTAGTCATATCTTCTAGAGTTTGTGCTGACTGTCCAGTAGAACTTTGTGATAAGACCTTGGCCATAGATATGCTCGTACTAGACACCAAGGGGTACGACGTAATCTTAGGCATGACCTGGCTCAGTCAGTACTATGCAGTTATTGACTGTAGGGAGAAGAAGATTATTTTCAGGATCCCTCGTCAACCGGAATTCCAATTCAGTGGAGAAGTGAAGTCTACTAAGAGGAAGACTCGGTTGACTACTTCGGAGGTTCAGAAGGGAGTACCGGTGTGGGATGAATTTCCAGGAGTCTTTGCTGAGATCTCAGGACTGCCACCTGAAAGGATGATTGAGTTCTCTATTGAGACTGTGCCTGGAGTGGCTCCTATATCCAAGGCTCCGTACAGGATGGCACCTGCGGAGTTAGAGATTCTGAAGAAGCAGCTGCAGGAATACTCTGATAAGGGATTGATTCGACCAAGTACTTCACCATGGGGAGCTCCAGTACTATTGGCGAACAAGAAGGATGGTGGTAAAAGACTTTGTATTGATTATAGAGAATTGAACAAGGTTACCATCAAGAACAAGTATCCCTTACCAAGGATTGATGATTTGTTTGATCAGCTTCATGGAGCCCGGGTATTCTCTAAATTGGATTTGCAGTCAGGTTACCATCAGCTAAGGATGAAGAAAGAGGATATCCCGAAGACGGCATTCAGGACCCGTTATGGCCACTATGAATTTCTAGTTATGCCTTTCGGAGTCACCAATGCCCCTGCAGTTTTCATGGATTTGATGAACCGAGTGTTCTCGCCCTACTTGGATCAGTTTGTTGTTGTTTTTATAGATGACATCTTGATCTATTCAAAGGACAACAAGGAGCATGCAGAGCACTTGAGGATTGTATTGTAGACTCTCCAGCAGGAGCAGCTTCATGTGAAGAGGAGCAAGTGTGACTTTTGGTTGGACAGTATAGCCTTCCTTGGGCACATAGTTTCAGCGGAAGGAATTTCAGTTGATCCTAGCAAAGTCCAGGCAATGAGGGACTGGCCAATTCCAAAGACGGTGACTGAGATTAAGAGCTTTCTTGGACTAGCCGGATATTACAGACGCTTTGTCCAAGACTTCTCTAGGATTGCAGCCCCGTTGACCAAGCTCACCAGGAAAGGAGAAAGGTACATATGGACAGAGGAATGTACTGCAACTTTTGAGCAATTGAAGCAGAGGCTCATTTCAGCTCCAATCTTGAGGACTCCCTCAGGAAGAGGAGGGATGGTCATCTTCAGTGATGCATCAGGAAAAGGCCTGGGATGTGTACTTATGCAACATGATCATGTTATAGCTTATGCATCTAGGCAACTGAAGCCTCATGAGCGGAATTACCCAACTCATGACTTGGAGCTAGCAGCTGTCATATTTGCTTTGAAGATCTGGAGGTATTATCTTCTGGGAGATAAGGTGTTGATATACATGGATCACAAGAGCCTCAAGTATATCTTCTCACAGAAGGAGTTGAACATGAGGCAGAGGCGGTGGTTGGAGCTTATGGCGGACTATGATATTGACTTGCAATATCATCCAGGCAAGGTCAATACAGTTCCGGATGCACTGAGCAGGAAGCCAGAGTATAGAGTGCTTGTCCAACTTACTCAGCAGAAGGAATTGATTCAAGACATCATCAGATTGGACTTGATGTTGGTGCAAGGAGCTGATAAGGCGGGACAGTTCATGACCATGCAGATTCAGTCAGCATTGATAGATGAGATCAAGGAAGCTCAAAAGGAAGACCCCAGATTGCAGCAATTCCGAGCTCAGGTAGAGGCTGGATTGAGGACCGATATCAGTATTCATCCGGATGGTGCCTTATACTTTGGTAGCAGGATTTGTGTTCCCCAAGGAGAAGTTCGGCAGAAGATTTTAGCAGAAGCACACAGTTCAGCTTATTCCATACACCCAGGGGGAACCAAGATGTATCAGGACTTGAAGAAGCAGTTTTGGTGGAATGCTATGAAGAGGGAGATAGCCCAGTATATTGCCAAGTGCTTGGTTTGCCAGCAGATAAAGATTGAGCATCAAAGGACAGCTGGACTTCTGCAACCTTTACCGATACCTGAGTGGAAGTGGGAGCACATCACCATGGATTTTGTCACGGCATTGCCTCGCAGTTCTAAAGGTAATAATGCGGTGTGGGTAATCATCGATCGCCTCACCAAATCAGCTCACTTCATACCATTCAGGGTGGGTCAGACAACAGAGGTTCTGGCAGACAAGTACATGAAGGAGATAGTTCGTCTGCATGGAGTTCCAGTTAGTATTGTATCAGACAGAGACACCAGATTCAGATCTCATTTCTGGGAAAGCCTCCAAGAAAGTCTAGGGACTCGTCTGAAATTCAGTACTTCATATCATCCTCAGACAGACGGACAATCTGAGAGGACTATCCAGATTCTTGAAGATATGTTGCGGGCCTACATGATTGAATTCCAGGGATCATGGGAAGACCATCTTCACTTGGCTGAATTTTCTTATAATAACAGCTATCAGGCAAGTATCAAGATGGCACCTTTTGAAGCATTGTATGGAAGGAAGTGCAGGTCACCGATTTGTTGGGATGAAGTCGGTGAGAGGAGACTTTTGGGGCCGGAGATCCTGATTCAGACAACAGATAAAGTCAGGATTATCAGAGATCACCTCAGGGCAGCGCGGAGTCGGCAGAAGAGTTGGGCAGACACACTGAGAAGGCCATTGGAATTCCAGGCAGGGGATCATGTGTTTTTGAAGATATCACCTACAAAGGGAGTAATCCGGTTCGGTACTCGTGGAAAGCTTAGTCCGAGATATATCGGCCCATTCGAGATCTTGGACCGAGTGGGAGAGGTGTCTTACAGGTTGGCGTTACCGCCATCTTTGGACGGAGTTCACAATGTATTCCACGTGTCACAGCTGAGGAAGTATGTGAAGGATGATAGCCATATTCTGGATCACTCCGAACTGGAACTACAGCCGGATTTGTCATACCAAGAGCAACCGATGGCCATTTTGGACAGAAGTGTCAAGACATTGAAGAACAAAGCCATACCATTAGTGTTGGTATCTTGGAACAGACATGCCCCTGGAGAAGCCACATGGGAACGAGAGGATGTTGTCCGTGAGCGTTACCCTCAATTCTTCACTTCTTGATTTGGTAAAACTCCTTCCTTCTATTCCTTTCTACTGTTATCTTTCTTATCATCCTTATCTATCTGTTATCCTTCTTTGCTGTTACCTTTCACCTTATGAAATTTTGAGGACGAAATTTTTATAAGGTGGATGGATTGTAATACCCCGTTTCCGGAATACGTACTTGGTTGCGTGTTCAGTTTTTCGATCGTATTTTTCGGTTTACTTCCTGTATTTGACCGATTTCAGTTTTAAAAGTCATTTTCCAATATTATATATTTTCTATGATTTTCTGAAATTTTCCTGAATTTAATTAAATATTTTCAAAACCTGTGTCGACCAGTACCGCTGATCGATTCTCGATTTTTTAATTCACAAACAGCTAGGAATTTCTAGAAGGTCCTTTAGACTTTATTTCTTAGAATCATATTTTCTATCTAAATACTTTTTCTGGGAATTTTATGAATTTATGAAAGTTCCAACGGAGTCGGTAGGTAACTGATTCCGGGATTTTTAGTTTTAAAACCATAAATTATTTCTTCAAACGAATTTCACCATGAGTCTTAAAATGTTATTCTTGATTTTAGTAAAATTTTCGGGTCGTTCCGAGATACTTGAATTTCGGACGATTCCGGTATTTTCCAAAATTCCATTTTCCAATTTTCCAATAATTCCAATTTTTTACATAATCCCACTCACTTTCACCTAATCCTTTTTAAATCCCACTCATTCTCTCTCTCCCCCATGGCCGGCCAAGTGGCCAAGTGAGGGACACCTCACCCTCCCCATATTTGCACAAAACCCCCTCTCAATTACACTATTTGCAACTCCTTTACAAAATCTAACACCTATATAAACAATCTCTTTACATTTCTTTTCCTTTTCTTCATTTCACCTAAGTGTTAGCCCTCACCAAGAGATCTCTCCTCCTTCTCAACCTCAACCCTAGCTCCAAGAACCACCTCAAGGACTTCATCTCCACCTCAAGCAACCACCTTGGACCTTGGATCATAGCCTTCTTCGCCACCGAAGATCACCTTGGCGCCATTCGTCGTCAACGACTCCTTCGACCGCATAAAACGTCGATTGATCACTCCTAGTGAGTATCCTTACTCACCAAGACATGTGAATTCCCTAGTATACTTGTATTCCACATCTTGTTCACTTGTGCCTTCAAAATCACACATTTGACCTTCAAATTCGACCTGCAAATTCTGTTCTGTACGCTACTTACAGACCCAGATTAGTCGACTTGACCTAGGCATTAGTCGACTAACCCTTCTAGTTGAACCATAACCTTTTTCTGAAACAAAGTTTTAGTCGACTTACCCTGATCATTAGTCGACTAACCCTTTCTGGAAATGAACCTCAACTCTCTGGAAATCACTGTTAGTCGACTACACATTCCTCCCTAGTCGACTAACCTTACTCGAACCAGAAACCCAACTCTCGGCCCTAGTCGACTTATCCTATTTATTAGTCGACTATAGACTACTAGTCGACTAACCCTTCTCACCTTAGTCGACTCCTGAAACAAACTTAACTCTCTGTATCCCAGTTCTAGTCGACTTAGCTTGACTGTTAGTCGACTTACGTGTCTGTTAGTCGACTACCCTTTTTACCTAGTCGACTAACTTCCCTGAAACAGAATATCAACTCTCTGGAACCCAGTTTTAGTCGACTAATCCAGACTGTTAGTCGACTTAAGACCCCTACCAGTCGACTACACCTTCCACCTAGTCGACTAATTTAAGCTGTTTATTATAGTTGATTTCTTTTCTAAATTTGGATCTTACCTTGATACATGTGTATTATATTATGCTTGTTCATGCTTCATAACTGATACTACTTGGCCTATTACTGGATGGATGTTATCTCTTGTAACTTCATGACTTGTTATTACATATTCTCGTTTCATGACATGTTAAATAGTGAATATCACCACTTATCATGCCATCTCTTGAACCAAGCATGATGCATTCAACTTTTGTATAAAATGGACCAACTTACATTGGGTCAGGGGGAAACATGCGGATATCGATATGTGTTCGTGTTTACAGTGGCATTAGGTATATTGTACAATTATATTCCGGTCTAACCTGAGGGCCTCCAGGAGACCGAGGGGAGTGCTTGCTCCCTCTTCCTGAGTACTATCATGATAAGGGCATACATAAGTCCCTCCTGAATAGCCTAGCGGCTGGCTTCCGTTACCAAGCAACGGAACAATCCCGGACCGTTATCCCGGGCATGTACGGGGTCCACTGTAAACATAGTTCGTTGATACCCCCGCTGTTTCTAATAACAACCTTGTATTACTAGGATATGGATCTATGTGCGCTGGGACGCTGGGTCACATAGCTAGATATCACAGTAAGACAAGTAATAATAATAATAGACTTTAACTATGTATCCATTTCATCCTGATTATAGTTCTTTATGCTTTCATTACTTGTTGGTTTATATTCATTATGCTGTTCCGTCCTTATTATTCATGTCACTTAGCCACTTGGCTATAACCTGTTCATTTTCGGGAGGTCCTGACTCCCTTGGATTTGTATGTTCAGGTTCCGAAGCTTGGATCGAAGTGGAGCCATCCACAGAAGATCGAGCTTTCTTTAGCGAGCAGGCTGATTAGCTCCAGTCCTTGCGCCAGATCTTTCTTTTTGACTCACGGGATCTTCATCCTACTCGTGAGCATTTTGTGTTTATGTTGTATCTTTTGCTTTTGGACTTAGTTGTGATAAAAGATACATGTAATGTGTAACATTTTATCATATCTTGTGATGACTTGTACTTGTACTTTTATGTTGGCATATGTATGGAAATCACGCTTTGTCGTGCACTCTGATCCTCGTTGTACTTTTATGCTTAGCGTGTATACGTGGGGGCACCTTTTGACCTGCGTATATACGTCGCAGTGACGTCTCCGTATCCGTGGGATCGGGGCGTTACACTTACTAAACAAGCTTCCATCGCTAGTCCCTCCCTGAGGATCACGACCCGCATAGCTATTGCTACAGCGGATAGTATTGAGTAACTTGCACAACCTTTTCTTAAATCTAAAATTTTGTATTCTTGTGTGAAGGGCAACACTCGTCCTCTAGGGTAACCTAGGGGTTTAACGGCTTGTTGCACGTGCTAAGTGCAATCATGATTCCTACGAAAGTGAGTTAGCTAGATTAGTTTTTCTTTTTCTATTTGATTTTTACTTGAGGACGAGCAAAAAGATAAGTGTGGGGATGTGATAGGTAGTAAAAAATGCATAATTGTCATCACATTTACTATCACATTTTCATATGTATTCATATAATCATGCACTATTACTAATATTTTATTATTTATTGTGTGCAGGCCTTGAGTAATAAAAATAAAGGAATAAAGCCTTAAAAGAAGCCCAAAAGCCCATGTTCAAGCCCAATGCAAAGTTGCAATTATCAAATATCAAAATTGCAATTACTAAGGGCAATAGTTGCAAATACTAAAAAAGAGGGAAGGATAGACTTCTATTCAACCCTAAATGCTTGCAGGATGAGGATAAAAGCCAAAGAAGAGAGTGCAAAGATAACAAATTCGTTGTAAAAGATATTGAAAGATTTGGATTTAGGGTAACTTGCTTCCCAAGTTATCCCGAAATCTCAAAATAAAGAGTCAGGATACAGTTTCCAGACGGATAAACCCAGATGGACGGACCAGAGGAGGCCACGCGCGAAAGCGCGTGGCCAGCCGACAATACTTCCGTGGCAATCTGGATGAGACTGGGCAACTGTTTTCTTGGAGGAATCATACTGGGACTCTACTTCCTTCTGCACCTATAAATACCCCTGCAGAGCAACAGAGAAGGGCGTACAGTCGAGTCCAGCGTAGTACAGAGCTAAATCTAGGGTTTTTAGGCTAGTTTGTAGTTTAGGTTTATTTTTTTTTGTAATTTTTATTTTTTTATGTAACTGAGAGTAGAGGATGCTTTCATGGAGGAAGGAGTTCATGCTTGTACTGAGGTGACATCGGTGTAAGTCAAACTTTTCTTCCATTGTTAATAGAATCAACTCAAGGTTGTTTTTGTTATTCTTGTTTTATTTTGTTCTTCTATTCTTGTTTTATTTTTGCTTCTATTCTTGTTTTATTTTATTTTTTCTCTCTGATGTCTTGCAAACCATGAGATCTGATCGCTTCGAGACTGCTTAGCCGAAGAAGTGCCTTTGATGGCTTATGGTGATGAACAAGCCTTCTCTTGCTAGTATAGTTTGTCTTTTCTTTTCGTAGTGTAGATCGAGAAGGGGGAAGATCCTATACGCCATGCTTGAATGCCTTCAAAGACAAGGTAAGTCGTTGCAACGGATCAAAGGTAAACAGGGCAGAAGAAATAGGTATGTGTTTTTTTTAGTTTATAATTTTCTTTTCTTTCTTTAGTTTAGATAACCAACTCCACATCTTTCCAATTTCTTTCACACTTCTCATTGTAAATACCACACTTCTCATTGTAAATATCATTGTAAATAACAAAATAAATAAAAAAGAGATAACTTACTAAACAAGCTTCATCGCTAGTCCCTCTCTGAGGATCATGACCCGCATAGCCATTGCTACAGCGGATGGAATTGAGCACCTTGCACATCTCTAATTCTTAAATCTGATATATTATATTTTGTGTGCAGGAAAATCTCAATCACATGGCTTAGGCCAAGTCTTAGCAGGACAAGAAGGTGCATTCCGAGGTGCAAAATCCAGGATAGCAATACCCTATAATTATGAACAAACTTCCTCTTCAATTGAGGTGATGTCCTCCTGACCACTGAAAAGTCTCTTTCAATGGTCGGATGATGAGGGAAAAGCTAGTAGATATGCCTCTTCAGTAATGGTCAGCTCTGTACTAACAAGCAGAGTGTCAGCTAACATGGCCGATAACAACAATGATGACCTTCATCGATGGATGGAAGCTCAAGAGCAGACTTCCAAGGCCCAGCAAGAATCCTTGGACAACATCCAACAAATACTAGCTTAGATCCTCACCACCGGAATAACAATGATACCAGAAGCAATTATAATGATCGTACACATATTTTGCATTCTTTTCATTATACCCCTACATTTATCATGTAATAATCTGCTAATTTTCTTGTCTTAAATGTCTTAGAAAGAGGATTAAATCAAATAAATACCATTAAAATCAGATTTAATTAGATCTATTTCGTTAGCTGAGGATGTCCCAGATCTAGTTAGAACAAATCACGGATTGGGGCAAATGTTCAGCTAAAGATTAGAGCAAATCAGAAAGATAATATTCAATGAAAACGATAAAATTAAAATTTCTATAAATTCATTTTGGTTAGCTAAAAATCAATCGAGGATAACATCAATTACAGAGTCCAAATTCAAAATCCAAAGGGATAAATGGATAGAGAGAAGATCAATAGATAAGATGAAGATTCTGACTGGATACTAGTATTTGAATCTTAATGTTTGTTACCAAAACTCAAATCTAATGATTCAAGATGATACAAAAGAAGACTTAAAGGGCTACAACACTTAAGTTGATCACTATTTTTAATTCTGTCACTTGATAAGTTATATTTAGCAATCAATACACCAACAAGCTGTCGATCAGAACTAAATATCCACATCAAATCAAGTTTGGAGATAAGAGAAGGATTCAAATTTAGAAATAGCCAACTCTACCTATCTTTTAACTCATTTCCTAATCCATTTATAAGCTATAAATACTCCACACATCAGAGACAAAACAAGGAAGCAGAGATAGATTCTTAGGCCAGTTTGTTTTTCTTTTTAGTGTAGGTTTTTATTTTTATTTTATATAATTTTTTATTTCTTTGTAAGCATAGGTTAGACTGAGATTCATGTAAGTAAGAGAGAGATTTATGTCGAGAGTGACACCGATGTAATCTCCTCCTTTCTTCATCATTTCTACAAGTAATCAAAGGTAACATCTTAAGCTCTTCTTTGTTTTTATGTTCTTCTTCTTTCTACTGTTTCTCTTTTAGTTTTGATGAATATCCAAATGAATCTAAAAGCATCAGTATAGTCATGTTTGTGTGAGTGCGACCGATATTTCATGATGATGTTCTCCTCCTCAAGATTCTGTATCATTTCATTTTTATTCGTCTTGATGATGTAATGCGAATGGGACTTAGCTCGATCTTATGGGTTATGCGTTGATCGCCTCCGAAGCAAGATAAAACATGCAAGGATTGTAGGTAAGTCATCAACCAGAAAAGGTAAGTATTTCTTTTAGGTTTAACTTTTTCTTTTTAATTTTAAGTTAGATCACCAACACCACAATCTCTCTACTCTTTTATACACTCTTTTAATTTCTTTATATAAATCAATTTTCTATTTTCTCCACATTCTCAGTCTACCACTTTCACAATTTAACATAACTTCTTTTCATTTTCTTTCAAGAACTAAATGAAGAACTTTAACCATTTTTTGTAACTTAAAAGAGAAATAAATAAAAAGCTTCTATCGCTAGTCCCTCCTTGTGGATCACGAGCCGTATAGCCACTTGCTATAGCAGTAGTATTAAATGCTTACACATTCTATTCTTAACTTCTGAAATTTTATATTTTCTATGTGCAGATTCCAACTCAATCACATAATGAGGAGGAGCATAATGACGATGAACAACGTAAGTCTGAGAAGTCAAAGGAAAGTTCTTCCATCGATACTGAGATTCTTAAAGGCATCCAAGCTCAGACGCATCCTTAGCCCAAAGGGATGAGCTAAAGAAGGCAGGCATGACTCGTCCTTACCCACTCGAATAGGATTCAGTGCCATACCCGCCAAAGTTCAAACAATCTACGTTACATACTTATGATGGTAAGAGCTCTCGAACCAGCATATCTATTACTTCCGGTCCCAAACTGGTAATGTCATAGATAATGATACTATTATGACTAGATTATTTATTGATACTCTTAAAGGAGTAGCCTTCAATTGGTTCAGAAGCCTTCCACTTGGTTCCATTAATTCTTGGATCAATTTAGAGACTCGGTTCCTCTCTCGCTTTTATGAGGACGACACTGAGGTAACAATGGAGAACATCTTTCCATCGTGCAGAAAAAGGAGAATTGGTCCGTGATTACATTGAACGATTCAGGAACTATCTCTAATATGTCAACAGAGATGCCATTGCCTATGTTATTTCAGACATGTAGGCACAACTTTCTGGACTAAGTAGAGATTCACATGAGAGCTGTCAAATCTCACACCTGAAAGAACTGGTTGAGTAAGCTAAAATAACCGAGAAGTCGGCTAAAAAGTTTGAGCAATCTATACCTAAAGGGAAATGGGGATAAACAATAAAGGACGCGACGAAGTGGGACAGTTTTCCCAATCAAAAGGGAAAGAAACCATGTCTGTGAAGTTGTCAGGGAAAACTCCTCCAGAAACTAAGAAGGTTGGCGCCAGCAATCAGAAGTTCAAGTTTTCTCTGAAATAATACTCCTTCAAAGATGAGCAGGTGGTTAATATTCCGTTTGCTCCAAAGGGCAATAAGTTGAAGCTGCCAGAGTACGACGCCCTAATGAAGTGGGACATACTAACGATCCCAACTACTGCCTCTTCCACAGGATGATTCACCATCCTACCCACAAATGCTTTGTTCTTAAGTACAAAATTCAAGCTTTGATCGATGTCAGAGTTCTAACTTTAAATTTAGAATAAAAGAAAGTTACCGCAAACATGGTGACCCTTGAGTTCGATACTTTGCCGAAGGTTACTGTCCCTAATAGACATCCTCCAGTCCCTAAGGCACGACTGGAGATAAGTAATCCTTCAGCATAACAGCAGGAGGCTAAAGGTCTCCTTCTCCTGACGTTGAAGACTGGGAAAATCATATGGGTGCACCGAGATCTTGCCAAAGATAAATAATGGGATTCAAAGAAACCCAAGCCAAAGGGGAAATCCTGCAATGTTGTCTCTGTTTGGCCAAATAATAATAACGTAACAATAGCTTCTCTCAGTGGTTCTAAAAATGACAAGTATGCTTTCACAGTACAAGATGCTGCACCCTAAATAATGGGTACTCGTTCTGGGAATCAGACCTAAGACAGTACGAGAAAACTACTGACGAGACACAACATCCAACGATGTCAGTAGAAGTACCTGTTCTAGCTTCAGTCCTAACGCCAGGAAAAGAAAAGCAGAAAGAAGTCCGATTTGACTGCGTCTTGAAGGGACCTTCAGCCCAGGACTTGACATTCCTTTCCGCTTTGATATATTGGCACAACTGGCCAATATTCCAGCTTAGATCACTATACAGGAGCTATTTTGCCTCTCAAAAGAGACAAGAGAGACACTCAGGGATGCACTAGCTGATTAGGATCATTTCTGATACATATACCGGAGGCCTCTCAAAATGACACTCAACCCTTGTGTCCTGAATGTCATCATGTACAACTGAAAATACCTGCTATCACTTTCACTGCTGAGGATATGCTCCTGAAGGACAACAAATACGATCGACCCCTGTATATACTAGATACATCAGCTCGACGTGCATCGAGTGGGTACAAGTTGATCGTGGGTCTACACCCAGCATCATTCTTAAGGGGCTCCATTACTTCCTTGGAATACCACTTTACAGACTATCAACAATGACTACTACAATATATGGCTTTAATGCATGAAGTAGTCACCCTGGGAAAGATTCGGCTTCACTGTCGAATTGGAGACTTAAAATCAGAGTCACATGTTGCGTCATCGATGTTGACACATCATAAAATTTATTGTTAGGGCGACCTTGGCTCCATGCTAATTGGATCATTCCCTTCACTCTGCACCTGATTGAGTTATAAAACTACACACAAGAATACAGTATTTCAGAACTTAAGATTAAAGAGTGCAAGTGCTCAATTCTACCGCAATAGCAAGTGGCTATGCGGGTCATGATACACAAGGAGGGACTAGCGTGGAAGCTTTTTAATAAGTTCTCTTTTAGGCTACAATTAATGGTTAAAGTTCTTCTTTAGTTCTTTAAAAGAAAAAGAGGAAAATTAGGTTACAGTGAGTTAGGGAAAGTGGTAGATTGAGAAGGTTGGAAAATGAAAAAACGGATTATATACATAGAAATTGAAAAGGGTGATAAAAATGGTTAGATATTGTGATATTGAAACTAAAGAATAAAAGAAAAGAAATACAACCTAAAAATTACTTACCTCTTCAGTGCTCATATACCTTGGATCCGTTGCGACGACTTACCATGTCTTTGAAGGCAATCAAGCATGACATATAGGATCTCCCCATTTTCGATCTACACTACGAATAAAAGGGCAAGCTAAACTAATAAAGAATGGTTATTCATCACCATAGGCCATCAAGGACACTAGCAATGGCGAAGCAGTATCGAGGTTATCAGATTCACTTGGATTACAAACACATCAGAGGAAAGTAAACGAAAACAAGAGTAAAGAACAAAAGAAACTTCGATTCGATTCTAAAACAATGAAAGAAAAGACTTACTTACACCAGTGTCACCCTTAGTACAAGATTGATCTCCTTCCTCCATGAAAATCGTTTCTCCTCTCAGTTACATAAAGAAAATGAAAATTACATGAAAGAAAAAAAAACCTAAGTTACAAATTATAAATTAGTTTAAGTTCTACTCTCTGCTTGGTCCTTCCCATTTACAGTGAAAATCCTACCTTTTAAAGGCAAAAACCCAGAGGGGAGAGGTGTGAGAAGATAGGGGGAGCAACGCTCCCCCTAACTCACTAACCAAGCCGCGAAAACGTAACTTTGGCCGCGTTTTCGCAGCCAGGGTGTGGCCAAGTGGCCACATCCTGTGGTGGTGCTCCCCGTTTTCTCGATTTGTCTTTATCTTTAGCTGGATTTGTAGTTTAAGTCTGGGATTTTGACGAAATGGCCTTTGATCCTTGGCTTCAACTGATCGATTTGTAGGAATTTGTTCTAACTGATTTTTAACCGATCTGAACCAATCTGATCTGCCCTAATTTACTGAGTTCGAATTAATTCTGATTTAATTCAGAATTTGATGGGTTTTTGGGCTCATTTCTCTTCACTCTCCTTTAGGAATAGGCCTGCAAATAAATTAAACATTTAATTAGGAAAAAGCAGAGTTTATTCTATAAAAAGTATGAGAATATGATAATAAATGTGCAATATTAGTGACCAGTCACACCCCCATACCTATCTTTTACTCGTCCTCGAGCAAAACAACTAAACTATACTAAGGATTATTAGACCACTTTTGCAGGTCACGCGATTGCACTGAGCATGTGTAGCAAGCCGTTAAACCTCTTGGTTACCCCTAGAGGACGAGTTTTGTCTCGTAAAGATTTTCAGTGGATTACACCCATAAAATCCATAAAAAAGAGAAACAAAGAGTTAGTATTTTCGAAAAGCATTTTGAAAGAGAAAATATTTGAAATATAATTGTAAGACTTAAGTAATCTATAAGTTATAGAAACTGAATTTTTTATTCCTAAATTTATTCTCTATTCAAAAATTGTTATAAATCAAAATAAGGAGTCAAATTGTACTTCTCATCTAGTCTATTACTTTACCCTGAGTCATATGCACCATCGTGACTGTGAAGTTTGACAAAGGGTTCTTTAACTCTAACTCTTATGCCTATATATATATATATAATATATATATTATATATATATATATATATATATATATATATATATATATATATTTAGTGGTATTATTCCTTAGTTCTATTAGGCTTTCTAATCTGTCCATGTAACGAGCCTTTAATCGATGACTCCCAAACCAAACGGTCTTAGGGCGCCGGATGAGAAAACACCCCAAGGACTTAAGGACTCGAGCAAATAAGGCCACAAAACTAAGGATTTTATTATTAACCCCTTTTAGGCGTGAATACTTATGCTTTATTAGGCACAAATACCCAGCTTAATCAGAGGATTTATATATATATATTTCTCAAACTTATCTAATCATCTTTCGCATAAATACTAAGGCTTACTTAGGCGAAAGCACCTAACTAATCAATAATTAGATTTGTTCATCTTTCATAGATATATTTTTCTTTTTTTTTTCTTTTTTTATAAGGCATAAGAATCTTCGTTTTTGGAGCCCTAAGTGTGTAAGTGTTTGAAGTGTGCATATTTCATTAAGGTAAAGATCAAGACTAAATTACTTTGACAAATTATCTTCCTAACTCTAAAATCAAACAAATAATCTTATTTTGACCAAGTTTAAGAAATACTAATTTTGATTTTCCTACTCCTTAAAATTGACTTAGTTTCTTACAAAAAATATGTCAAAATATTATTTTTTATTTTCAAAAAGTTTTTAAAAGTAAAGAAAATGTTAATTTTTTTTATAAAAAAAAAAACCTAAGTTAAGTTAGAACCCTCCCCCATACCTATCTTATGCATTATCCTCAATGTATGAATTAATGTATAGATGCAAGAAAAGGAAAAAAGGGAAGGAAAATGTTACCTTAAGGTGGTGGTTCCAGTGGCGGTCTGATTGGTCCACGAAATGCGGCCCAATCGACTTTTCGTGGAGTTCAGAGGAACTCACCAGAAATCTCTCTAATATAACCCATTAAAATGATGTATCCATGAAGGATTTTTATTAAAAATTTAACCCCATCTAATTTCAAATTCCATAATTAATTTCGGAGTCAATTTTGTCAACCGCCTTGTCCCAAAATGGAGTGTGAAAAGATAGAATGACTGACTTGGACTCAGGAAGTACGGGAACTAGTACCGACTCAGGAAAGTGACTTAAGTCAAGTAAAGGTTCAGGAGTCGAGATTGGTTCAGGAACTGGGTCCAAATCAAGAAGTTGAAACTCAAGTCCACATTCATTTTCCAACAATGGAATGTGACTTAATATTGGTGATTCAAGCTTAAGAATGATAGGTGTGGGAATCAAAACTGACTCTAAAATATTACTCAAGTCGGGTAACAAAAAAAGGAGTCAATATTAATTTGGGAATTTGAACTGGATCACAGATTTGAGAATCTAGGTCACATTTCTCATTGATTGAGTTTGAACCTGCACAAAAATACAATATTTAGATTTTAAAATTAAAGAGTGCAAGTTACTCAATTCTACCGCTATAGAAAGTGCTATGCGGGTCGTGATCCACAAGGAGGGACTAGCGATGGAAGCTTTTTAGTAAGTCTTCTCTTAAGATACAAAGTATGGTTAAAGTTCTTCTTTAGTCTTAAAAAAGAAAATGAAAAGGAGTTAAAGTCAAATTAGGAAGAAGATGGTAGATTAAGAAGATGGAAAAATGAAAATAGATTATATACAAAGAAATGGAAAAGAGTGATAAAGATGGTTGGAGCTTGTGATATTGAAACTAAAGAATAAAAGAAAAGAAAGATAACCTAAAAATTACTTACCTCTTCAGTGCTCATATATCTTGGATCCATTGCGACGACTTACCTTGTCTTTGAAGGCAATCAAGCATGGCGTATAGGATCTTCCCCATTCTCGATCTATACTATGAATAAAAGGGTAAACTATACTTATAAGAGAAGGGTTGTTCATCACCATAGGCCATCAAGGGTACTTGCAACGGCTAAGCAGTCTCGAGCCTATCGGATTTCTTAGATTGTAGCACATCAGAGGAGAGTAAAAGAAAACAAGAGTAAAGAAAGAAAAAGAAACTTTGATTCGATTCAAATAACAATAAAAGAAGAGATCACTTACACTGGTGTCACCTGCAGTACAAGCTTGCTCTCATTCCTCATGAAAGTCATCTCTCCTCTCAGGTACAAAAAGAAAAGTAAATATTACATAAAAAGAAACTAAAAACCTAAGTTACAAACTACAAATTATCCTAAGTTCTATTCTCTGCTTGGCCGTTCTTTGCCTTTGAGTGCAGGTATTTATAGGAGAAATGCAGAGGGTTGAGGAGTATGAAGATAAGTAAAGCTGGCAATTTCTAAACTCCCCCTTATCTCCAAACTTGATTTGATGTGGATATTCAGTTCTGATCTGCAGTTTAGTGGCGTATTGATTGCTAAATATCACTTATCAAATGACAGAATTAGAAATAATGATCAACTTAAAAGTTTTAGCCCTTTAAGTCCTCTTTCTGGATCATCTTGAATCATTAAATTTGAGTTCTGGTAGCAAAAGTTATGATTCAAATACTAAAATGTATCCAACCAGAATCTGAGTCTAAATTACTTCATCTCATCCATTGATCTTCTCTCATCCATTTATCTCTTTGGATTTGAACTCTGTATTTGACGTTATTCTCGGTTGATCTTTAGCTTTAACCCCCTAATTCACCAAAAACTAAATTGGGATCATCCTCCTCTAACCAAATAAATCTAGTTAAATCTGAATTTAACTGATATTTATTTGATTTTATCCTCTTTCTCCCATGATTATCTTCGTAATACAAGTGGAACTCGATCTTGTATTGATGTCACTTCAATCTTTAAGTATAAGCACTCAATTCCTCTCTCTCATAAGTATTGGTACTGGACTACAAATTGAAAAACAAAAATACAACTTTTGTACTATCTAACAAAGAGCCTAAATCTTTAGAAAATGAACAAAATTTTAATCCTAGTCTTCTGCAAAATAGACATTTAAGACAAGGAATTTAGCAGATTTATTACATGATAAATGTGAAATGTAATAAAGAATAATGCAATAAATGTGTGTAATCACACCCCCACACCTATCTTTTGCTCGTCCTCGAGCAAAGCAACAAAACTAAACTAAAGATTATTAGACCACTTTCGCAGGTCACGCGACTGCACTGAGCTTCTGCAACAAGCCGTTAAACCTCTAGGTTACCCCTAAAGGATGAGTTTTGTCTCGTGAGGTTTTTTAGTGAATTATACCCACAAAATCCGTAAAGAAAGAGTAACAAAGAGTTAGTATTTTTGAAAAGCATTTTGAAAGAGAAATTATTTGAAATATTATTGTAAGATTTAAGTAATCTATAAGTTATAGGAAAACTGAATTTTTCATTTCTAAACTTAGTCTCTATTCAAAATTTGTTATCAATCAAAGTAAGGAGTCAAATTGTACTTCTCATCTAGTCTATTATTGTACCGTAAGTCATATGCACCTTGTGACCGTGAAAATTTTGCCTAAGGGTTCTTTAACTCTAACTATTATGCCTTATTATATATATAATATATATATAATATATAATATATATATATATATATATATATATATATATATATATATATTATATATATATATATATTGGTATTATTCCTTAGTTCTATTAGGCTTTCTAATCTGCATATGTAACGAGCCTTTAATCGATCACTCCCAAACCAAACGGTCTTAAGGTACCGGATGAGAAAACACCCCAAGGACTTAAGGACTCGAGCAAACAAGGGCACAAAACTAAGGATTTTATTATATGAGTCACTTTTAGGCGTGAATACTTATGCTTTATTCGGCACAAATACCCAGTTTAATAAGAGGATTTATATATATATATATATATATATATATATATATATATATATATAATATATTTTCAACTTATCTAATCATCTTTCGCTTGCTTAGGCCAAAACACCTAGCTAATCAATAATTAGATTTGTTTATCTTTTATATATATATATTTTTCTTTTTTTTACTTTTTTATATTTTTTATAAGGCATAAGAATCTTTATTTTTGAACCCTAAGTGTGTAAGTGTATGAAGTGTGCATATTTCATTAAGATAAAGATCAAGGCTAAATTACTTTGACAAATTATCTTCTTAACCCTAAAAATCAAACAAATAATCTTATTTTGACCAAGTTTAAGAAATCCTAATTTTGATTTTCCTATTCCTTAAATTGACTCAATTTCTTACAAAAAATATGTCAAAATATTGTTTCTGTTTTCAAAAAGTTTTTAAAAATAAAGAAAATGTTTAATTTTTTTAATAAAAAGAAAAACCTAAGTTATGTTAGAACCCTCCCCCACACCTATCTCATGTATTGTCCTCAATGTATGAATTAATGCATAGATGCATGAAAAAGAAGACAGGGAAGGAAAATACTATCGACTTTTCGTGGAGTTCAGAGGAACCCACCAGAAATTTCTCTAATATAACCCACTAAAATGATATATACATGAATTTATTAAATATTTTATCCCATCTAATTTCCAAATTCCATAATTAATTTCAGAGTCAATTTTGTCAACCGCCTTGTCCCAAAATGGAGTGTGAAATGATAGAATGACTGACTTGGACTCAGGAAGTACGGGAACTAATACCGACTCCGGAAAGTAACTTAAGTCAAGTAAAGGTTCAGGAGTCGAGATTAGTTCAGGAAGTGGGTCCAGATCAAGAAGTTGAAACTCAAGTCCACATTCATTTTCGAACAATAGAATGTGACTTAATATTGGTGATTCAAGTTCAAGAATGATAGGTATGGGAATTAAAACTGACTCGGGTAACAAAACAGGAGTCAATATTGATTCGAAAATTTGAGCTGGATCACAAATTTAAATCTAGGTCACATTTCTCATTGAGTTAATTTCATAAAAATGAGAACTTCCCAATTTATCAATGGGACTTTCAAAATTATAAATTGGTCAAGTTTAATATGATGATCATCAAAGATGGGCGATTCAATTTCATTATGAATTGGCACAGGATCCAATGTTGACTCGGAAAAAAGATTGAAATCAGGTGAAGACACCGGAGTCATAATTGAATCAGGAAGTAGAATTGAATCACTAAGTTGAGGTTCATGATCATATTCATTTTCAAATTCAATTTCAGGAAAGGGATAACTTGCCAAACTGTCAATGTCACTTTATAATTTAGAGTTTGGGTAAGTTCAAATGATTATGCTAAAATGGAACCTTGTGTTCCAAAACAACATGACTCTTCAGCTATAAAAGAATGGTTACCGACATCAGAACTGGCCAAACGGTGAGAACGTAGAGATTAGACCATCATATCTATGTTATGATTACGAGCGTTTTGAGCCTGAGTCATGGCTTCAAGCATCTTTTCATAGTTGATAAGTTCATCATTTTGATCTTGAAAAAATGAAGTGTTATTTTGGAATTAGTGATAAAATTGTGAGTCCATCAGATTTTGTGATTGTTATTTGGACTCATGCATACTCATTTTCAAATTGATGGTTTTCTATTTTGGACTGGTGGAACTAAGTATGAATCTTGGGAATATTATGGACAAGGTGGATAAGGAGGACAAGTTTGTTGAAAATTGGACTCGGGGGAGGTGAATCCCCACTGACTCTGTGAAGAGTTGAAATTATTCTGAAAATTATGGTTATAAGATTAGAGACATGGGTTATATTGATTCGGATAAGACCAATCCGACACGCTAGGTAGGTTAAAGTTATGATATGTCAGCTTGGTAATTTCTGAAAAAGAGGTTGGTGTGTAATATGGATTACCATTAAAATTGAAAAAATTGTTGCTATAAGCCATATCACACAATAAAACACAAACAAAGAAAAAAACAAATAAGCAAACAAAAAGAAAAAATTCTAACCTAAGTTAGGGTAGACTTTTGACTTAGACGACTCCTAACTAATTAGACTGTCCATAGAAGGTATAATGCAGACTTTGACCACAAGCTAATCAGTCAGGTCAGAGCAAGATTAGTGGGAGGTTATCCATCAAATACGTTCCTTAATTAAGTAACCACCAACCTTCGGGCTTTCGGCCTTTATCCCCTTCCTAGACACTGATTTGCAGGAGTTAAATTCTAACACCTTTTCCCTTAGGATAATCTCCTAATTGAGTCCGAGATGTCCCTAGGGCCAACGTCTACTCGTTTTTAATTAGGTTTGTGTTAGTGAGTGCGGAGATTGTTTGTGGGCTAAGGGAGGGTAATGACTTTCCCACCTTATCTTATTTATAGGACAAGCCCTTAAATAGATTTAGTACAGTGTACAAGTATATAGAAAAAAGTAACACTCAAGCAATATTTCATATAAGAATGAATCTTATACTAAATGCTATGTACACATACCTTGGCTGCAGCACTCTTCAACAGTAAATAAAAAATGTAATGAATAGACACGTGCCTAAATGCAAAGTCTAAATCATTTTTTAGCATTTACAATCAACTTTTTACTGTTGTATTAGAAATATATATACAGTGAGTCAAACAAGGAAATAAGTGCTGCAGATATTTAAACTACGCAACTCAACCAACCTGCAAAAAATACAGGTTAGTAGTTCACTCAGTTTGTCACAGGACTGTAGCAAATCTGAGGGCTTCTTAGTTCTGCTTTCTGAAAAAACACCTAGAGGGGGGGTGAATAGGTGTTATTGCTAATCTAATAAACTTTTTAAAACTAAGAAGGATGAATGATGCAACGATCTCTCAAACAAGACTAAGAGCCGAATATCCCGTGAGAGGTTCTGAACTCCTTCCTCCCAATTCCCCTTGAATGGGTTAGAGGTGCGCAATGCAACCTTGTTGTATGAGATATGATCGATCAAGGCAAAGTATGATGGATGAATAGTGAGATGCACACAATATATCACAAGTATCACAAGCTTGAAATAATAGCACAAACAAAGAAACAAGATCACAAGCAAGTAATAGAAAGCAATATAGTGCAATAGAAATTTAAAACAAGAATGGACACAAGGCAATCGCAAACACAAGATGTTTGTTTCGAGGTTCGAGCCACCGCTCTACTCCCCGCCTTCACCTCCGTGAAGGGTTTCCACTATCCACCGAGGACGATTACAATGGCCTACCGAAGACCCGAGCACCGAGCTCCACCAAGTACAATAACCTCTACCGAAGAGGTGTCTCCACAAGAACAAGAAGAGGAACAAGAACAAGAGTGATCACAACAAGATCACCAACTCTTTTACAACACTCTCACTCTTTTTATAACTTCACTATAGAATAAGTAAGGGATTTTTGGCTCTATGAAGTGTAGTGAGAAAAACTCAGTTGTAGAGATGATTTGCAAGGGAACACAACTGAAATCTAGCTCAAGAAAGAATTGAAAATGGAGAGCTTAAACACTTTTCTTTCTCTTTTGAAAACTTTGAAAACTTGAGGATTTTTCTTAGTTTTTAGTAAGAGAGTCTTCTCCTCTATTTATAGGGAGAAAAATAGGTTTAAAACAATTTATTTAGAGCTTATTTGCTCTGAAAAAGAACTGAAAAACCCTGTAAAAGTCTGCCAAAAAACAGATCAAAAAACAGATTTCAGAATTGCACAAAAGAGGAAAGAGCCGTTGGGCAGCAGCAGGCTTGGCGGTCGACCGGGCCGGTCGACCGCCAGCTCAGCTGGTCAAAGAGCCATTGGCTCGGGTCTTCTGGCGGTCGACCGGCCGGTCGACCCAGAAAACCCGAGAACAATCCTGCTCTCAGTCTTCCTCTAGCGGTCGACCGGACGGTCGACCCAGAAAACCCGAGAGCACTCCTGCTCTCAGACGGTCGACCGCTCGGTCGACCGTAGGACGTGCACAGACGTGCACGCCCAGGCACAGTGGCCGGTCGACCGGGCCGGTCGGCCGGTCAACCTGAAACAGGAAAACAGTGTATTTTTTTGACTTGAAAAATTTTGCAAAATAATTTTTGACTTTAAGGAAACTTAAGTAATATGCTAGTAGGGGTATATAAACAAGATCTAAACATGGTATATATTTTTGTAAAATATAGAGTCATGTAAATATATTTTTAAGGCATGAAACCTAATTTAAAACATGAAAACTTAAATACAAAACACACATTTTAACAAAACCAAATTGTGTGTGTGTATCCTAGAGCCAATATCCAACACTCAAACTTTAACATTCTAATTCTTACATTGGTTCTAAAGACTTCAAGTTCTTCAAGAAGGGCTTTTCACCATATGATCTTCAACACTTGAGTCTTGAGCCCACTTTGAGTTGACTTGAGTCCAAAACACTTTCTTTTAGGGTGTAAACCTTTTAGTAGAGTTAGAACCCTGAAACACACTTAAACAATAAGCAATATTAGTACAAATAACTAATATGTTTTGTAATCATCAAAACACACTAAACATGGGTGATTGTAACCTTGGGCCAACAATCTCCCCCTTTTTGATGATGACAAAACATATAGGTTATTTAAACAAAAATGAAAGAAGAGCTTCCCCTCAAATAATGCTATGTATCAAAAATGTCAATGAAGAGCTAAATACATAAGGCATTGAAAGACACATAATTTTGTCAAAAACTCAAATGCAAAACACATAGTTTTATCAAAAACTCAAATGCAGCAAACAACAAACAAACAACCTCATACTTTTTCTCCCCCTTTTTGTCATACATCAAAAAGGGTTAAACAAATAAAATAAAGGAATTTTTCTTTAAGAATCCATAATGCAAACATTCAACTCACCACAAATAAATGAAAATCTAGCATAATCTAGAGGTTTAGTAAAAATATCGGCAAGTTGAAAATCGGTAGAAACATAATCAATATCAATATCACCTTTCTCATAATGATCTCTAAGAAAGTGATATCTAATGTCAATGTGTTTGGTTTTACTATGTTGATTTGCATTCTTTGTCATGTGAATAGTACTAGTATTATCACAAAATATTTTAACATGATCAAAGTGTAAATCATAGTCAAGGAGAGTATGTTTCATCCAAAGAACTTGTGCACAACAAGCTCCGGCCGAAACATACTCCGCCTCGGCGGTTGAAAGGGCTACCGAATTTTGCTTTTTGGAAGACCAAGATACAAGACAATTACCTAAGAATTGACATGTTCCACTTGTGCTCTTCCTATCTACCCTACAACCCGCATAGTCGGCATCCGAAAAACTCTTCATATCAAATAGTCCGTTTTCGGATACCACAAACCCATTTCAATAGTGCCCTTAAGGTACTTAATTATGCGTTTTACCGCTACTAAATGAGACTCCTTAGGACATGATTGAAAATGAGCACAAAGACAAACGGAAAACATGATATCCGGCCTACTAGCCGTCAAATACAATAAACTACCTATCATGCTACGATAAACTTTAATGTCTACACTTTTACCTTGTTCATCCTTATCAAGCTTGGTAGTTGTTGCCATGGGAGTTTTGCTCACTTTAGATCCTTCAAGCCCGAACCTTTTGATGAGTTCCTTTGTGTACTTGGCTTGATTGATGAAGATCCCATCCGTCTTTTGCTTGATTTGGAGTCCAAGGAAATAGTTGAGCTCCCCCATCATAGACATTTTAAATTCATCCTTCATGCATGATTCAAAAGCTTGGCAAAGAGATTCATTAGTAGAACCAAAAATAATGTCATCAACATAAATTTGCACAATAAGAATATCTTTTTCTACATGTTTTGTAAACAAAGTTGTGTCAATTTTACCTTTCTTAAAACATTTGAAATCAAAAATGAAGAAAGCCTTTCATACCAAGCCCTAGGGGCTTGTTTTAAACCATAAAGAGCTTTATCTAATTTAAATACAAAATCCGGATGTGTAGGATCAACAAACCCGGGGGTTGTTCAACATACACCTCCTCTTCAATAAAACCATTTAGAAAAGCACTTTTAACATCCATTTGAAACAATTTAAAATCTTTATAAGAGGCAAATGCTAGTGTCATCCGTATGGCTTCAAGCCGTGCTACGGGTGCAAAGTTTTCTTCAAAATCGATTCCTTCGATTTGAGTGTAACCTTGGGCAACTAACCTAGCTTTATTCCTAACAACGTTACCCGATTCATCCAACTTGTTCTTAAAGATCCACTTAGTACCAATTGTTGGTCTATCGTGGGGCCTAGGAACAAGGTGCCAAACTTGGTTGCGCTCAAATTGATTGAGCTCCTCTTGCATGGCTAGCAACCAATATGAATCGGCCTCGGCTTCGAGGATGTTCTTGGGTTCAACATGAGAAATAAATGCATAATGTCCACAATAATCATGAAGTTTAGAGCGAGTGGTTACCCCTTTTGATACTTCACCTATGACGAGGTCCTTGGGATGATGAGGATTGTATCTCCAACCCTTTGGAAGTTGTTGAGTAGGCTCCGCTTCATTTGTTTGATTTTCATTTCCTTGAGCCTCTTCTACTTTAGCTTCACTTCCTTCATCATCCTTTGGCTTGTCTCCCAAAGTAGTAGTATCCTCCAAGGTCACTTTCTCCAAGCCTTCATCCAAAGCATCTATTTCTACAACATTCTTAACAAATAAGTTAGATTCTTCAAACTTAACATGTATAGATTCCTCAATAGTCAAAGATGATTTATTGAAGATTCTATAAGCCTTACTTGTATTAGAATACCCAACAAAAATTGCCTCATACGCTTTAGCATCAAATTTTCCTAAATTATCTTTTGTATTTAAAACAAAACATTTGCATCCAAAAACTTTGAAATATGAAACATTTGGTTTTCTAGAAAAGTACATTTCAAAAGAAGTCTGAAGTATTTTTACACAAGAAAACACGATTTGATATATAGCATGATGTATTTACGGCCTCGGCCCACAAATAATGTGGTAGACCATATTCACTTAGCATTGTCCTAGCCATCTCTTGTAAGGTTCGATTTTTTCGTTCAACTACTCCATTTTGTTGTGGAGTTCTAGGACAAGAAATTTCATGCTTAATTCCATGTTCTTCACAAAAAGTGATAAAGGGTAGTTAATGAACTCACCTCCTCTATCACTTCTTATTCTTAAAATTGAAAACTCTTTTTCTTTTTCAACTCTTTTCTTAAAAGTTTGGAAATATGAAAATGCTTGATTTTTGTGTTCAAGAAAGAAAACCCAAGTAAACCGTGAAAAATCATCAACCAAAACAAATGCAAATCTATTCCCACTTAGACTTTTGGTTTGTGTAGGGCCAAAAAGATCCATATGGATTAACTCCAAAGGACGTGATGTCATGATATCCTTAATTGACTTGAAAGAAGACTTAGTTTGTTTCCCAAATTGACATGCGTCACAAACTCGGTCCTTTTCAAAATTCAAACAAGGAATACCTTTCACCATTTCCTTTGTGTTTAACCTAGATATGTGGTCAAATGAAATATGGCCTAATCTTCTATGCCACAACCAAGAGTCGTCATCGAGGGCTTTTAAACAAGTAATATTACAAGACATATTAGACATATCTATCATATAAACATTACTTTCACGAAAACCGGAAAACACACAAGTATTAGAAATTCTATCAATTACTTTACAAGCTATATGATAAAAAACAACATCAAAACCTTTATCACAAAGTTGACTAACACTCAAGAGGTTATGCTTGAGTCCATCAACTAAAACTACATTTTCAATTAAAGGGGATGTGCTGAGTTTTACATTACCAATACCGATGATTTTACCCTTGGCATCATCTCCGAAGGTGACGGTGCCACCTTCATGATATCTTGATAGGGTTGCAAAGTTGTTGATGTCCCAAGTCATGTGCCTTGAGCAACCACTATCAAGATACCACAATCCTCTACGTCGTTGGGCTTTGGAAGGTACCTATATCATTTAACAAAATTGTTGACTTTGGTACCCAAACTTTCTTGGGTCCTTGAAAGTTAGTGTTTCGAACCCAAACATTATGATAAGATGCACTTAGTCTATCATAGCAAAAATTGGCTAAGTGTCCTTTCCGCCCACAATGTGAACATGAGAACACTCTTCCATACATGAATGCATGATGTGTGTGTGAAGTGTGAGCATGCTTTGGGGGTTTGCCACGATGTAAAGGTTGTGTGGTATGAACATGAGCATGAGCATGAGCATGGTGAACATTTTTCTTAGGGGCTTGTTTCTTAGGAAACATGGCCTCTATCTTCTTCTTATCAAACTCACAATTTTTTAAAACAATTCCCAATGAGTCTATTCTTTCTTTAAGCATGGTAATCTCATTAGAATCAATTTGTGGAGACTTGCCTTTACAAGAAATCTTATACTTGTCAAAATCTTTTTGAGTGGAAACAAGAGTGGAAAGTAATTCATCCTTTTCTTTAGAAAGAGTAAAAACTTGATGATTAAGAGATTCATTTTCCTTTTTTATTTTTAAATACTTTTTCTTTATGAAATCATAATTGTGTGATAATTCTACAAAAGCTTCTCCTAACTCATCCATGGAAAGTTCATCATTAGGAGAAGTGGAAGGGGTTACCTTGCTTGTGCTTTCATTAGCCATGAAGCACATGTTGGCGGTATCAATCTCCTCCTCGGATTCGCTCTCGGAATCCCATGTAGCTTTCATTGCCTTCTTCTTCTGAGGCTTCTTTGAGGTGGAGGGCTTCACTTTATCCGGACACTCCGCCACTATGTGTCCCGGCCTTTGGCAATTGAAGCAAATTATCTTTCTTTCTTCTTTGCCTCCTTGCCATCTCTTCCTTCCTTGAAATTTAGCCTTGTTGTACATCCTCCGGACGTTCTTCACAAGAAGTGAGAGCTCTTCGTCATCTTCTTCTTCATCGTCTTCGTCGGAGTGTGTGGATTGACTTTTGAAGGCTATTGTCTTCTTCTTGGAAGGAGCCATGTCCTCCCTCACTTTCCTCTCCATCTCATGGGTTTTGAGGTTCCCAATGAGACCAATTAGCTCCATCT
The DNA here is from genome assembly GCA_038442645.1 of Agave tequilana. NCBI lineage: Eukaryota > Viridiplantae > Streptophyta > Magnoliopsida > Asparagales > Asparagaceae > Agave > Agave tequilana. Next base: position 165,399 of record JAVJIF010003149.1, on the reverse strand, counting down.
CCTCCTTGTCATTGAGTTCCTTCAAGGTAGTTGCTTTTACTTCCCAAGAAGGAGGAAGAGCCCGGATGATCTTTCTTACTCTTTGATCGTTGTCGATAGCATCACCTAGAGAAGAAAGTCCATTAGTGATTTTTGTAAATCTTGTAACCATATCATCTATGGTTTCATTTTTTTGCATGCAAAAATTCTCATATTGGGACCGAAGAAGGTCAATCTTAGCCCTCTTTACTTGTGAGGTCCCTTCATGTGTAACTAGCAAATGTGTCCAAATTTCATATGCGGACTTGCAATGAAAACTCTAGCTATGTCATCATCATTAAGGGCTTGAAGTAGTGCATAGTGAGCCCTATCATTGGCATCAAATTCTTTGGTCTCTATTTCGGACCAAGTGGATTCATCACCGGGGGGTGCACTAAAGGGTTTGGTCACGGCCTTTGCAACTCGACCACCTAGAGATTGCAAGAAAACGGTCATCTTAACCTTCCATATGGGAAAGTTAAGTCCATCAAACTTAGGAGGGGTTTTAATTCCATCGGCCATTTTTACTAAGTGAATATGAATGAAATGATTAGCAAAATTAGGATCTCTCTAAGGTTGTTAAGCCAAATCCTAGAGTCCAAACTCTGATACCAATTGAAAAAACACCTAGAGGGGGGGTGAATAGGTGTTATTGCTAATCTAACAAACTTTTTAAAACTAAGAAGGATGAATGATGCAACGATATCTCAAAACAAGACTAAGAGCCGAATACCCCGTGAGAGGTTCTAAACTCCTTCCTCCCAATTCCCCTTGAATGGGTTAGAGGTGCGCAATGCAACCTTGTTGTATGAGATATGATCGATCAAGGCAAAGTATGATGGATGAATAGTGAGATGCACACAATATATCACAAGTATCACAAGCTTGAAATAATAGCACAAAGAAAGAAACAAGATCACAAGCAAGTAATAGAACGCAATATAGTGCAATAGAAATTTAAAGCAAGAATGGACACAAGGCAATCGCAAACACAAGATGTTTGTTTCGAGGTTCGAGCCACCGCTCTACTCCCCGCCTTCACCTCCGTGAAGGGTTTCCACTATCCACCGAGGACGATTACAATGGCCTACCGAAGACCCGAGCACCGAGCTCCACCAAGTACAATAACCTCTACCGAAGAGGTGTCTCCACAAGAACAAGAAGAGGAACAAGAACAAGTGATCACAACAAGATCACCAAACTCTTTTACAACACTCTCACTCTTTTTACAACTTCACTATAGAATGAGTAAGGGATTTTTGGCTCTATGAAGTGTAGTGAGAAAAACTCAGTTGTAGAGATGATTTTTGCAAGGGAACACAACTGAAATCTAGCTCAAGAAAGAATTAAAAATGGAGAGCTTAAACACTTTTCTTTTCTCTTTTGAAAACTTTGAAAACTTGAGGATTTTTCTTGGTTTTTAGTAAGAGAGTCTTCTCCTCTATTTATAGGGAGAAAACTAGGTTTAAAACAATTTATTTAGAGCTTATTTGCTCTGAAAAAGAACTGAAAAACCCTGTAAAAGTCTGCCAAAAAACAGATTTCAGAATTGCACAAAAGAGGAAAGAGCCGTTGGGCAGCAGCAGGCTTGGCGGTCGACCGGGCCGATCGACCGCCAGCTCAGCTGGTCAAAGAGCCGTTGGCTCGGGTCTTCTGGTGGTCGACCGGCCGGTCGACCCAGAAAACCCGAGAACAATCCTGCTCTCAGTCTTCCTCTAGCGGTCGACCAGACGGTCGACCCAGAAAACCCGAGAGCACTCCTGCTCTCAGACGGTCGACCGCCCGGTCGACCGTAGGACGTGCACAGACGTGCACGCCCAGGCACAGTGGCCGGTCGACCGGGCCGGTCGGCCGGTCAACCTGAAACAGGAAAACAGTGTATTTTTTTGACTTGAAAAATTTTGCAAAATAATTTTTGACTTTAAGGAAACTTAAGTAATATGCTAGTAGGGGTATATAAACAAGATCTAAACATGGTATATATTTTTGTAAAATATAGAGTCATGTAAATATATTTTTAAGGCATGAAACCTAATTTAAAACATGAAAACTTAAATACAAAACACACATTTTAACAAAACCAAATTGTGTGTGTGTGTATCCTAGAGCCAATATCCAACACTCAAACTTTAACATTCTAATTCTTACATTAGTTCTAAAGACTTCAAGTTCTTCAAGAAGGGCTTTTCACTATATGATCTTCAACACTTGAGTCTTGAGCCCACTTTGAGTTGACTTGAGTCCAAAACACTTTCTTTTAGGGTGTAAACCTTTTAGTAGAGTTAGAACCCTGAAACACATTAAACAAAAAGCAATATTAGTACAAATAACTAATATATTTTGTAATCATCAAAACACACTAAACATGGGTGATTGTAACCTTGGGCCAACACTTTCTTGAGCAGAGTCCAAGGCCACTTATGTGTCCACTGCACCAGGAATTCCTTGTTGTTAAATCTGTACAAAAAACAAAGAAGAAAGTTAACCAAAAATATAAACTTTATAGAGAATTACTTACCGTCCCTCCCCGGCAACGGCGCCAAAATTTTGATCGAGTTTGAACCTGCACAAAAATATAGTATTTTAGATTTTAAAATTAAAGAGTGCAAGTTACTCAATTCTACCGCCATAGAAAGTGGCTATGTGGGTCGTGATCTACAAGGAGGGACTAGCGATGGAAGCTTTTTAATAAGTCTTCTCTTAAGATACAAAGTATGGTTAAATTCTTTTTTAGTTCTTAAAAAGAAAATGAAAAAGAGTTAAAGTCAAATTAGGAAGAAGATGGTAGATTAAGAAGATAGAAAATGAAAAATAGATTATATACAAAGAAATGGAAAAGAGTGATAAAGATGGTTGGAGCTTGTGATATTGAAACATAAGAATAAAAGAAAAGAAAGATAACCTAAAAATTACTTACCTCTTCAGTGCTCATATACCTTGAATCCGTTGCGACGACTTACCTTGTCTTTGAAGGCAATCAAACATGGCGTATAGGATCTTCCCCATTCTCGATCTACACTACGAATAAAAGGGCAAACTATACTAGTAAGAGAAGGGTTGTTCATCACCATAGGCCATCAAGGGTACTTGCAACGGCTAAGCAGTCTCGAGGCTATCGAATTCTCTTAGATTGCAACACATCAGAGGAGAGTAAAAGAAAACAAGAGTAAAGAAAGAAAAAGAAACTTTGATTCGATTCAAATAACAATGAAAGAAGAGATCACTTACACTGGTGTCACCTGCAGTACAAGCTTGCTCTCATTCCTCCATGAAAGTCGTCTCTCCTCTCAGTTACATAAAGAAAAATAAAAATTACATAAAAAGAAACTAAAAACCTAAGTTATAAACTATAAATTATCCTAAGTTTTATTCTCTGCTTGGTCGTTCTTTTGCCTTTGAGTGTAGGTATTTATAGGAGAAATGTAGAGGGTAGAGAAATATGAAGATAAGTAAAGCTGGCAATTTCTGAACTCCTCTTATCTCCAAACTTGATTTGATGTGGATATTCAATTCTGATCTGCAGTTTAGTGATGTATTGATTGCTAAATATCACTTATCAAATTACAGAATTAGAAATAATGATCAACTTAAGAGTTGTAACCCTTTAAGTCCTCTTTCTGTATCATCTTGAATAATCAGATTTGAGTTCTGGTAGCCAAAGTTATGATTCAAATACTAAAATATATCCAGCCAGAATCTGAGTCTAAATTGCTTCATCTCATCCATTGATCTTCTCTCATCCATTTATCCCTTTGGATTTGAACTCTGTATTTGACGTTATCCTCGGTTGATCTTTAGCTTTAACTACCTAATTCACCAAAAACTGAATTTAACCAACTGGATTTGGGATCATCCTCCTCTAACCAAATAAATCTAGTTAAATCTGAATTTAACTGATATTAATTTGATTTTATCCTCTTTCTCCCCATGATATCTTCGTAATACAAGTGGAAGAAAATGTGGCTCGATTCTTTTATTAATGTCACTTCAATTTTCAAGTACAAGCACTCAATTCCTCTCTCACAAGTATTGGTACTGGACTACAAATTGAAAAACAAAAATACAACTTTTGTACTATCTAACAAAGAGCCTAAATTCTTAAAAAATAAACAAAAATTTTAATCCTAGTCTTCTGCAAAATAGACATTTTTTAAGATAAGAAATTTAGCAGATTTATTACATGATAAATGTGGAATGTAATAAAGAATAATGCAATAAATGTATGCAATCACTCATTGAGTTCAATTTCATAAAAATGAGAACTTGCCAATTTATCAATTGGACTTTCAAAAGTATGAAATTGGTCAAGTTCAATAAAATGATCATCAAAGATGGGCGATTCAATTTCATTATAAATTGGCTCAGGATTCAATGTTGACTCACTGAAATCAGGTGAAGACACTAGAGTCATAATTGAATTAGGAAGTAGAATTGAATCACTAGGTTGAGGTTCATGATCATATTCATTCTCAAGTTCAATTTCAGGAAAGGGATAACTTGCCAAACTGCCAATGTCATTTTCAAAATTTAGAGTTTGGGCAAGTTCAAATGATTGTTCTGAAATGGAACCTTGTTTTCCAAAACAAAATGACTCTTCGGTTCTAACAGAATGGTTAGCGACATCAGAACTGGCCAAACGGTGAGAACGTAGACTTTGGACCATCATATCTATGTCATGATTACGAGCATTTTGAGCCTGAGTCATGGCTTCAAGCATCTTTTCATAGTTGATTTGTTCATCGTTTTGTTGAAAAGATGAAATGTTGTCTTGGAATTGGTGGTGAATTGTGAGTCCATCATATTTTGTGATTTTTGTTTGGACTCACGCATACTCATTTTCAAAATTGATGGTTTTCTATTTTGAACTGGTGGAACTGAGTATGAATCTTGAAAATATTATGGACAAGGTGGATAAGGAGGGCAAGTTGGTTGAAAATTTGACTCGGGGGAGGTGAATCCCCACTGACTCTGTGAAGAGTTGAAATTATTCTGGAAATTATGGTTATAAGATTGAGGGCATGAGTTATATTGATTCGGATAAGACCAATCTGGCACACTAGGTTGGTTAAAGTTATGATATGCCGGGTTGGTAATATTTGAAAAAAAGGTTGGTGTGTAATATGGATTACCATTAAAATTGAAAAAATTGTTGTTATAAGCTATATCACACAATAAAATACAAACAAAGAAAAAAACAAACAAATAAGCAAATAAAAAAGAAAAAATTCTAACCTAAGTTAGGGTAGACTTTTGACCTAAACGACTCCTAACTGGTTAGACTGTCCATAGGAGGTATAATGCAGACTTTGACCACAAGCTAATCAGCCAGGTCAGGGCAAGATTGGTGGGAGGTTATCCGTCAAAGATGTTCCTTAATTAAGTAACCACCAACCTTCGGGCGTTTGGCCCTTAATCCCCTTCCTAGACACTGATTTGGCAGGAGTCAAATTTCAACACCTTTCCCCCTTAGGATAATCTCCTAATTGAATCCGAGATGTCCCTAGGGCCAACGTCTATTCATTTTTAGTTAGGTTTGGGTTAGTAAGTGAGGAGATTGTTTGTAGGCTGAGGGAGGGTAATGACTTCCCCACCTTATCTTGTTTATAGGACAAGCCCTTAGATCAATTTAGTGCAGTGTACAAGAAAAGCAACACTTAAGCAATGTAAACAATCTAAAAGTGTTCCTATACTAGATGCTATGCACACGTACCTTTGTGTTGGACCAGGCCTTCCACTCTAGTTTTGATGATGATTAACTCATGTAGTTATGTTTACTAATAATCTTGTGATTTTAGTTTCAGATCATTTAACAAGATATTAGTTGGTGATTGCTTCAACAAGATGAGTTTTGAAGCCTTCACTTGGTGATTCCCGAGCCCGAGCATCAAGATCATTTATAGCCTTGCTCGTTGGATCACGTTTGGGATCGAGTCAACTTGAAGATGAAGATCGTCAAGAAGACTTAGGTATCCATAGTTTAGTGTGTTTTAGATCCATTTGTAAAGATAAGAATAGTTGATATGCTCAAGTGCACAACACACACGTTTTATATTTGGATATTGGTTTTTCGTTTTTGGCTTAACCAATATTTGTTTTCATGAATAGTTGATCAAAACAAGTTTAAATTATTTATGTATATTAGATGTGCTCTATATACATACATACTTACATGACTTATACAAACTTAATTTGACATACCTATTCATGTGTTTTATGTTTTGGTAGTTTAACAAAACATATCTTTGTGTTTGCGTTTGATCCATTGTCTCTCTAACTCTCTCTTTATATTGTGCAAAACATCATTCATATCATCATATCATATTTGCTTGTGTTGAGCATTGATTCATATTGTCATATCTATTATATGCTTGGCTTGCTTTTGTGTGTGCCTCACTTGTACTTAATCGACAAGAGCTTTACATAGCACCTCAATCCTTATCTAGGGAATCAAGAGGAGTTAGTCCAGAGCTCTTCACGGGGAATTCGGCTACACTTGTTGGTTGTATTAAGTGTGATTGCAAAATTATTTTAGCTTCCGCATTTAGTTTCTAGATTAGCATTATCACCTATTCACCCCCCTCTAGGTGATTTACAATTGATATCAGAGCCTACGCTCCTGATACTTAGGCTTAACATCCTAGGAGTGAGATCCTTGTTTGCTAATCTATCATTTGCATTTGCTTGTTTGCACACATATAGCTTGGACCCATGGACTTCATGACCCCACGTATGTTTGACCCTTCCAACATCATTGTTTGGAAGACTAGGATGTCCGTTTAATTACTAACCCTAGGATATAAGGTTCACCTTGCCATTACCAAGGAATCCTTCCTTAGTGATAGCAAGCATATAGGGGCCAATGCACAAGCCCTTGAGGCCATTAGAAGCACGCTACCTAAAGATTATCTTATGCATGTTTCTAATCTTGATTCCAACTTTGCAGTGTGGAACAAGTTGACAATAACCACCAACTCCGAGCTTCAAATGCCAATCCAACAAGAGGAGTCTAGTGGAGAATCTGAGTCACAATGCTTCATGATCCAAGGGAATGACTCCCTTGAGGTACAATCAGAAACTCAACTAGATAGTTTTGATTCTAGTTCTTCATGTAATGATTATGTTGATGCCCATGCTTTGAATGAAGAACTTTCAATTGTTTGTGAAAAATTGATTGAAAAATATAACATTTTGAAAAAGAAAAGTCTATGCCTTAATAAAGAAAATAAAAGTTTGCATTCTAGACTTGACAAGGTTTTGCAAGAGAAGGTTGAGGTCCATAATGAAAGGGATTCATTGAGATCTCAACTAGACCTTGCACTAAAAGAAAATAATTTTTTGAAAAATAAAAATGATTGTGAAAATATTTTGAAGAAAAATGAAAACTTTTCTTCAAAAATTGATTTTGTCTTAAAAGAGAATGTTGCTTTGAAAAATAAAATAATTTCTATTTCAAATGATTTAGATGTTTGTTTAAAGAAAAATAAAGTTTTGAAAAACAAGATTGATTCACATGTTTGTCATGCTAGTGTAGCTTCTTCATCTAGTCTATCTATTGCATGTACCTCTTCTTCTAGGATTAATGATGATTTTTGTTTGTTGAAGAAGAGACTGGATTGTTTGGGCTCCACTTTGAGCCATTGTGCCAAGAGCCATACACGTTTGGAATCTTTGTTTCGAAAGAAACAAGTTCCATCTTTTCATGCACACACCCCATGACATACATGCTCCTCACGGATACCATCATCACTTGTATGCTCATGTGTACACTTGTACACATTGTGGACGTAAGGGCCAGCTTGCTAAATTTTGCTTTGATAGATTACATAATGTAAATTTAGCAAATAAATTTGTTTGGGTTAGAGAAGGTACTAACCCTCATGGACCCAAAAAGTTGTGGGTACCAAAGACCACCCCTCTTGTTTATGATGTAGATGTGGGCTCTCGCATGACGTAAGAGTAACGGTACCTTGGAGTGAATGCGTTCCGTACTTAAAGGAAACATTTTGGATGCATCACTTTCAAGGGATGTTTGGTGGAGAGGACCACCATGTTTTGGAGACAAGGAAAGTTACCTTCTAGGCTTTGGTAACGATTCCTAACTCCTAATTATTATTTACATGCTTTTCATTTTATTCATTATAGCATGTTTTGATGTTTATAGATTATTATGTTAATGGCATGTTTATTAGACCCTTGACATACATGTATAGTATTTGAGACACTCATGCTTATATGGACCAAATGTAGTGTTCTCACCTTAGTTTAGCTATCATGTACATCATAAGTCTAATAACATGTGGATTTACATAATAATCGTGTTTTAAAATTTATCATGTTTTGTTTTGATGCTTCATGATTTGAATATTTGTTTAAATGTTAGTTTTCATTAAGACTAGGTATATATTTGTGCATATAGTGAGTCACAAATAAATCTATATATGTTTGTACTTGAATGCTTATTTGTTCCCATTAGATGTGCTAGTATAGTCTAGTTTTGATGATTCATGCATTTTAAACTTGTATTCCCATTTTGATTTTATTTTATGATCATGTGTTTTCATTTCATGTATATGTTTATTTTGCCAAACTCTAAGATATACATGTATACCCCTTGAGTCATTTGCTTTTCATGCAAATCTATATATATAGACTCAATTGTGTTTAGAGATATGTATGTATACTTCTTGTGTTGACAAATCATATATATATCTTGAAATGAAATTTGTTTTAATGAAAATTTAGTTATTCATATTTTTCATGTTTCTATGTTTAAACTTCATGTATATGTCAATCTTGTCCAAACTATTAGATATACGTGTATATCCTTTTGAGCCATATGCCTTCATGCATATATCCTTGTGAACTCGTTATGTTTTGGATATGTATGTATACTTTAGTTTGTACATGACATACATATGCCTTGAAGATAAAATAGTTTAGATGATTTTCATGTTTTCATGTTTAAAGGAATTTAATTTGAGCTCAAATGCAAATTTTCATGATTATGATCTTCACATTATATTTGTACACTCATCTTCATGTTTACTCATGTTTTATTTTCATGAGTCATATTTATGCTTCATTGGCTTAGAGTGTTGACTATCTTGTGAATTTCATGTTTTATGAAAAATATTCATGTTTATTTCCTTGCTTGAAGGATTTCGTACTAGTTAACAATCCATTTAACTAGTTGCGATATTCTTCATATGGTAGAGTTTTCAAATATACTATATTTTCTAAACCTATTTTTGAAAACTCCTACCTTCCAAGGGTGGTTGGATGGGAGATCATGCTCATGTATGCCTTATAGTGAAAATCATTTTAAACTTGAACATGATTGGGAGGATAGGTTATGAGATATACATTTGAGCTTATTGTTGTTTCAATTGGTATCATTGGATTCTTTCAATTGGTATCAATTTTGACTTTTATTGTATACTCATATATTTTCGTATATGTATGATTACTTTTCAAAAAAATATCAATTTCAATTGGTATCTATTTTTCATACATATATATGTTTTATTTGTGCTTATTATATCCCTATATCTTTAAGCACAAAATTTTGTTTATGCTAAAGCTTGAGTTTTAACTTTGTTTCAATTGATTCAATTTTCAATTGGTATCTTATTTCAAGCCTATGCATTATTTTTAGTTGGTTTTTCATAAAGGGGGAGAAAACTCATATTTTAGTTTTCAATTAGTATTTTGTTCCCTTACTTTATGACAGAAAATAATATTTCAATTGATATCATATATTTAAAATGAACAATTATTTCAATTGGTATCAAAATGTTGTTTTCATTTTTTTAAATTGATATCAAGAGGCATTTCATTGACATATTTTTAATTGGTATCATATTTAATATCACCCCTTATTAACTTTGTTTTTGTTTTAGACAAAAAGGGGGAGAACATTGTTTTGTTGATTTTCTGTTTCGAACAAAATAAATTTTTTTTTTATTGTTTTGGTTTTTACCCCTTTGTTGATGATTGACAAAAAGGTGGAGAATTATTTGTGAGTTTAATATGCATATAAAACTCTCAAATATATATATATATATATATATATATATATATATATATATATATATATATATATATATATATATATATATATGCATGATTGTTTTTTTATATATGCATATTTAATGTGTTGCATATATTAAGTTTAATTGATATCTAGAGCATGATGTTTTGTTTTTTGAAAATTTCATTGGTATCTAGAGTCATTTTATTGTTTATGCATATCTATGCATGTTTCATGTTTCATATTTATTGCATATTTATTTGTTTATTGTCCAAAATTTTGATTAAGATTTACCTGCACACAAAATATAGAATTTTAGATTTAAAAATAGAGAAGTGCAAGTTGCTCAATACTATCCGCTGTAGCAATGGCTATGCGGGTCGTGATCCTCAGGGAGGGACTAGCGATGGAAGCTTGTTTAGTAAGTTCTCTAAAGTGTTTGAATTAATAGTTGTTAAAGTCAGGTTAGAAAGAAAGTGATAGATTAAGAAGATGGAGAAACTAGAAGTGATATGATATTTACAATGAGAAAGAAGAAGTGTGAAAAGATTGGGAATATTGTGATTTACACTAAAAATAAAAGAAAGAAAACTAAAAACTAAAAACTTACTTACCTCTTCGGCGTCTGCTTACCTTGGAACCGTGTCAATGACGTACCTTTCTTTGAAGGCGAACGAAGCATAGAATATGAGATCTTCTCTACTCCCGATCTACACTACGAAATAAAAAGAGCAAACTACGCTACCATGGAAGTAGATATTCATCACCATAAACCATCAACGACACTTGCAAGGAGAAGGCACCTTCGAAGCTCTTGGTTTCACATGGATCCACAAACACAAAAGAGAGAAACAAAAGCAAAACAAGAATAGAAAAAAGAAGCAAACTTCGATTTGATTAAATTAACAATGAAAGAAAAGATTTACTTACACCGATGTCACCTCAGTACAAGCTTGATCTCCTTCCTCCATGAAACTCGTCTCTCCTCTCAGTTATATAAAAATTACATAAAAGAAAAATAAGAAAAACCTAATCTAAAAATTTAGCCTACGAAAAATCCTAAATTTGTTTCTGTACTGCACTCCCCGCCCTTCTCTGTTGCTCTGCAGGGGTATTTATAGGAGATATAGGAAGTAGAGTCCCAGTACAACTGCTCAACGAAAATGCATCGCCAACCGCCTCTGGATTGCCACGAAAACGGGAAATATGCCGCGTTTTCGCGGCACTATTGTAGCCAAATGCCACGCGCTTTCTCGCGTGGCATCCTCTGGTCCGTCCATCTGGTTATATTCTTCTGGAAGTTGTATCCCGACTCTTATTTTGAAAATTCGGGATAACTTGGGAAGCAAGTTACCCTAAATCTTGCACTCTCCTCCTTTTATCTTTATCCTTGTCCTGCAAGTGATTAGGATTGAGTAGAAGTCTATCCCTTTCCTCTTCTTTTAGTAATTGCAAATTTTGCACATATTAATTGCAACTTTGGCACGTGGTAATTGCAACTTTTGCATTGGGCTTGGACATGGGCTTTTGGGCTTCTTTTGGGCTTTTATTTTTTTTTTTTATTACTCAAGGCCTGCACACAATAAATAATAAAACATTAGTAATAGTGCAAAATTATAGGAATAAATAGGAAAATGTGATAGTAAATGTAGTGATAAATATGTAATTTTTACTACCTATCAATTCCCGAGCCCGAGCATCAAGATCATTCATAGCCTTGCTCGTTGGATCACGTTTGGGATCGAGTCAACTTGAAGATGAAGATCGTCAAGAAGACTTAGGTATCCATAGTTTAGTGTGTTTTAGATCCATTTGTAAAGATAAGAATAGTTGATATGCTCAAGTGCACAACACACACGTTTTATGTTTGGATATTGGTTTTTCGTTTTTGGCTTAACTAATATTTGTTTTCATGAATAGTTGTTGATCAAACAAGTTTAAATTGTTTTTATGTATATTAGATGTGCTCTATATACATACATGCTTACATGACTTATACAAACTTAGTTTGACATACCTATTCATGTGTTTTATGTTTTGGTATTTTAACAAAACATATCTTTGTGTTTGCGTTTGATCCATTGTCTCTCTAACTCTCTCTGTTTATATTGTGCAAAACATCATTCATATCATCATATCATATTTGCTTGTGTTGAGCATTGATTCATATTGCCATATCTATTATATGCTTGGTTTGCTTGTGTGTGTGCCTCACTTGTACTTAATCAACAAGAGCTTCACATAGCATCTCAACCCTTATCTAGGGGAATCAAGAGGAGTTAGTCCAGAGCCCTTCACGGAGAATTCGGCTACACTTGTTGGTTGTATTAAGTGTGATTGCAAAATTATTTTAGCTTCCGCATTTAGTTTCTAGATTAGCATTATCACCTATTCACCCCCCCTCTAGGTGATTTACACTTTGCTCCAGCACTCTTCAACAGTAAATAGAAAATGTAATGAAATAGACACATGCCTAAATGCAAAGTCTAAATCATTTTTTAGCATTTACAATCATTATTTTACTGTTGATGTTAGAAAGTAAATACAGTTGAAACAAACAAGGAAATAAATGCTGCAGATATTTTAACTACGCAATTCAGCCAACCTGCAGAAAATATAGGTTAGTAGTTCACTCAGTTTGCCATAAGACTGCAGCAAAGATTCCTTGTCGTCAAATCTGTACAAAAAACAAATGAGAAAGTTAACCAAAAATGTAAACTTTTAAAGAGAGTAACTTACCGTCCTTCCCCGGCAACGGCGCCAAAATTTGATTGAGTTATAACCTACACACAAGAATACATTATTTTAGAACTTAAGATTAAAGAGTGCAAGTGCTCAATTCTACCGTAATAGCAAGTGGCTATGCGGGTCGTGATCCACAAGGAGGGACTAGCAATGGAAGCTTTTTAGTAAGTTCTCTTTTAGGCTACAATTAATGGTTAAAGTTCTTCTTTAGTTCTTTAAAAGAAAAAGAGGAAAATTAGGTTAAAGTGAGTTGGGAGAAAGTGGTAGATTGAGAAGGTGGGAAAATAAAAAATGGATTATATACAAAGAAATTGAAAAGGGTGATAAAAATGGTTGGAGATTGTGATATTGAAACTAAAGAATAAAAGAAAAGAAATACAACCTAAAAATTACTTACCTCTTCAGTGCTCATATACCTTGGATCTGTTGCGACGACTTACCATGTCTTTGAAGGCAATCAAGTATGGCGTATAGGATCTTTCCAATCTCGATCTACACTACGAATAAAAGGGCAAGCTAAACTAATAAAGAATGGTTATTCATCACCATAGGCCATCAAGGACACTAGCAATGGCAAAGCAGTCTCGAGGCTATCAGATTCACTTGGATTACAAACATAATAGAGGAAAGTAAATGAAAACAAGAGTAAAGAAGAAAAGAAACTTTGATTCGATTCTAATAACAATGAAAGAAAAGACTTACTTACACCGGTGTCACCCTCAGTACAAGATTGATCTCATTCCTCCATGAAACTCGTTTCTCCTCTCAGTTACATAAAGAAAATGAAAATTACATGAAAGAAAATAAAAACTTAAGTTACAAACTACAAATTAGCTTAAGTTCTACTCTCTGCTTGGTCCTCCCCATTTACAGTGAAAATCCTACCTTTTATAGGCAAAAACCCAGAGGGGAGAGGTGTGAGAAGATAGGGGGAGCAAACGCTCCCCTAACTCACTAACCAAGCCACGGAAACGCGGCTTTGGCCGTGTTTTCGCGGCTAGGGTATGGCCAGGTGGCCACACTCTGTTGGTGGTACTCCCGTTTTTCTCAATTTGTCTTTATCTTTAGCTGGATTTGTAGTTTAAGTCCGGGATTTTGACGAAATGGGCTTTGATCCTTGGCTTTAACCGATCGCTTTGTATGGAATTGTTCTAACTGATTTTTAAACGATCTGAATCGATCTGATCTGCCCTGATTTACTGAGTTCGAATTAATTCTGATTTAATTCAGAATTTGATGGGCTTTTGGGCTCATTTCTCTTCACTCTCCTTTAGGAATGGGCCTACAAATAAATTAAATATTAAATTAAGAAAAAGCAGAGTTTATTCTATAATAAGTATGAGAATATGATAATAAATGTGCAATATTTGTGACCAATCAGCACCAGTGCTTCAAGTACGTGGAAGATGATGCAACAGTACGAACGGTGTTCGCTGAAAAACAGCTGCTCAAAGGAGTTAAAAACTACTTTACTGATGCTCTCCTCTACCAAGAAGCCAACAAAGTGGCTAAAAAATAGCTGCTTGAAGACGATGATAGTGGCAATGAAGCAGATTCAGAGTCAGAAGAAGACACACCGGCTACTCTTGCTTTTAAACCAATTGTAGCATATCTTAACGATCCTCAATATAATAATCTCATTGGGGACGATGATGAATAGGTAATTAATGAGAATATTACTTTTATTATCATGCGAGTGTTGATCTATTTAAATCTATTGACAGTAGCTCCCTACACATGCCTTTATTCATGATAAGCATGACAAGTACGCCTGTAGAGCGTTGATTGCACACATTTATTGCATTATTCTTTATTACATATCCACATTTATCATGTAATAAATTTCTAAATTTCTTATCTTAAATGTCTATTTTGCAGAAGGTAATCATGAGAAGAAAGAGGATAAAATTAAATAAATATCAGTTAAATTCATATTTAACTAGATCTATTTGGTTAGAGGAGGAGGATCCCAAATCCAGTTGGTTAAATTCAATTTTTAGTGAATCAAGTGGTTAAAGCTAAATATCAACCGAGGATAATGTCAAATACAGAGTCTAAATCCAAAGGGACAAATGTATAGAGAGAAGATCAATGAATGAGATGAAGCAATTTTGACTCAGATTCTGGCTGGATACATTTTAGTATTTGAATCATAACTTTCGCTACCAGAACTCAAATCTAATGATTCAAGATGATACAAAATGAGGAATTAAAGGGATACAACTCTTAAGTTGATTATTATTTCTAATTCTGTCATATGATAAGTTATATTAGAAATCAGTACGCCAATAAACTGCAGATCAGAACTGAATATCCACATCAAATTAAGTTTGGAGATAAGGGTAGGATTCAAATTCATAAATAGCCAGCTTCCCTTATCTTCATACTTCTCTACCCTCTGTATTTCTCCTATAAATACCTGCAATCTCAAAGGCAAAAATGGGACGACCAAGTAAAGAATAGAATTTAGGCTATTCTTTAGTTTGTAACTTAGGTTTTTAGTTTTCTTTTATGTAATTTTATTTTTTTTATGTAACTAAGAGGAGAGGAGACTTTCATGGAGGAACGAGAACAAGCTTTTACTGAGGGTGATACCAGTGTAAGTAATCTTTTTCTTTCATTGTTATTTGAATCGAATCGAAGTTTCTTTTCTTTTCTATTCTTGTCTTTTGTTTGCTTCCTCTTCTGTGTTTGTGGATCCAAATGAAACCGATAGCCCCGAAGTTGCCTTACCCTTGCAAGTGCCATTGATGGCTTATGGTGATAGATATCCATTTCTATGGTAGTGTAGCTTGCCCCTTTATTTCATAGTGTAAATCGAGAATGGGGAAGATCCTATTTGTCATACTTCGTTCGCCTTTAACAAAGGTACATCGTCGATACGGGTCAAAGGTAAGCAGGCGCCGAAGAGGTAAATAAGTTTTTTAGGTTTTAACTTTTTTCTTTTAATTTTAGTTTAGATCACCAGCACCACAATCTCCCAACTCTTTTATCACTCTTTTCAATTTCTTTGTAAATATCCATTTTCTATTTTCTCCACCTTCTCAATCTACCACTTTCTTCCTTACTTAACTTTAACTCTATTTTTCTCTTTTTCTTTACAAGAACTAAAAGAAGAACTTTAACCATTCTTTGTAACATAAACGAGAGCTTACTAAAAAAGCTTCCATCGCTATTCCCTCATGTGATCACGACCCGCATAGCCACTTGCTATAGCGGTAGTATTGAGAGCTTGCACTCCTTATTCTTAAATTCTGAAATTCTATATTCTTATGTGCAAGTTTTATCTCAATCAAATTTTGGTGCCATTACCAGGGAGCATGGAGAAGACTCAGTATTTGTGATCCGTCCATTTAAAAGAAGTCAATCGCCTATAGTATTGGTAGGTCCCAACCACGAATGTTTGCAGTTACAGATTCAAGTCTAGACTCAGAGCCCCCCACAAATTTTCCATTATGCACAATCAGCACACCTTATGATGCGAAAAATGGGATACAATTTACAGCATGGGAAAGTTTGAACTTAAGAAAGGGATGACGTGGTCTTCTATAGACTTTCGGGCCAAAAGGGAAGCCAACAAATTATTATGATAAAACGCGCAGGGGGTTGGGATATGTTACACATCCTACTCCACTTCAATCTGAAGACAACGAATCTTTCCCATCATATTCTGCCGCTTCATCTGATTGGGAATCGATGTCAGTGCGGGGATGTTTTTTAAGAACATCTCTGTCAATATGACTTCAATCGATCAATTGGAGCATGAAGAGGCTATCGAAATGTTTGACGCCGAGCCATGGGCTCAACAACTCGATCTCCAGTGGGAAAAATGATTCGAACAACATGAATCGCCCACTGAGGATAGGGTAATTCAGGTTGATGTGGGTAGTCGAGATCACTATAAATCCATTTCTATAAGTGAAAGTTTATCACTCACAGAAAGAGAAAAATTGACAGCACTTATACGAGTGTATATCGATGTCTTTGCATGTAATTATGAAGATATGCCCGATCTCGATCCATAAATAGCCATGCATTATTTAACATTAAGCCTGACATCAAGCTAATAAAACAACAACAACGACGGTTTCACCCTGACACTATGGAAGCTATTGAAACTGAGTCCATAAACTCATCGAATGTGATTTTTCATTAGTCACTAAAACTGCATATTTTATATCACATTTTCACATTTATTTTTTATTAAATTCTGCTAATAAACACCTCTCTTGCATGTTTCTAGGTCCATGGTGTGCAATGAAGAAGAAGACCCTAAATCACTATTTAATGGGTGATTAAAGGCCTAAAATATAGCCATTGACTTGGGAGAGCTGATTCTGTTGGCCCGAAGGCCCATCACTCTAGTTGTGATGATGATTAACTATATAGTTATAGTACTAATGATCTTGTATTTAATTAGTATCAGATAATTGATCAAGATCTTAGTTGGTATTTAGCTTCAACAAAAGATTTAAAGTCAAAGTTTTAGAGATAGCACGTGTTGATTCAAGAGCTCACGCATCAAGATTGCATCAAGTACTCAAGAAGAGTTTTGCTCATTGGATCAAGGTTTGGACCAAGTCAAGAAGGAGAAGAAGACCTTCAAGAGAACATTTCAAGAAGACTTGTGTCATGTTTATAAGTGTCAAGATTTTACTTTTAGATAAAATATAAAGGATAAATTAGTTGGTAGATTGCTCAAGTTCATATACACTCACACACAAGATTTATATGTGTTTTCATAAAAGAGTTTTCATTTTGAAAAATACCGGTTTGGTTTTTAAACTTCAAAATATATATGTGTTTTGTCAAAACTTATTTTAGAGCTTATTGTCAAAAATATAGATACTTTATCATATATGTGTAGTCAAAAGTGTTTAGAATATCTTGTTTTGTATTTGAAAAAGTTTTGGAAAAATCAATTTTGGAAAATACAGGTTTTTGTTTAAGGCAAAACTTTTATATTACAAAAATAGTTCAAAATGTTTGTAATATATTTTGATTTTTTAATCAAACATGTTTGTATTTCAAAGTATATCAATGAACTTATTTTTGTAGAATTTATGAGAATTTATGGGATTTTATTGAAAGAAAAAGATCGAGTTTTTAATCCCTAAAATGTTGGTTCTGGCCTTCTGCCGGTCGACCGGCTAACGATCAGATTTCTGACCGTTGTGCCAGCGGTCGACCAGCCGGTCGACCGAGGCCTGGATACAGAGAGCAGGAGCTCTCTGTCGGTAGACCACCCGGACGACCGGGCCAAATCCAGAGAGCAGAGCTCTCTGGCGGTCGACCGGCAGAAGATGATCTTATAAGATTTCTTTTTTTTTCTTTCTTTAGGAATGATGAACAATGAGATAGGATTTAATCTATTAGATTAGGATTTTAAATTTTGATTTTTAGTTTGTAGGTTACAACTAATAGATTAGGTGGTTTAGAAGATGATCTTATAAGATTTTCGGTTGCAAACTTGAAATTTGAGATTGACTTTAAATTTAGTTCAAATAAATTGGATCACCTTTATAATCACACGCCAATGTGACATTATAGTTTGAGCATTAGGATTTGATATAGGAGAACTCGGATTTAAGTCATGACTTTAACAATTTAAATAATATTTTAAAATCATTATTTATCATTTTAATTATCAGTTTGGGTATTATGAAATGAAAATATTATAGCTTTGTCTTATTCTTCCAGCTTAACCTCCAGAGCCAATAAGTCACTTAAATTTTATTAAAAGCATTTAGATATTGTAGAATATGTGTACCTTTTTCATCCGAAAGATGTATAATTGCTTCTTCATGAAGAGTTTGTTCGATGAACTCTTCATCATATAAAGACTTTCCAGCCTACACCAAAGACCAGCAGTTGTCTCCTCATTCATGAGTTGTAGAGGATCTCACCTGATAGACATCGTATCATTATCGTCTTGCACGAAAATCGTTGTCATTCTACTCATCATCCTCCATCTTTGATGATTTCTTCTCAATACGAAGCAGAGCCTTGTGTGTGCCCTTCTTCACGAGTAATGACGTTACTCGCATTTTCCACAACAAGAAGTTGAACTTTCTGTTAAATTTCTTTACCTCGAACTTGATTGTTGTGTTGGCCCAAAAGGTTACACTCTCCATTTGGTTAGAGTTTTGATGATAACAAAACAAATAAGAGCCATTTGGTACTAATAAGTTTGTTCAAGATAAGTTTCAGGTTTGTACCATATTTGGAGGCCATTGCTTAGCTTTTGTAAGAAATTCTAGGTTCAAAGAAGGCTTATGGCACATCAAGGAAGGAACATACAAGAGAAGGCTCTAGCTAGGCTTTGCATGGCTCAAGACTTCAAGATTGCTCAAGAGAATTCATTAGATTTGTTTTTAGTTTTATAGTTTGGTTAAAGAATAATGAATAGGTTTGAAGCTCTATCACACACGTTTTTACGCACATATCATTTCCAAAAATATTTCCTATATATATAAAAATTATTTTAACTTAAAGCCTTTTGATTACAAACTCATTTTTGGTATTATACATGTTTCAAATCAAAACTATCTTGTTAGATTTAAAATCCCCTTAAAAATTCTTGTTCAGTTTTGATTTTTGGCCTGAGCCGGTCGACCGACCGGTCGACCAACACTAGTATGGTCAGATCGGTCGCCGACCCAGTCGATTGGATTTTTGGCAATTTTGGTGCATATCCGTGTGTACGTTTTCCGGTCGACCGGGCGGACGACCGAAGCCCTTCGGTTGACCGAGCGGCTGGCTGACTGAAATGGTGCCACTCTCTGTTTATTTCGGTCGACCGGGCGGTCGACCGAGAGCCTGCAACTGTCACTTTATTTGAACTCCGGTCGACCGACCGGATGACCGAGAGAGCCGTTTCAGCCATAACGGCTAGTTTTTAAACACGTTTTAAATTTGTCTTTTTCTTCTCTAAACGTGTTTAAATGGTATTTTCTGGGTCTAATACTTTCTAATTAGTATTATGAGTGTTTACTCTTTAATCCCTAGCCCTCTCCTAGAAATAGGGGTGATTAGGGAGAGATTTTAATACAACAAGCATTTACAAAAATATTCAAAGTTTTCAAAGGCTTTTAAAAGAGTTTGGTCCTTGGTTTTTGTGCTGAAGAATCTCTCATCGCTGAAGTTTTATTTTCCAAACTCTCTCAAGTTCATTTCCTTTTTCCACTTATAATATTTGAGCTTCAATTCTAACCATTATTCTACAGGGTTATTGTAAGGGAAAGAGGCTTTTGCAAAAGATAGTTTGTGGTCTTTTGATCATCAAGAGAGAACTTGTACTTGAGATTGTGGAGTTGGGTACTCCGGTGTGATTGTAATTCTTTATGAAGTTATAGTGGTTAGAAATCCTTCTGGGTGAAGGCGGGGACGTAGAACTGGGTGCTCGAACCTCGGAAAAGTTCTCGGTGTTTGCGTTTGGTTTACTTGCTCTTATTCCTTGCTTTACTTTCATTGCTCTTATTTCTTGTTCATTGCTATATTTAATTGTTTCATATTCATATCGTCAATCTTATACTCATACAACAAGATTGCATTGCGCACCTCCAACTCATATCTAGAGGAATCAGGAGGAAGGAGTTCAGAGCCCTTCACGGGGTATTCAGCTTCTAGTCTTGTTTTGGGTTGATTGTTGCAATACATTTTTTATTGTGCATTGATTAGCGTTATCACCTATTCACCCCCTCTAGGTGATTTTCAATTGGTATCAGAGCTTGGACTCTAGGTTTGGCTTAACATCCTTAGAGAGATCCTTAAAATTTGCTAATCAACATTTGCATTCATCCATTCATTCACTAGTAAACATGGCCGATAATATCAAAACCCCTCCTAAATTTGATGGACTTAATTGCCCTATTTGGAAGGTTAGGATGCCTATTTTCTTACAATATTTAGGTAGCCTAGTTATTAAATCTTTGACCAAACCCTATGTTAGACCCGATAGTGATGAAAGCACTTGGTCTGACTTTACCTTTAGAGAATATGAGGCTAACTCAAAGGCCCAAAATTCCTTCCTAACCGCCTTGAATGAGGATGACCTTATACGGGTAATACATTGCCAATTCGCCTATGAGATTTGGCAACATTTGTTGGTCACACACGAGGGGACATCACAAGTAAAGAGAGTTAAGATAGATCTCTTGAGGTCCCAATATGAATCTTTTAAAATGATTGATGATGAATCTATTGATTGCATGATTACAAGGTTTACTAAAATCACCAATACTCTTTCCTCTTTAGGTGATGATATTTCCAATGACCAAAAGGTGCGGAAAGTGATTCGGGCTCTTCCTTCATCATGGGAGATAAAGGCCACCACCTTGAAAGAATTGAATGACAAGGATGAAATGGATCTCATAAGTCTCATTGGAAACTTGAAGACTCATGAGATGGAAAAGAAGGCAAAAGAAGAAGCCGCTCCTCTAAAGAAGAAATCCATAGCCTTCAAGTCTTCCTCCACTCTTGATGACGAAGAAGAAGATGAAGAAGAAGATGAGGAGTTCTCCCTTCTTGTGCGAAACGTGAAGAGAATATACCGTAAGAACAACTCAACTTTAGAAGAAAATTTGAAGGAAAAGACGAGAGAAGAATCATTTACTACAATTGCCGAAAGCCTGGACATATTATGGCCAATTGCCCAAATTTCAAGAAGAAGATGACTTCTTCCTTCAAGCCAAAGAAGCCGGTCAAAAAGAAAGCGTACAAAGCCACATGGGATTCAGAAAGCGAATCCGAAGACGAGGTGGACACGGCGAACATGTGTTTCATGGCAAACACACCAAAGGTAAACCCACAACCTCTTGATGAAGAAGATGAATTAAGTAAAGAAGTTCTTATACATGTTTTTGTTAAACTCTCAGAAACCTATGATAATAAAAAGATTGAATGTTCTAAATTGGAAAAGGAAGTTGCTTTTCTTAAAAATCAACTTGCTATTGTTTCTAGAGAAAAAGATGAAATTTCTTCCAATCTCATTTCTACTAAAAATGAATTTAGCGCTTATAAAGTTGCTTGTAAAGCAAAATTTCCTAAGATTGATGAAAAAGAAATTTCTTCTTTAAAAACTAGAATTGTTGATTTTGAAAAGGTTTTGAAGGTTTGTGCTTTTAACACTAAGAAACTTGAAGAATTTTTTTTCTAAAAAGCACACTTCTCATGCTAATGATTCTTATGTTAAGATTCCTCATGCTCACACTTCACACAACACTCATGCTAAATCCACACATGCATACAAATCTCACACTCATTATGCTTTTAAATATGGTAGAGTGTATGATGTACTTATTGCGGTAAGAATGGACATTTGGCTAAGTTTTGTTATGACCAAGAAAATAGATCAAATAATCTTGTTTGGGATCATGGCACTAACTCTTTAGGACCCAAGAAAATGTGGGTACCAAAATCTAGTCCTAAATTATTTGATGTAGGTACACACCAAGGCTCCAAAGACGTAAGGAGTGGTGGTACCTTGATAGTGGCTGTTCAAGACACATGACATGGGACATCAACAACTTTACAACCCTATCAAGGTACATGGAAGGTGGCACCGTCACCTTCGGGGATAACTCCAAGGGCACTATCATTGGTATAGGTAACATTCAAATTGGTGCATCTCCTATTATAGAAAATGTTGTTCTTGTTGATGATTTAAAACATAACTTGCTTAGTATAAGTCAACTTTGTGATCATAGACTTAAAGTTATTTTTGATGACTCTTCTTGCAAGATTTTAGATTGCAAAACCAATGATTGTATTCTCACCGGATTTCGTGATGATAATGTTTATATCATTGATATGCTTAATTTGGATTGTTCTACTAAATGCTTGAATGTTTTTGATGAAAATTCTTGGCTTTGGCATAGAAGATTAGGACATGCATCTTTTGACCATCTTTCTAGGATTAATTCTAAGGAATTGGTGAAGGGTATTCCTTACTTGAAGTTTGAGAAAGACCGCATTTGTAGTGCGTGCCAACGTGAGAAATAAACCAAGTCTTCCTTCAAACCAATCAAGGATATCATGTCCACAAGGCCATTAAAATTAATTCATATGGATCTTTTTGGACCAACTAAAACTAAAAGCTTAAATGGTAGTAGATATGCATTTGTTTTAGTTGATGATTTTTTCCGTTTCACTTGGGTTTTCTTTTTGGAACACAAAGATCAAACTTTTTCTCATTTCAAGATTTTTCGAAAAAGGGTTGAAAAAGAAAAAGGTTTTTCAATTTGGAAAATAAGGAGTGATAGAGGTGGTGAGTTTGTTAACCAACTCTTCATGACTTATTGTGATGAAAAGGGAATCAAGCATGAAATGTCATGTTCTAGAACTCCACAACAAAATGGAATTGTAGAAAGAAAGAATAGAACACTTCAAGAGATGGATAGGACCATGATAAGTGAATATGACCTCCTTCAATATCTATGGGCCGAGGCCGTAAATGCCGCATGCTATATTTCAAATCGCATTCATTTGTGTAAAAATTCTTCCAAAACATCTTTTGAAATGTATCATTCTAGAAAACCTAATGTTGCATATTTTAAAGTTTTTGGATGTAAGTGTTTTATTTTGAATACTAGAGATAACTTGGGTAAATTTGATGCTAAGGCTTATGAAGCTATCTTTGTTGGATACTCTTCTACTAGTAAAGCTTATAGAGTATTCAATAGATCTTCACTTACCATTGAAGAATCCATGCATGTTAAATTTGAAGAATCTAATGTGGTTGTTGAGAATATTGTAGAGATTGACCCATTAGGTGAAGACATGGAGAGACTATCCTTGAAGGACTCACCCGCTCAAGAAGAAAAGTAAGAACCCATTGGTGATGTTCAAGAGGATAAAGAGGAAAGCTCTCAACCGCTTCCTAAAGATTGGAGATACGCTACAAATCACCCAAGGAACACATTTTAGGTGATGTCTCTAAAGGGGTAACAACTCGCTCCAAACTCCATGACTTATGTGGTAACTTTGCTTTCATTTCTCATTTTGAACCCAAAAGCATCCTCGAAGCCGAGGCAGACTCATATTGGTTGCTAGCCATGCAAGAGGAACTCAATCAATTTGAGCGCAACCAAGTTTGTTACCTTGTTCCTAGGCCCCACGATAGACCAATAATTGGTACTAAGTGGATCTTTAGAAACAAGATGGATGAGTCCGAAAATGTTATTAGGAATAAAGCTAGATTAGTGGCTCAAGGTTACACTCAAGTTGAAGGAATTGACTTTGAGGAGACCTTTGCACCTGTAGCACGGCTTGAAGCCATACGGATGACACTAGCTTTTGCATCTTTTAAAATTTTAAACTTTCTCAAATGGATGTGAAAAGTGCATT
This sequence comes from Agave tequilana, assembly GCA_038442645.1. Taxonomy (NCBI): domain Eukaryota; kingdom Viridiplantae; phylum Streptophyta; class Magnoliopsida; order Asparagales; family Asparagaceae; genus Agave; species Agave tequilana. The sequence continues at coordinate 141,260 of JAVJIF010003149.1, read as the reverse complement.
TTTGAATGGTTTTATAAATGAAGAAGTTTATGTTGAGCAACCTCCCGGTTTTGTTGATCATGTTCATCCTAATTTTGTTTTTAAACTTGATAAAGCTTTGTATGGATTGAAACAAGCTCCAAGAGCTTGGTATGAAAGGCTTTCTAGTTTTCTCATTTCAAATGATTTTGTTAAAGGCAAAGTAGACACAACTCTTTTTACTAAGCATGTTGATAATGACATTTTAATTGTGCAAATTTATGCTGATGATATAATCTTTGGTTCTACTAATGAGTTTTTATGCAAAGAGTTTGAAAAGGTTATGCAATGTGAGTTTGAAATGTCTTCCATGGGTGAATTGAATTTCTTTTTTGGACTCCAAATCAAGCAATTGCAAGATGGGAATTTCATATGTCAAGCCAAGTATGCAAAGGAACTCGTAAAGAAGTTTGGACATGAAAGCTCAAAAGTTTGCAACACTCCCATGGCAACTACAATCAAGCTTGATAAGGATGACCAAGGTAAATGTGTTGATATTAAGTTATATAGAAGCATGATAGGAAGTTTGTTGTATTTGACGGCAAGTAGGCCGGACATCATGTTTAGTGTGTGTCTTTGTGCTAGATTCCAATCGTGTCCTAAAGAGTCCCATCTTATTGCGGTAAAACACATCATTCGTTATATTAAGGGCACAATTGGAATGGGTCTATGGTATCCGAGAACCGGAGATTTCTCAATGACGAGTTATTCGGATGCCGACTATGCGGGTTATAGAGTAGATAGAAAGAGTACTAGTGGGACATGTCAATTTCTTGGTAATTGTCTTGTTTCATGGTCCTCTAGGAAATAAAATTCTGTAGCTCTCTCAACCGCCAAGGCGGAGTATGTTGCGGCGGGGCTTGTTGTGCACAAGTCCTTTGGATGAAACATACTCTCCTTGATTATGATTTGCATTATAACTATATAAAAATATTTTGTGATAATACTAGTACTATTCACATGACTAAGAATGCAAATCAACATAGTAAGACCAAGCATATTGAGATTAGGTATCACTTTCTTAGAGATCATTTTGAGAAAGGTGATATAGAGATTGATTATGTTTCTTCGGATTTGCAACTTGCCGATATTTTCACTAAACCACTCGATTTCAACAGATTTTCTTTTATATGTGGTGAACTTAATGTTTGTGTTATTGAATAAAAATGTTTTTTTAACCCTTTTTGATGTATGACAAAAAGGGGGAGAATAAGTTTGAGTTAATTATTGTCTTGATTTCCAAAATAAATTTATATTGTTTTTGTTTTTGCAAGTGTTTTATATTGTTTTTGTTTTTGTATGTGTTTAATACCTCATGGTTTTTAGTCTCATGGTTTTTGCTTGCATATTACATTGTTTTTATTTGTTTAAAGTAGCATAATTTGAGAGGGAGCTTACACCTCTCTTTTATAGCCTATTTGTTTTGTCATCATCAAAAAGGGGGAGATTGTTGGCCCAAAAGGTTACACTCTCCATTTGGTTAGAGTTTTGATGATAACAAAACAAATAAGAGCCATTTGGTACTAATAAGTTTGTTCAAGATAAGTTTCAGGTTTGTACCATATTTGGAGGCCATTGCTTAGCTTTTGCAAGAAATTATAGGTTCATGGAGCAAAGAAGGCTTATGACACATCACGGAAGGAACATAGAAGAGAAGGCTCTAGCTAGGCTTTGCATGGCTCAAAACTTCAAGATTGCTCAAGAGAATTCATTAGATTTGTTTTTACTTTTATAGTTTTGTTAAAGAATAATGAATAAGTTTGAAGCTCTATCACACACATTTTTTCGCACATATCATTTCCAAAAATATTTCCTATATATATATATAAAAATTATTTTAACTTAAAGCCTTTTGATTACAAACTCAATTTTGGGTATTATACATGTTTCAAATCAAAACTATCTTGTTAGATTTGAAGTCCCCTTCAAAATTCTTGTTCAGTTTTGATTTTTGGCCTGAGCCGGTCGACCGACACTAGTAAGGTCAGATCGGTCGACCGACCCAGTCGACTGGATTTCTGGCAGTTTTGGTGCATATCCGTGTGCACGTTTCCCGGTCAACCGGGCGGACGACCGAAGCCGTTCGGTCGACCGAGCGGCTGGCTGACTGAAATGGTGTCACTCTCTGTTTATTTCGGTCGACCGGGCGGTCGACCGAGGGCCTACAACGGTCACTTTATTTGAACTCCGGTCGACCGACCGGACGACCGAGAGAGCCGTTTCAGCCATAACGGCTAGTTTTTAAACACGTTTTAAATTTGTCTTTTTCTTCTCTAAACGTGTTTAAATGGTATTTTCTGGGTCTAATACTTCCTAATTAGTATTATGAGTGTTTACTCTTTAATCCCTAGCCCTCTCCTATAAATAGGGGTGATTAGGGAGAGATTTTAATACAACAAGCATTTACAAAAATATTCAAAGTTTTCAAAGGCTTTTAAAAGAGTTTGGTCCTTGGTTTTTGTGCTGAAGAATCTCTCATCGCTGAAGTTTTATTTTTCAAACTCTCTCAAGTTCATTTCCTTTTTCCACTTACAATATTTGAGCTTCAATTCTAACCATTATTCTACAGGGTTATTGTAAGGGAAAGAGGCTTTTGCAAAAGATAGTTTGTGGTCTTTTGATCACCAAGAGAGAACTTGTACTTGAGATTGTGGAGTTGGGTACTCCGGTGTGATTGTAATTCTTTGTGAAGTTATAGTGGTTAGAAATCCTTCTGGGTGAAGGCGGGGACGTAGAGCTGGGTGCTCGAACCTCGGAAAAATTCTCGGTGTTTGTGTTTGATTTACTTGCTCTTATTCCTTGCTTTACTTTCATTGCTCTTATTTCTTGTTCATTGCTATATTCAATTGTTTCATATTCATATTGTCAATCTTATACTCATACAATAAGATTGCATTGCGCACCTCCAACTCATATCTAGAGGAACAAGAAGGAAGGAGTTCAGAGCCCTTCACGGGGTATTCGGCTTCTAGTCTTGTTTTGGGTTGATTGTTGCATTACATTTTTTATTGTGCATTGATTAGCATTATCACCTATTCACCCCCCTCTAGGTGATTTTCATGTTGTGATCGTCTTGTTAGTCATTGTTCTGATACCAATTGTTGTGCTCAACACTAAGAGAGAAACACCGAGTTGAAGACTCGGCAACAGAAGAGTAGAAGATCTACCACTAGCAAGCAATCGAGACAAATCATCAGAAAACACAAGAACACCAGATTTAACAAGGTTCGACAAGAGTGTTTACGTCCACGGGGAGGAGGGGAGAAATTATATTGAATAATAGAGAAGAAAATATTAGTTTTACAAGAATTTTCTCTCTCTTACAACTCTCAATGGTGAAAATATCTTGAACTTAGCTTGCCATCAAAGGCCACCCCCAAGAGGTTTACATAGGCTGATAGGATGATCCTAATCTAACTAAAAGTTCAACAATACAATCAACACCGCCTCAGAGAAAGAAAGAAACTCGAATCTAACTCGAACCGAAAACGGGACAAGAAAAAGAAACTGTCAGAACCGCCATAAGTCGATTATACTCAAGTATAAGTCGACTTATAATGTGTATTAGTTGACTATACTAAAGTATGACTAATCTGAGAGGCTCTGAGGACCTCATTTTCTGCTGCAAAATATTAGTCGACTATACTCAAACATAAGTCAACTAAGCTAAACATAAGTCGACTAGTTTGGTTTATAAGTCGACTTATAATGGGCACAAGTCTTGTGCATGTTCGTACTTGATCTCTGAAGTATGTAACATCTTCACTCGAATCTGAATTCTTCTCTAATGAATATGAGACACTTAAAATACTAACAATATAGGGCCGGCCCTCTTGTCAATAACTGACACTGCCAAAACATGAGCACTCTCATCACCAAACAATAACTGGCACAAATTTTTGTGAACGAGTTGGGAGGGGCCGATGCTGTAGGTGGAGGGGCCGATGCTGTGGGTGGAGGGTAGCCGGGCTCATGGTTCGAATGGGCAATAGAGTGTCGGCCTCCAAGTGCTCGATGGTGTTCAGGATGAAATATTTTGCTCGCGGTAAGTTGTTGCTGATACTGATCTCAAACTGGACAGAATGATCGTTCGTAGATTTCACAGTTCTTGACTGACTGGGTGGATCTCTCCGTCGTAGAAAATTTTCTATTCCTTTCACTCCCTGCATCAGTTCATCCATGTCTGCATTCTCCGCAAATGAGAATTGAGTAATTCAAGTTTCCAAACGACATAAATCAAATGTAAGAAGAAAGAAAGTAAAGGCATAGGATTGCCTGAACATGGGATCTGTCGTCTGTTGATGAGCTCGTGGGCCGAGCAAAAGGCTTCACGCACTGCATGCACTGCTCGTGCGAAAAACATCACGAGGATCTCCATCTCATAAGCAACTTCAAATGCGAGACGGAGGACCCCGTCAGCTATCACACACGACACGCATGTGCATCTGTCGAGGTCTCATCCACGAGAAGGTACCAAGACCTCTCTTTAGGCTTGTTTAGATCACATTGCCGGCGATTCTTCGACGGACTCTAAAAATGTTCGAGGATCATCCTCGGAAAGCCCGTCTGAAATCATGCAGAACCGAAATGTAGACCGTTTGGAGAGCTGTTTGAAGGCGAAGGCCTGCAGGCAGCGACCGTGAACCTTCTCGATGGTCAGAAAGGTGACATGAATACCTGTGTTGGATATCAGTTCGGCTAACTTTGACGTGGGGCGCACGTGACCCAGGAGGGGAAAGGGGAAGAGGAGCACGCGAGGCATGGCTGATTCCGCCATTAATTAATCTCTAATTTGCTCTCCGCTGTTGCAGCTAATCTGAGATTAAATAGAGTTCAAAACTTAAGAGGTGTATATGCCTCGGCCAGAATATCTTTTTGTTTAACGTTGGAGTAATAATTCAAAAAGTTAAGAGAATCTAGTGGATGCTACTTGTGTTTTTAAACCCAATGATGCTTCTTTTGGACTGAGTTTATGGCCTTTTGCATTGTTGATGGTGATTATGATATTCTTTTTAAAGTTCAGTGATTTAATTGTTAGATCTGACAACTAATCAATATCACTGGTTTAATTAGCTAGGTCGGTGAATATCAGGTGGGAGGTTTTTCATTCAATAGAACATTCCTGAATTACAGAACCACCTTTCAAATACCTTTCATGATTAAACATCAATTAGACTGGTATTAGTCAATCTCAATATACAGTAATGTTTATGAACATAAATATTCCAGTATAACCCCTGTTGTTACCCTCAGTTCCAGTCACCAGTATTTTTCCACTGGTGGTCAGTATGGTACATGTATTGGCCATTCTGGTGGCCTAAGCTGAGTCTATTTTAACTCTAATATTATTTTTCAACATTTTAGATTTTTCTAAATTTTTTAATTTTTTTCTAAATTAATTGAGATTCTCAAAATTCGAGACCCATCGGTGTCGCTATACGACTCCCAGATTTTTAATTTGTAATCGGGAATGAATTTCGCGAATCCGATTTCTCAGTAATGCTTAAAATAATATTTGCTATTTTAAAGAATTTTAAGAATTTTCGAATTAAATAGTAATTTAATTGAATTAAGAAAAGGAAAAAATATAATAAAAAAATAAAAATAAAAATAAAAATAAAACAAAGAAATTATTTAAGACCACTAGGGCTTGAACCTTGGTTGGCTAGGAAAGAATATAATAACTAAATCATGGTGCTACATTGGAATATAATATGGAGGCCCAAGCCCATCTATTTAAACCTCTATTGATTTCACTCCATCATTTCCAACTCCCCCATCACTCTCTAAGTTCTCTCACACTTTCTCCTCCTCATTCTCACTCACCACAACTGAACTCACTACTCCCTCCACATACTTATAACTCAAGGGGGTTGCTTCGGGATGGGTGGTGCTTATATAAAGGGCAATTTGGCCATCTTAAGACAATTACAAAACCCAAGTTTCTCTCCCTTTCTCACTACTCTCTCACTTTTTCTCCCAAAATTTTGAAGTGCTGGACGAGAGCAAGAAGATTCAGAGTGAAGAGAAGCGTTCCGGGTAAGTTATTTTTCGTAGATCATAGTTCTCTTGGCATTTCATCGAGCAGGTTATATACACTAGTTAATAGCACTAATTTCACCCTGAAAAACGTATGATAAAATCCCAATAAAATTATGTGGAACACCTAAGACATATCCCCTAATTATCATAACTTTTAAATAATTTTTAGTATTTTATTTTAGGAGGAAAAAAATGCTGCTAGACCTCTCGGCCTCTGGCGGAGAGCAGCAATGCTGCTTTCGGCCAAGCCACAACCGACGCGGGTTCAGATCTGTTTTACAAACCCGACCCGCCCCCAAATATAAAAAAAGAAAAAGAGAAAGAAAAGAAAAAAGCGAAAAAAAGAAAATAAAATTTAGAATTTTACTAAAGCAGACCCGACCCGACACTGTAGCAGACTCAGACTCAAACTCATTACTGTAGAAGACTTGTTACTGTAGCAAACAGACCAGTTAAGATTTTTATTGATTTTTTAGGCTTATTTTAATTTTAAAAAAATGAAATAAACTTAGAAAATTTCAAAAAATTCACAGAAAATCACAAACTAAACTTGGGACTCTGTAAAATTATTTTGGTGTAATATTACTTAGAATTACATGAAACTAAATATTCTTAACAATCATTATTTAATGATTGTTTATTTAAAAATTGCAAATAAATTTCTAAATATCACAAAAAATGTAAAATTCATAATCCAGTAATATGTAAATATTATACATTAATTTATTAGTTTATGTATATATTTTATCATGAAATTATATTTTTAAATGATTGCTAAATTCAGAAAATTATATTATTTGAAAATATTAACCAAACAAAATTATAATAAATATTAAAAATTACATTCTCATTCCACTGAATAAAGAAAATGTCTTGTCTCTAATTAATTCACGCAATACTTAGGCCGCGAATCTTACCCAGAGCCGGTTGCAGTTTCGAAAAATCAGATTCAAATGAAATCAGGCAAGTGCACATATACTCTCTCTCCTCTGTGTTCTTTTGTTAATTTATAAATTCCTTTCAGATCTCGATTTTCATATTCTTCCCTGATCATATGTATTGTAAGACATGCATGCATAGGATGTTTGTTACATAAATGACCATTCAAGTATAATTATAAATTAGCAAATATCGAACAAGTAAGTTGATGTCACCCTATCTCATGATTACCATTTTATAATTATGTTTACAACCTAATACACTGAAATCACTTTACAATATTATACATTTGTCACTCGATATTGCCACTGCTTTCCATTTTCCTGAAATTTTTGATACGCATTTCAATCACTATTTGACACTGATACTCTTGATACCGATTCCTAATCCTGTTACATTGAGTCACACATTATCTTTCACTTACACTGATTAATGCGGGTTACTGAGGGAGACTGGCAGCAGGAAAAATCAGGTAGGTGTGCTTGGAAGGACGACCTCTTATGGATTTGGATGCCACACGTATTCTTATGTTCTTGAGATTTATGCACGCACATGTTATTACATATTACATGATACCTGAGTATAGTAAATTGTTTCTCCCTGCTATCAGGATCAACTAACACATCATTTATTTGATATGCAGTTGTCCTGTGGGATGGGGCACAGGATGGCTGCATTAGTTAGGTAATAAAACATGCTAGACTTAGAATTATTATTTGTGACATGGATAATCTTGACTACATGACGTTCCTGGACTTGTCATGTTATTTTTAACATGTGATCTTGTGTTCTTGTGATCTGATGATTATGATATACGACATTACTCGTCCAAGGTGCTTCATGCTCATTATGTTCATGTCATAACATACGTACATGACCTTCTTTCATATGATCTAGTATTACATTACTTTCTAATATTTTATCTGTCAGTTTATATTACCGTCAGATTTATTATTCATTCATTCCAGCGTTCAACTTATATTGCCCCTTTACTTTCACATTTTTATATTATTATTTTCTCTTTTCATGTGTGCACTTGCAGGTCCGCTTGTGACTGACCTTGATTCTCAGTATCAGAGCTTAAGGAGACCAACGAGCCACTGTTCGAAAGAACCCAGGGAGACTACCGGGCGTGAGCCCGAAGTCCTTGTCTTTTGTGTTTGGCATTTGGTCTTGTTATATGACCCGCCAAAATTGTGTCTTTTGTATTTCTCTTTTTGTTTTTCCCAATCTTGTATCCAGACAAAGATTATTATAGATGTATGTCTTTTATGTGCAATGAAACATCCGGTTATCTTTTGTATATGTGTGCGAGAATTTGGCTCCTTTACTACAGCGTAAGATATTCACGGAAGAGATTTTTCTCTTCATGAGTATATGTTGGCCATCATCACGTACCCATACTCCGTATCTTTGGAAGCGGGGCGTGACACCAAAAAATTGTTAGTTCAATTATACAGTAATTGGAGTGAGGCACGCATGTAGCGAATCTCCTTAAGACAATTACGTCCCCCCTATAGTGCTAACGGGTTACTAGACGCTAGTCTATCAAGATACAATACTCCTTCATGGTATTTGGATAGCACTACCAAATCACCGTACAGTCGAACCATAGTTAATCAGTATCTTCACTAGTTGGAATTCAACGCAATTGAATGAGGACAAATTTCAGGAAGAATATTTGTCTTAATATGGAGGATTATTCACCGTAGGAAAAGGAGAGAGAGAGAAGAATTTTTGTCTTAAGAAACCACAGATTTAGACAACAATTCTGTTTTCTCTTCAGAATTCAGAATATGTTGAATTTCTTGTTTCTTCTTTCAGATTAGATCTATATTAGATCTCAATTTTAAACTCTGACTTTTGTCTGCAAAGAAGATTTTGTGTGCAGAGCAGAAAGGAAGAGGAGAAGATGTTTTCATCTGTTCTGTGTGTTTAGAAATGACGGTAAGGAGCGTAATTCAAAGCGCTCCTGGGAACCCATTGGAGGAAAGCGGGAACAGTTGTGACGGTTCCTGTCTGAACTGGTACAACTATTCCTATCTGAACCGTTGCAGCGGTTCGGTCCAACCGCGCACGCAAATTCGGGTAGCAGAGGGGGTGGATCTGCATTTAAGACCCGTGCCCTTTTAGCACCCGTGTGGCTCAGTTCAAAAGAACTGGGCCGGGTTCGCACCCGCATCCAAACCCATTCCCGGACTTCGGTACCGGGCCAACCGGGCGGCGGCGCGCATGCGCGCGCGTGGGGCATGGTTTCCCCCTAAACGCACGCGAAAACATGTACCCAAAGGGCACACTCTTTGTTCCCTTTTTTATATTTAAACACTTCAACTTTCCACCTATATCCAATGTGGGACTAAATATTTTAGTTACCTTTAGTCTCCCTTAGCTATTGAATTGGGCTAACTTTTGACTCGAATATCTCATTCATTTGAAAACAGAATTGAACATGTGAATATATCACGTTCATCTCCAATGGAAGGAGAACACACTCCAGCCATTATCTGGTTGATTCTATCAATGGATCTCACCTTAATTTAGCTTAAAGATTCACTTAAATTCTTTATTTTTTCAACAATCCCCCATAATGAATGGAGACTCAAGGAATTGAAATACTATGAGACTGACAAAATAGTGAAATGTACTTTAGAAAAGAAATTGTATCGGGATAGGTGAACTAGATCTTGAACCTTCCATAGCGAAACTTTATCGGACTTACCGGCTAACTAAGTTTTGAACTATCAGCCGTTTGTGTAAGTCAAGTCAACAAGCCTCACATAGTAACTTTTCAAAATCAACTTTGGTGCTCGTTGTGTCCATTTTGTCCCTAAACATTCTTAGTTTCAGATAGTATCTTTAGGGAATCACAACCTCCATAGAGACTCCCAAAGTGCCGACCAGCTCTATACACACATAAGTGATCGTCCTATTAAAAGTAGTCTACTTTACCCCACTTGTTTTAATAACAAGATATAGGCATCATTAAAAGCGTTAAGCTTATCCTAAATTCATTTATAGAAAGCATTTGGATTCATCATAAGAATAGGTTGGAGTCAAGTTCCTAAGTGCTTACTCACAGAGTCAATCATAGCTAGTTTTTCTTCTTGAACTTAGTCTGTAGGATCTCCAGTCACTAAGTGAGATTTTCATTAAGCTGACTCGGTAAGGTTAGGCTTTTAGTTCCATTCTCCTGGATGTGCAGTTTTATACGCTCTCTATTTAAATCTTTAGTAAATAGATCTGCTAGATTATCTTTTGACGATATAAAGTCAATAGAGATAATTTCATTTGAGAGCAACTGCTTCATGGTGTTATGTCTATGATGAATATTTCTAGACTTATCATTATATAAAAAAAAACTTTGCCCGAGATATCGCTGCTTGATTATTACAGTGAATACATATGACAGGACACTAGCTTGGGCCATAATTGTATATCTTTCAAAAATTATCGAAACCATTCTGCTTCTTCTCCAGCCTTATTTACAGCTATAAATTCTGATTCCATTATGGAACGGGCAATACATGTTTGTTTGAAAGATTTTCAAGATACCGTTGCGCTTTCAAGAGTAAAAACATATCCGCTAGTTGATTTTAATTCATCAGAATCTGTAATTCAATTAGCATCATTGTACCTTTCAAGTATAAGTGGATATTTCCTATATTTCAAGGCATACTCCCCAATTTTAGATAAAGAGTCTACTACTCGTAGTAGAGCAGTCCAATGATCATCATTAGGGTTACTAATGTATCTGCTTAGTTTCTTACAGCTTAAGCAATATCGAGTCTAGTGCAATTCATTAAATACGTTAGACTTTTGATAATCTGAGAATACTCTAACTGTCGTGTTACAGTTCATGTATTCTTATGAAGGTGGATGTGTGAAAGAAAAGGATTTGTATTCTCTTTTACCCCATTTCCTTAAATCTTTCTATCATTTTATCTACATAATGAGATTAAGATAGACTGATTCCATCTGGTGTTCTTATAATTTTAATTCCTAAAATTACATCAGCAACATCTAGATTCTTCATATCAAAATTATTGGATAGCATTTGTTGTGTAGACTTAATAACATAAAATTAGTCCCAAGTTTCAACATGTCGTTTACATAAAGACAAACAATGATGCATGTATTTTCAACTGCCTTAGTGTAAACACACTTGTCGCATTCATTGATAGTGAATTCATCTTTGATCATGAAACTATCGAATTTCTCATGCCATTATTTTGGAGCCTGTTTTAAATCATATAAGTATTTTATCAATTTACACATTTTGTGTTCTTGGCCCTTGAGTATAAATCTTTCAGGTTGCTTCATGTATATTTTTTCATTAAGTCATTATTTAGGAATGCAGTCTTGACATCCATTTGATAGATATCTAAGTTGTGCAATGCTGCAATCGTAATTAACATCTGCATGGATGATATTCTTGTTACTGGTGAATAAGTATCGAAGTAATCAAGTCCTTTTTATCGATGACTTTGGGCTATTAATCTAGCCTTGTATTTATCGATAGATCCATTGGGTTTTAATTTCCTTTTGAAAATCCATTTACTTTCGCTTGGTTTACTGCTAGGAGGCAAGTTTGTCAATCCCAAGTGTGATTATTTAGGATGGATTCTATTTTGCTGTTTACAGCTTCTTTCCACATTTGTGGTTCTGCAATAGACATAGCCTCTTTAAATGTTTGAGGCTCGCTTTCAAGTACATATGTTACGAAGTTTGGACCAAAAGATTTTGAGACTTGGTTCATTTTCTACATTAACTGTAGGTCCACTGGGTCCTTCATCCTTAAATGTTGTTTCATGTGTTATTTTCCTAGAAGTCTTGTCTTCTTTCCGTTTATACGGAAAGATATCTTCAAAGAATATGGCATCTCTAGATTTGATAATCATGTTTACATGAGTATCAGGTATTTCTGATTTGTATACCAGAAATATATAGGTATTACTATTCAAAACATATCCTATAAAAACGCAATCCATAGTTTTCGTTCCTAACTTGGTCTTTTTAGGTAGTGGGGCCAGTACCTTTGCAAGGTACCCCCATATTTTGAGATAATTATAGGAAGTTGCCCTTCCATGCCATAACTCAAATGGTATAAGACCAAGTTTCTTATGTGGTACTCTGTTTAAAATATAATTTGCAGTTAACAGAGCTTCCTCTCATAAGGTCTGATGTGCATCAGAACTTACAAGCATGGAATTTATCATCTCTTTTAAAGTTCTATTCTTGCTTTTAGCAATCCCATTCTGCTGAGGAGTGTATGATGCTGTGGTTTGGTAGATTATACCAAAATTAGCACATAACTCACTAAATCTATTTGACTCATATTCTCCGTCTCGATCAGATTTTAGAATCTTTATATTTTTGTTGAGTTGATTCTCATCTTTACAGTTTAGAAGATACACATTGTAGTATCTTGTACAATCATCAATAAAAGTAATGAAATAATTTTTCTTGCCTCCTGTAGGCGCAAATTTTAAGTCACACAAGTTTTTATGAATTAACCCTAAAGGTTCTATATTTCGATTAATTGAGTGAAATAAATTTTTCGCGAACTTGATCTCAACACAAATCTCACACTTGCGAATTTCATTCAAGTTGAGTTTAAGATTATATCCTAAATTTGATAAATTTTGTAAGGACTTATAATTTACATGCGCTAATCTAGCATGCCATAATATAGGAGACTCAAGCAAATAAACAGAAGATTTTTCTTTATTCATGAGCTTTGGGTACAAATACATGGACTTTTTGTCCACTACAGCAACATTGGCCTTGAAAAGACCATCGATAAGATAACCTTTGCCCACATAATGTCATTCTTAGTAAGTACAAATTTATCAGATTCAAAGACCATTTTAAAGCCTTTCTTACTAAGAATTAAACCGGATATCAGGTTCCTACGGATAGCTGAAACATGCAGTACATCATTCAAAGTGAGTTCCTTCCCGGATGTCCACTTCAGTATGACATTTCCCTTTCCCTCAACCTTAGAGACGGCTAAGTTGCCCACGAAGAGTTGCTCATCATGCTCCAAATTTTGATATTCAGAGAATAATATTTTCTCAGAGCTGATGTGCCAAGTAGCCCTAGTGTCTACCCACCAATCCTTATTTTTAGTTGTCATATTCACTTCTAATACTATAGCTGATAGGCTTGGCGACGCATAGTCGGTCAGGTTTTCCTGTGGATGGTCCTTCTTATTCTTTTTGAGATGACTGCAATATTCATCCGCTTGTGTTCCTCTTTGTTGCAGATATAGAAAATTCCTTTAAAGAGCTTGTTCCTACCTTCTTGGTCCTTGTCTTTGTACCCCAGTGCAGTCTTGTTCCGCTTAAAGCCTTTGAAAGTAGACGCTTTTCCCTTTGAGTCTTCGATCACATTGGCTTTGGCTTCATAGGAGTTCTTGTTGCTTCTTTTCTCAGACTTTCGGTTGTCATTCTCAATTCGAAGCCTCACAATGAGATCTTCCAACTTCAACTCCTTGCGCTTATGCTTTAGGTAGTTCTTGAAATCTCTCCACGCATGTGAGAGTTTCTCCACTATAGTTGCAACCTGAAAAGTTTTAGACAGAATCATACTTTCAGCCTCTATCTCGTGAAAGATAAGTTGAAATTCTTGCACTTGACTGATCACAGTCTTGTTGTCCACCATCTTGTATTTTAGAAATCATCTCATGATGAACTTCTTAGTACCGGCATCCTTAGTTTAATATTTCTTATCGAGGCTTGCCCATAACTTCTTTGCCGTTTGGATAGGACTGTAGACAATGTATAGAGAGTCATCTGGTCCATTTAAAATATAATTTCAGTAAAGGAAGTCACCTTGTGTCCATGCATCAACTGCAAGGATAGAGTGTTGATCAGTTCTGGGTTCCGGTGGATCCTCTTACAGAAATTTTGGCCAAATGCAAAATAGTCAAGTAGAAGAGCATCTTCCGTTGCCATCTCTTAAATTATGTGCCATCAAATTTTTCTAGCTTCTCCGGCTTCAGGTTAGGAAGTGGAGCAGATACCAGTGTCTCAGTTTGCATGTTTGGTACCTTACTGGTACTATCTGATTAGTCTCAGACATCTTCTGCATTTTCAAGCAGAGTAGAAGTAACTTCGAGTAGTAATTATCTTAAGATTATTAGATCTGACAACTAATCAATGTCACTGATCTAATTAGCTAGGTCAGTGAATCTCAGGTGGGAGATTTTTCGTTCAATAGAACATTTCTTAATTACAAAACTACCTTTCAGTTACTTTCCTTGGTTAAACACCAAATAGACTAGTATTAGTCAGTCTCAATATACTCGTGAAAGATAAGTTGAAATTCTTGCACTGACTGATCACAGTCTTGTTGTCCACCATCTTGTATTTTAGAAATCATCTCATGATGAACTTCTTAGTACCGGCATCCTTAGTTTAATATTTCTTATCGAGGCTTGCCCATAACTTCTTTGCCGTTTGGATAGGACTGTAGACAATGTATAGAGAGTCATCTGGTCCACTTAAAATATAATTTCAGTAAAGGAAGTCACCTTGTGTCCATGCATCAACTGCAAGGATAGAGTGTTGATCAGTTCTGGGTTCCGGTGGATCCTCTTACAGAAATTTTGGCCAAATGCAAAATAGTCAAGTAGAAGAGCATCTTCCGTTGCCATCTCTTAAATTATGTGCCATCAAATTTTTCTAGCTTCTCCGGCTTCAGGTTAGGAAGTGGAGCAGATACCAGTGTCTCAGTTTGCATGTTTGGTACCTTACTGGTACTATCTTGATTAGTCTCAGACATCTTCTGCATTTTCAAGCAGAGTAGAAGTAACTTCGAGTAGTAATTATCTTAAGATTATTAGATCTGACAACTAATCAATGTCACTGATCTAATTAGCTAGGTCAGTGAATCTCAGGTGGGAGATTTTTCGTTCAATAGAACATTTCTTAATTACAAAACTACCTTTCAGTTACTTTCTTGGTTAAACACCAAATAGACTAGTATTAGTCAGTCTCAATATATAGTAATATTTATGAATATAAATATTCAAGTATAATTCCTATAAAAAAATGTTAGTTCAATTATACAGCAATTGGAGTTTGGTACGCATGTAGCGAATCTCCTTAAGATAATTACGTCCCCTGCTAGATGTTAATGGGTTACTAGACACTGGTCTCCAAAGATACAACACTCCTTAACGGTATTTAGATAGCTACTAAATCACCGTACAGTCTAACCATAGTCAATCAGTACCTTCACAAATTAGAATTCAGCGCAATTGGACGAAGATAAATTTCAGGGAGAATATTTGTCATAATGTATAGGATTATTCACTATAAGGAAAAAGAGGAAAGAGAGAAGAATTTTTGTCTTAGGAAGTCTCAGATTCAGACAACAATTCTGTTTCTCTTCAAAGTATGTTGAATTTCCTATTTCTTCTTTCAGATCACAGAGAGGAAGAGGAGAAGATAAGTTGTGACGGTTCTTGTCTGAACCTTGGTTTCCACCTGAACACGTGTCCAAGTACCCAAAGGGCACACCCTTTGTTCCCATTTTTTAATATTTTAACACTTCAACTTTTCACTCCATATCCAATGTGGGACTAAATATTTTAACTACCTTTAGTCCCCCTTACCTATTGAATTAGGCTAACTTTTGATTGAATATCTCATTCATTAAAAAACGGAATTGAACATGTGAATATATCACGTTCATCCCCAATGGAAGAAGAACACACTCCAACCATTATCCGGTTGATTCTATCAACGGATCTCGCCTTAATTCAGCTCAAAGATTCACTTAAATTCTTCATTTTCCCAGCATTAATTTAGTGGGATCTTCTATTTTCTGATAAAAGTTCACTTAAATCTTTTTCTATCCAACTTGACTTGTGTGGAAGAAATGTCTTAGATTGCCTTCGGACATGTCATCACTTATTTGGATTTTCTTGTAAGGGGTTAGTCAAGTAGAACTTTTTTTTAAGAAATGAAATATTTTGTAAAACAATTTTTAAGGTGTTAGTCAATTAGAACTTTTAACTGGAACTGTTAATCAACTGGAACTTTTAAGTGGAACTGTAATTGAAACTTCTTTTAAATGTTATCCAATATTTAAAATAGAACTGAAACTAGAATAAAAATGTTCCACTTTTTAGTTCACTATATGAAAAGAGGATGTTCCACCCTCCAAAATTATTCTAGTTTTTTAGAGAACCATCAATTGGAACTTAAACTTTGTCTCTCCTCTTTCTCTATCCCCCCTCTCTACATGGATAATTTAATAAGTAATAATTATAAATTATTAGAAACTAATTTTATTAGTGAGTGATGCAAATAATTATCTTCCAAATGTATTAATATTAATGTTTGATAATTATTGATTTTTATTATTAATTGTTGAAGATTAATAAACAATATTTAGATCTTACTAATTTCTAGTTAAATATTATTAATAATTTTTATGACATTATATATTGATAGATGTTTTAATATAATTGATCTATTTTTTCATGTTAATTAAGCAATAATTAATTGATTTTTGGTGAATTAGAAAATTTTAAATAAATAAAACAAATTAAAAATAAACTAAAATTAGCTAAGTTTGGTTGCTCGTGTTTGATTCAAAGAAACTCTATATTTGATATATAAATGTATATAGCATATACTTTTGCATAAATTGTAGTTGTATCGATTAGGCACTTCATTATTTAATGAGTTACATACAATAGAAGAGAGTTGTTCAAAAAAATTGAATTATAGGACATTTTCTTCATTAAAGAGCTGGTTAGAAGCTTTTGGTACCAATGTCAAAAACTTAATTCCAAGTATTATGAAATAAACAAACAATTCACGTTCAGTTCGTATTTAACTCGCTGTTGAATTAGCTCACTTGTGACTCGCTCTATTAATAAATGAGTCCAACTCAAACAAGATCGCTCGCTTGAGATCGGTTTTGTACCCCTATTTAATTGCATTTACTAATATTTTAAAGTAATAATTAATTAGTATTAGTTAAAAATTAAATAAGTAAGATGCCACATCTTCAAATATTTTAGGAAATATTTCACTTTTTAGTTCTACATGTTCTATAAAAGTTTCAATTGTTCACCAAAATTCTACTAAAACATCTTAATTCCATAAAAATTCTACTAGAAAAAAGTTCTAGTTCAAAAACTGATCATCCAATTCCAAGATCCTTCAAACTTTATGATGATTTCCCAGATGAAATCGCGAAAGTTTGTATGATGCACGCATCCCCGGAAGAACAAGTATGGCAACTATTCTTCGATGGAGCGTCAAGAACGGGTCCGAGAGGAAGTTTCGTAGCAGGGTAGGGATGGTACTCATTTTCCTACATAACTAGGTAATTCCTCACGCATTTTTATTAACCGAGTCGTGCTCCAACAATGTGGCAGAATACAATGTTCTGTTAATATGAATGCAACTTACCGAAGAGATCTGTAACACCCCGTTACTGGAAAACGCACTTAGTTACGTATTCAGATTCTTGATCATATTTTTCAATTTACTTTCCTTATTTGTTCTTATTTTATGATTATTTATGCAATCATTTTGCATTGGATCCAGATTCATTGGCTTAGAGTCAGCCCTAATATGAACTGGGGACCCGATTCTTATTATTGTTCGATTTGATTTTTTTCATTAGTATGATTTGATCGATTTTAGTTTAAAACATCATTTTTTAATATTTTAGATTATTCATAATTTTCTGGAATTTTTTAAATTAAATTGCAAAATCTTCAAATTCCATCTCTACGAGTTGCTTTGGCAACAGAGATGACGAACGAGGAGAAGCATTGACTGTGCGTCCACGAGTTAGAAGTTTTAGACGACAAATGTTTACTAGCTCAACAATGGATCGAGCTCTATGAAGCTCAAATTTTCAGAGCCTTCAATAAGGATGTTAAGGAGCGAATTTTTAAGAAAGGCGACCTTGTCTTAGCTGTCAGATGACCCATGCTCATGATGCATAAGACGAAAAGAAAATTCTAACCTCAAAGTGTTAGTTTACTCAAACAGAGCTTATCACCTTATAAATTCAAACGATGATACCGTAATGATGCCCATCAATGAAAATACTTAAAGAAGTACTATCCTTGATCAAATTCAACATTACACCTCTGATCATTAAGTCAAATTCATTTGACCATCCCATCCCCTAAAAGGATCGCACCACGGTTGGCCAACATCAAGCCGACCGAACATTGAAGACATTAGATGCATGATGTCAACATTGAAGAAATGACAAAGAAGAATTCTTCAGCTTTAGCCTTATCACTCTTCACATGATCAATTTAACACTATACCTCTGATCGAAGATACACCTTGACCAATCGGATGATTAGGGTTTGAGATCTAACATTTCTGGGAGAGCGCCAAAGAAGACCTTGCTCCCTCAAAGGATCATATCGCGGTTGGCTGACATCGAGTCGACCGAACATTGAAGACATTATGATGAATGATGTCAACATTGAAGAAACGACAAAGGCAAATTTTTGGTGTTAGCCTTGTCACTCTTCTTTATTGTTAAGATTGAGCCGATCGAATGGCGGGAGACTGCAATGTAAATGACACAGGTAAAATGCCAGTTTTAACCTTGTCACTCTTCTCTATTGCTGAGATCGAACCAATCGAGCATCGGGAGACAGTGATGCAGGATGTCACATCGAAGACATGATGAAGGTAAACCATTGGTTTTAGCCTTGTCACTCTTGTCTAGTACATAAACCTGCATCCACCTTCAATTTAGAAGAATAGGTCATATTTTGAAGTAAAGCATGCCTAGACAATAGTTTTAGGCACTCTTCTTCCTGATCTTTCCTCTCGATCCAGAAGGATGGCTTATCTAGCCTGACTTTTTTATATGTAATGGTAACATGTCTCACTTCTCCTGTTCGATCAATCGAAGCTCAATTCAATGGAAGAGCATCCAAATAGTCAGATGAACTGATGAAATGAGTTTATCTGATGACTTATCAAGCTGAACTCATTGAAGAAGGCTCATGATGCATCTTTCCATAGCCTTTCCAATATTTTCACATTCATATCAAGATGTTGTTGGCCTAAAGGCCCATCACTCTAGTTTTGATGATGATTAACTCATGTAATTATAGTACTAATGTCTTGTGTTTAATAAGTTTCGGATATTTATCAAGATCTTAGTCGGCGTTTAGCTTCAACAAAAGATTCGAAGTCAAGTTTTGAAGCTAGTACATACTAATTCAAGAGCTCGCGCTTTAAGATCGCATCAAGTACTCAAAGAGGAGTCTAATTCGTGGATCAAGTTTGGATCAAGTGAAGATGGGGATGAAGATTTTCAATAGAAGATTTTCAAGAAGACTTGAGCCTTAAGTTTGTAAGTTTTAAGATTTTTTATTTTAGATAAAATGCAAAAGATAGATTAGTTGTGGATTGCTCAAGCTCATGCACACACAAAAAAAAAAAAATTTCTTAACTTTCATAGTTTTAGTTCTTGGAAAATATAGTTTTGATTTTGATTTTCAAGAATACATCTTTTGTTTTCATGAATAGATTTCATAAAAACAAGTTTACAGGGTTTACATGTTCATTGAATTTCATCCATATACATTGTTGCTTCATTGTCTAGATAACTTATTTTGATGAGTATATTTCATGAGTTTAAGTTTTGTATTTATCAAAACGTATTTTTTAGCTTATTGTCAACAATAAGTATATTTTATTTACTATGTGTATTGGATATTTTTCATACACATTATACTTCAAATGTATTTAAATATCTTATTTTTGTATTTGACCAAGTTTTGAAAAAATCGGTTTTTCATTTAGAAGTTGGTTTTTGGAAAATACGATTTTTGGTTTAAAGCTTAAATTTTTATGCCTAAAAAATAATTCAATTGTTTGTAATATGTATTAATTTTTGATCACACATATTTGTATTTCAAATATTTACATGAACTTATTATTGTGAAATTTATGTACTTTTGTTGGAATTTATAGGTGTTTTCAAATCTAGATTTTCAACCCTATAAATCATGTGTGCTAGGCTATTGTCGGCCGACTGACCGGTTGACCGACACATGGCTCAGTCGATCGACCTGTACAGAAACGTGCACAGCCCAGAGCCCTGCCTCGGTCGATCAACCGGTCGGCCGAAGCACGGGCCGGTCGACCGACTAGCTCACCCAACTCTCGTTGGGTGGCGGTCGACTGACAGAGAGGATTCCTCTATGTGGCCTGGGAGCGGTCGACTGGCAACCCCAATGGTCAGAAATATGACCGTTGGCCTGTCGACCAGCCAGTCGACCGACTGGCCATTCGGCCCCCTAACGGCTAGTTTTCTGATGGCTATAAAATGGGGTCATTTGGGCCAGTTTTTGTTAAGATTTTTTAGAAGTATTTTCAAGAGCTATTTTCCTATCTTCCACAGAAGTTTTTCAATAAGTTTTTAGAGCTTCATTTTCATATCAAAAGAGAGTTTATCAAGAGTGTATCTCTTGTCTTTTTCAAAAAGATTTTTTGTGTTTTTCACTTCCAAATCTATCTTGTTTTTCTCACACAAGTTTGAGCTTTTTATAGTCATATCTATCCTCTAGGATCTTTATTGTGAGAGTGTTTGTTTGTGATTAAGAGAAGAGATCACCAAGTGTTCCATTTTGTAATTTGGAGGAGTTACAGAGGTTGCGACCTCAGCGAGTGTTTATCAGAAAAATTGAGGAGCGTGTAAATTATTTGTTTGATTGTAAAGAAAATTACAACGGATCAATAATCCGATTATAAAAGAGTGGAGAATAATTAAATCTTCCTTTGTTTAATACTGGGTTCTTAATGTGGCAGTGGAAAGTGAATCTTATTTTTCGTTGACCGGGTGAGCGTCACAGTCTTCTGGGAATTTTCTCTTCGGACTCTGGACGGAGTAGCGCAGCTCTTGTCCAATAAAATCTCGAAGAGACTAGAGGCAAAATGAACTTGTACTCAGCAAGTAGTTAGAAGAGTTGAACTCTTTTGTATTCCTCAGGTAGAGATTCTGATTTCTCCAAGGTTTGTGATCAAGAACTCTCTACTCAATAATTCTTGACCTCCGCAAAATCTCCTTCCTTTCAGCAGCAAACTGAGCTATTTATAGGGGTTTCAAGGGTGAAATTGTCCCCTAAAAATACTCCATAATGGGGGTAACTCCCTCATTACGTGGGCAGTAATTGACCCAGTAATGAGGGCAGTTATAACCGAGACGCGGGCTTTAGGCCTCGCGTTTTGCCATTGAGGTGACGCTTGAGAAACGCGAGCTTCAAGTTCTACGTCAAGCTTCACGTGAAATGCGGGCTTTGGGCTCTGCGCCTAGGTATTGCATGGATGACTGAGATGCAGGTTTCAAGCTCTACGTCTTGGCCATTGCATTAAAGCAGAGATGTGATTTTTGACTCTCGCGTCTTAGTACTGCAGTAATGCTGAGATACGATTTTCATACTCCGCGTCTTGGCCATTGCAGTGATGTTTGAGACGTGAGTTTCAACCCTCGCGTCTTGGTATTGCACTAGTGGTAATGATTAGCCTTGCGTCTAAAGTTTGGACTCTACTTTCTGATAACTTGCCCTAAGTGATTTTTGGACAGTCTACAGCGAGCTTGCGGGCTCGCGTGTGTTGTTCTTGCGGGAACAAGTGAGGGACTTGTGGGTCCAAGAGTTCTTGAGGGAGCTCGTTGTAGGTTTGCGGTACCACGTGATCTTACAGGATCAATTTTAGTGAAAATCTTTCATTGTGGTAAAGGTGGGGACGTAAAGCAAGTGGCTCGAATCTCGAAATAATTCTCCTGTGTTTGCGATTGCTCATCTCTCTCTCAATCCACTTGTGTTTATATCTTGCATGTTTTTATATTTGTGCTCATCTATTACATGCTTGATATTACTTGTGCTTAATTATTATATGTGCATTGGATTGTTTAGTATCTTGCATGCTCTTATTCCTTGTACATTCATTACATGCTTGATATTGTGCTCACACTTGTGTTTAACCAAAAGAGTTATAGTAGCACCTCAACTCTTAATCTAGAGGAATCTTAAGGAGAAAGTCCAGAGTCCTTCACCTAGAATTCAGCTTCACTCTTTGGTTATACTTTGTGTGTTAGCAAAATAGTTTTAATTTGCATAATAATTTTTAATTTCGCATTTGTTTGACATTTGATTAACACGTCACCTATTCACCCCCCTCTAGGTGACCTTCAGAGCTTGGCGCTCTTGATTTGGGTCTAACAACCTAGAGTTAAAGATTCTTATTTTTGCTAATCACAATATTTACATACACACACATGGATTTCATTGCACCTTCTATGTTTGATATCCTTAACTTTCAAACTTGAAAAGTTAAGATGTCTATGTATCTCAAGGCCCTAGGTATTCATGTCTATCCTGCCATTATTAAAGATTCTTACTTTATAAATGGCAACTATCTTGAGGCTAATGCAAAAGCTATCCATGCTTTAAAGTCTACCATAAATGATAATTTTATTTATCTGGGGTTGCTAACATTGATTTGGCTTTTATAGTTTGAACACTCTCATCACTCTTGGTGAACAAACGACACATGATAAGGAGAGTGACTCAGATGAAGGAAGTGACATTTCTATCAAGTGCTACATGGTCCCAGGGAATGACCCCTTTGAGTTAAATTCTGACTCCGAGCTTAATAATATGATGAAATGTCCTATGATGATCTTGCATTGTTTTGTAAGATGCTTCTTAAAAAATATGATTTGTTAAAAGATGAAAATGAGAAGTATAAGAAAGAAAATAATTATTTGTTAAATAAAAATGATCTTGTTTTAAAAGAAAAAGACTCTTTTCAAAATAAATTTGAAATTATTTCAAAAGAAAATGAATCTTTAAAAAGAAAATTATTTTGGTTAAAAAGAAAAAGAGATTACTTTAAAGGAAAATGATTTTTTGAAAAAGAAAGTTATTTTGTAGGAAAGAGAAAAGATTTCTATTTCCAAAAAGAAAAATGATTTTGATTCTAATTCTTATCATGTTTCTCATGCTAATAATGTTGCATCCTCTTTTAACAAAAATGAGATTCATATTTTGAAAATAGAATTGATTATTTGGGCTCCACTTTGAGCCAATGTGTATTTAATCATTCTACATTGGAATTCATTTTTCGTAAGAAATAAATTTCACATATTCATGCATATACCCCACGGTATACATCTCATGCATTCCATGCTCACACTCATACTACTCATATGTATGCTAGAGTGTACACATGTACACATTGTGGCCGTAAAGACCATCTTGCAAAACTTTATTTTGATAGATTAAACTCTTCAATTTTTGCAAATAAAACTATTTGGATTCCAAATGATACTAACACCCGGGACCCAAAAAGATGTGGGTAGCAAAATTCACACCACTTGTTTTTGATGTAGGCGTGAGCTCTCAAAAAATGTGAGAGGATTGGTGCCTTAGTAGTGGATGCAGTCGGAGCTTGATAGACAAATCAATGAATGCATTGCTATCAAAGAGTTTTGGTGGGTGGACCACCATTTTCTGGAGAAATGGATTGGCTACATCGGTATTGGTAACCATTTCATCCTCCACTTTTAAAAATATTTTTAAATGCTTATATGCTAGTGTAAGTAACCTAAACTTTATCATATGTTGTTTTGTACTTATAGTTGAGTTGGTTGGTTGCCTAACTATGCATGTATTTTTGAAAATAGTGTTCATGTTTTCAAATGGATTTACATGCCTATCTTTTTTATTAAAATTTAAATACTTTAGTTAAAGTATATTTTTATTTATATATTTATATTATATGATAATATGCAAATCTTGTTAAAACTTGTGTGACGCATGTAAAATTTTTGAGTTACATGCTATACGTGCTCTATTTCATTTGTGTTACTCAATTTTATGGTTATTGTACATTGTATGTCCTAGTTTTGATAATTCTTGCATGATTATATAATATATTTTTATGAAAAAGAATTTCATTTATCAGTCCTAGTTTTTATTTTAAGCTTTATTGACTTATTTTCATGAATATATTATTCACATGATTATTGTGCACTAACCTTTATGTTTATTCATCATTTTATTTTCATGAGCTCATTTATGTACTTTATAGATCTTGAGTGTCAATTTTGTGTAATTAGCATGTTTTCATGAGATATATATCTGTTTTTTTCTTACTTGAAGGATTTCGTACTAGATTTCAAAATTATCTTAAAACTAGTTTCATATTCTTCAATTGGTAGTGTTTTCAAAGTATACTAAAATTATTTTCAAATCTTACTTTTGAAAACCCCTACCTTTCAAGGGCGGTTGGTTCGGCGACTATACCTTGTGTGCCTTAATGAGTATATCTTTTTAAACATGTGTATGATAGGGTGGTAGTTATGAGTTATATACTTAATTATCATGAAAATTGACTTTTTATGTATACTCATACTTGTTTCCTATATGTGTGTGTGTGTGTGTGTGTGTGTGTGTGTGTGTGTGTGTGTATGCATCATATTTCAATTGATATTTAAATTGATCACACATACATATATATGATTTTTTGTGTTGAATTAAAAAATGTTCATACATATTCTTTATAGCACAAATTATTTTATGTTAAGCTTTATTTACTTGTGCATGCTAATTGGTATCTTTTACAAGCTTATGCGTTGGTTTTATTATTATTTCAAAAAAGGGAGAAAATTCTTTGACTTAAGTTGATTTACAAGTGGTAATCAAAATTTGTTTTAATTGATTTTCAAATTTTATTTTGAAATGTATTGCTTATATGCAATTGGAGCTTAACATCTCCTCTACATATAAATTCATGATGAGTGTAGTACATAAAGAAGAGCTTGACCTCTTTTTTTTATGTGGTACACATGTGTAGGAGAAGCTTAACATCTCCATCTATGCATTGTATATTATGCTTATGTGGGTTAGGGTTTAGTCATCCCTTCTCCATATAATGCATGTAGACGTCTCTCCTCTTCATGAATTTATATCGCATACACATTTATATTGTTTATTTTTCTTTACTCCTTTGTTGATGAATTGATAAAAAAGGGGAGAAGAACTGAGAGAGTTTATATATGCAAGTTTAATATTTTGTATATGCATATATGTTTTGTTTATTTCATATTTTATTTATGCACTTTTGTTGAATATGTATATGTTTTTATGCTATGCATAAGCTAAGGGGGAGCTTCTATGAAGCTTATCTTTAATCATGTATATATAACTCCATGAGTTTTGTCATCATCAAAAAGTGGGAGATTGTTGGCCCAAAGCCCCCTCACTCTAGTTTTGATGATGATTAACTCATGTAGTTATAGAAGTAATAATCTTGTGTTTAATAAATTTTAGATATTTATCAAGATCTTAGTCGACATTTAGCTTCAACAAAAAATTCGAAGTCAAGTTTTGAAGCGAGCACGTGTTAATTCAAGAGCTCGCGCTTCAAGATCACATCAAGTATTCAAAGAGGAGTTTAGCTCATGGATCAAGTCAAGATGGAGATGAAGATTTTCAAGAGAAGATTTCAAGAAGACTTGAATCCTAATTTGTAAGTTTTAAGATTTTTCTTTTAGATAAAATGTAAAGGATATATTAATTGTGGATTGCTCAAGCTCACACACGCACACACACAAAATATTTCATAACTTTCATAGTTTTAGTTCTTAGAAAATATAGTTTTGGTTTTGGTTTTCAAGATTACATCTTTTGTTTTCATGAATAGATTTCATCAAAACAAGTTTACATATGCATTGGATTTCATCCACATACATTGTTGCTTCATATTGTCTAAATAACTTATTTTGATGAGTTTATTTCATGAGTTTAAGTTTTGTATTTATGAAAACGTATTTTTGAGCTTATAGTCAAAAATAAGTATATTTCATCTACTATGTGTATTGGATCATTTCCATACACACTATACTTTAAATGTGTTTAAATATCTTGTTTTTGTATTTGAATAAGT
Organism: Agave tequilana; assembly: GCA_038442645.1. NCBI lineage: Eukaryota > Viridiplantae > Streptophyta > Magnoliopsida > Asparagales > Asparagaceae > Agave > Agave tequilana. The sequence goes on along the minus strand of JAVJIF010003149.1, from coordinate 115,299 downwards.
TTTGAAAAAATCGATTTTTCATTTAGAAGTTGATTTTTGGAAAATACGATTTTTGATTTAAAGCTTAAATTTCTATGCCTCAAAAATAGTTTAATTGTTTATAATATGTTTTGATTTTTAATCACACATATTTGTACTTCAAATATTTACATGAACTTATTTTTGTGAAATTTATGGAGTTTTGTTGGAATTTATAGGTATTTTCAAATCCAGATTTTCAACCCTATAAATCATGTGTCTGGGCTGTTGTCGGCCGACTGACAGGTTGACTGACACATGGATCGGTCGACTGAGCGGTCAATTGACATGCACAAAAATGTGCACAACCCAAAGACCTGCCTCGGCCGACCGATCGGTCGACCAAAGCACGGGCCGACTGACCGGTCGACCCAACTCTCGGTTGGGTGGCGGTCGACCGAATGGTCGACCGACAGAGAGGATTCCTCTATGTGGCCTGGGGAAGTTGATCGGCAATCCCAACGATCAGAAATATGATCATTGGCTGGTCGATCAGTCGGTTGACCGACTGGCCATTCTAGCCCCCTAAGGGCTAATTTTCTGATGGCTACAAAATGGGGTCATTTGGGCCAGTTTTTGTTAAGATTTTTTTAGAAATATTTTCAAGAGTTATTTTCTTATCTTCCATAGATGTTTTTCAATAAGTTTTTAGAGCTTCATTTCTATATCAAAAGAAAGTTTATAAAGAGTGTATCTCTTGTCTTTTTTAAAAGGATTTCTGGTGTTTGAAAACACTTCCAAATCTATCTTATTTTTCTCACACAAGCTTGAGCTTTTCATAATAATATCTATCCTCTAGGATCCTTGTTATGAGAGTGTTCATTGGTGATCAAGAGAAGAGATCACCAAGTGTTCCATTTTGTAATTTGGAGGAGTTGTAGAGGTTGCGGCCTTGGTGAGCTTACGGGTTCGCGTGTGTTATTCTTGCAGGGACAAGTGAGGGACTTGCCGGTCCAAGAGTTCTTGAGGGAGCTCATTGTGGTGTTGCCGCACCGAGTGATCTTACGGGAATTATTTTGGTGGAAATCCTTCATTGCGGTGAAGGCGGGGATGTAGAGGAAGTGTTTAACCGTCGGTTCCCAATGTACTTGTGTCAATACTGGTATCAGATACCCAATTTAATCATTCTAGTAGCGGAGTTGAGGCTATCTCAACTCAAGATATTATTTCCCATTATTTTGAATTTTTCTAGATTTTCTAAAATTTTTAGGATTTATTGGAGAAGAATCTCAATACGGGGTCGATCGGTGTCACAGGTTAACTCCAAATTTTTTAATTAACACCGGGAATGAATTTTAGAGATCCGACTTCATAAAAATATTCAAGTTGACATTTTCTATTTTTGTGAATTTTTTAGGATTTTCCTAAATTAATAGGAGTTAATCCAAAAAAATAATGATTAAATACTTGTTTAAGAAGAAAAAATGAAATTAAAATAAAATTATAATAAAAATATAAAAAAATCCTTACTTTTTTTAAGTTCATAGAATCGAACCACCCAGCCTCCAACTCTTCAAGCCCAAACCACATGGCCAAATTGATTTGTGGTTGTGAACCCAACACATCTTATTTAAACATCATTAGACTTTCCTTTCATCACCCCCTCTCCCCCCCACGTCCTCCATGCTGCACCCTCTCTTTCCCCACTACACCCACGCTCTTCTTACCTGCAGCTGTGTCCCCAAGACCACCTCGGCAACACCCCCGCCGACCAGCCAAGCACACAGCCGAGCCCCTCCCTTTCACTTCTTCTTCTCTGGCAAAATTCCCTTGGCCGTGATCACTCCTCACCTACACCCATGCAAGACTTGCAAAACCCCCCAACCGAGCTTCACCTACACCCAACTCCACACAACCACCCTGGGAACCATCTCCACAGCCTCCTCTATGTGCGCCTACCCACAGCCGCCTCCACGATGCATCCCCTCCAACCTCTGTCGTGGCGTTTCCCCGGCAGCCCCAACTTGCCGTGACCCTTCCCTACTCCTTCTAATAGCGGCAGCCCAGCACCTCCTCAACCTCCATGCCTCCATGTCCCCGATGAAGAGCACCCGAGCATAACCTCCCTTGCCGTGCATCCAGCCCACATCAACCATGACATGCCAACGCTTCCAACGGCCTCCCCTCCAGCCTAGTCATCCATCTCCAAGCCCCCGGCCATCACCCTCTCCGCGGCAAACCCCAACCGACTCCATAGTTTGCCGCACTGCCCCCCTTGTGCACACCACACCCACAACAATAGTCTCATCCATCTGCAGCCTCTCATCCCTTACTGAGGCCGGGATCATCTCTCCGGCGAGCGCGAACACCTCCAGAGCCTACCTCCTCCTTCACGGTCTCCGTCGAGCTACCGATGTTATCCGCGGCGTCCGCCTCCTCCGCCGCGTCGGAGCCTTCTCCCATGCGTGCGTGAGTCCCTTTTTTCCCTCTTTCTCTATCTCTCTGTTTTTATGCATGGTTGGTGTTTAATTATGTGGATACTTGTATGTTGGGTACACGCGTGTGTATTTTACGTATAGTGTGTATGTTGGTGTTGTGAGTGTGTGGGTGTTTATGTGTGGATGGGTCGTGTGTGCTTATGAAGTGCATGCATGCATGCAGGTGTGTATGATGTGTGCGTGAGTTCATGAATAAGAGTGTATGTATGTGTATGTGTGGGTATACGTGTGTGTATGTGTGGGTGTGTACGTATGTGTTTGTATATCAACATGTGTGTTTGGTTGCGTGCTACAACGTTTCAGATCTGATTGTGCAATCCAAACATGGTAACGGGAGATCCAGATTCGTGCTCGTTGTGGAACCATCACAGTGGCGATTCGAAGACCGATTCGTGGGATGATTGATTAGTCTCTAATATTGCATAATTTTTATCACATCTGCATAATTATCTTATATAATATACTGCTAATAATGGTTTGCTTGTGTGATCCTAGGTCCATGGTGTGCAATGGAGAAGAAGACCCTGAATCACCATTTAATGGGTGATTAAAGGCCTACAAAGTCGCCATTGACTCTAGGAGGAGATTCTGTCAGACCTGGGGACTCAAATCAGAAATTCGAAGACTACAACTGACAGGGGACCGACGCGACCGCACATAGCAGGTGGCGCTATGCGCACCACCTTGGTACAGCAGTGGAAACACGGCTCTGGCCGCGTTTCCGTGGCCATACTGGCGTGGCCGCACCAGTGCCTCGGGCCAGGGGTTGCCCCCTGGCCCCTTTCCCTGGTGCCTATAAATACCCCCTTGGGGGTTCTTCAGGGAGATATCCAGAGTTTAGGAGTTGTTGTTATTTTATTTTTAGGAGTTGTAGTTGTTTTGTTTCCTTCATTTTCTAGTTTTAGTTTAGCCATTAGAGTGAAAGAGAGAGAGTGCGTAAAGATTGTATTTGAAGGTGACAAACTTATATAAGTAATTACTTCTCTTTCTTCTTTCCATTTACTTGGTGTTTTTATTTACTTCTATCTCTTTGTTTTAGTGTAACACCCTTTCTCTTTACCTCTTCTCTCTTATTGTTTCTTTTACTACCATGTCTAACTAACTCTTTTATTGCATGGCTAACTAACTACTAACCCACTAATCTCTAACAACTTGATTGATAAACCCAAATGAGTCAATAGTGTCAAACAAGCCTTGTGCAAACGAGAGCTATAATATCTTAAGACGAGGGTTCTAACTCTAACTTATTTACAAGTATTCTCTTTCTTATATTTCATGCTTAACGGGCTTTTAATGATCTATAGATTGTAAACTTTACTTGTCTTTGTAAGTTAGAGGTACTCCTATTAATCTTTGCCGATACTATCTGTGCACTTTTTTCTTCCCTTATTCTCGTCTTCGATTGGATCTTGATAAGAGAATGTTCAAGTTTTGCCGTGTAAAGCTAAGTGAAAGGAAGGACTTTCATTCGGTCTCCAACATGAATAGTTCCTATGCATAAAGGTTATGCTTGCCTATGATCTATCGTGAGGCTACATCTTCAAGAAGTTAGAAATTAGTGGGAGCACTTAGTAGAAAGTTAGTCATGTGTTTTTACCATTAAGAAAATCGACTATTACAAACCAATCAACCAAATCCAAGAAATCTTTGAACAGCACTTGTTTTCATTTCAATTCTTTATTTGAAACAAAGGACTTTTTCTTTACTTTGAACAACAAGCCGCATCAAAGCTTCCATAGCTCTCCCTCCTTGTGGATACGACCCGATAGCCACTTTGCTAGTACGAAATAATTGCAAAAGCAGTAACACCGACCCACATTCCTTTACTTATACTTGTGCATGCTTTTTGCAGATCAAATTTTGGCACCATTGCCGGGGAGGGAACGACTTTATTATTCAACACTAAAGATTCTTCTTTTTTTTTTGTGTAGGACAAGTACCAAGGAGTTAACTATTACGGGAAGCAAGATTGATGGCCAAAGACCATTGCACGAGGAATTCATTTGCCCTCGGAAAGTTCGTGTAAAAACGAATTTCTTCGATTGAAGTACTAACAAAAGCACTTCTGCAGGGTTGTCGAAAATCACTCAAATTGTTTTCTCAAATTCTTAGTTCATTTGTATGTTTCACCTTTACACTTTAATAATTCAACAGAAATCTAGTTTTGCTAAATTGAAAATCGGATTAGACTCTTGCATTTAGGGCACGTGTCTATTTCAATTCATTTCAATTTCTGTTGAAGAGTGCTGGAGAAAGGTACGTGTGCATTCATATAGAATATGACCAACATTTTAGAGTGATTTATCATTTTGAGTGTTATCTTGTTGTGAATATACTGTACACTTGCACAATTGACATTAAGGGCAAAACCCTAAATAAACAAGATAAGGTGGGGATTTCATCACCCTTCCTTAGCCTAAAAACCATCTCCAAGTGTACTCACACAACCCAAGCCTTAACTAAAAATTGATAGATTTTGGCCCTAGGGACATCGCGGACTCACTAAGAGATTAACTGAGGGTGAAAATTGTAAGAACTATACTCCTGCAAAATTGGTGTCTAAGGAAAGTGGATTGAGAGGTTAAGCCTCGAAAGCTCCGTGGTTTGGCGTAATTAAGGCCTATGGCTCATGCCCGGATACCTCCTACTGAGTTTTGTCCTTTCCTGGCCGATGAGCTTGTAGTCGAGTTCCTGCAACAACCTCCCCTGGAGAATCGACCAGTTAGGAGTCGTCTAGGTCCAGGTACCTTTGACTAAGGCTTGGTGGTTGTTTTTCTTTCTTTTGTTTGTTTTTTATTCTTTTCGATTTTGTTGTCTATACGTTATTTGTGGTGTGCTGCATGCAAGAGTGGGTGAGAGATCCTATAACTTTCAGATTAACCAGAAATACTTCTCTACCCTTGCATCCAGAACCGGTGATGGCATCGCTACAAGACAGGTTTTACCCGATCAGAACCTCACTTCCATCTTTTATAAAACTTTTTGAGGTGAACGGAAATAACTTGAGTTAAAGCCCCAGTTCATCAACACTCTCCCAAAATTTCATGGTTTAGAATCAGAAGATGCATACTTCTTTATTAGGGAATTTGAGAAAGTATGTCTCATGATGCACACTCTCCCGCTCGGAGACGATGCTGTTAGGTTACGTTTCATTCCCTTCTCCCTAAAGGACCTAACTGAAAAATGGTTGTACAATTTGGTCTTAGATTCAGTTACAACATGGAAAGATTTCATCAAGGCCTTCTTGAATAAATTCTACCCAATCCACAAGACTGCCCTCATTAGAAAGAATATCATACAGCTCAGGCAAGAACAAAGCGAACCATTTTGAAGATACTTTGAGCGATTCAAAGATCTCCTAACTCAGTGCCCTCATCACGGTGCAGAGAAATAGCATCAGTGCCAGATTCTCTATGATAGTTTGAATTATCAAATGAAAATCCTGCTAGAAACCATGTGTCAGGGAGGGTTCTTGCAAAAGGATGAAAATTAGGGTTGGGATTTCTTTGAGGATTTAGCTGAGAAAACCCTGCAATGGGAGCCAACCTCAGAAAAACTAAGGAATTCACAATCTATAGATTCAAAAGGAGGGCTTCTATCCTTAGAATTATTCATAGCTGCTGAAGCTAAGATCGCGACCCTGATGAGGAGAATAGAGGCTTTAGAAACAAAAAAGCCAGCAATGTCAACCAAATCAACCCACCACCAATTCACAATCCGGGTTGTTTATTCTGTCAAGCACCGAACCATATTTTTGAAGAGTATCCTATTTTCTAGACTCACCAAGTGCCATCAGAACACATGACTACGGCCTACTCACGGCTGCCACACAATCTGTACTCGCAAACGTACAATCCCAATTGGAGAAATTACCCAAATTTCTCTTGGGCTTAGAACAATTCTCCTAGGCCAAATTTCCCCAATACTCTCCACCATCCCACTCATCAATTGAATTTTCACAGTCAAGCTCCATCTTCCTCCTACCAGAGTTCACCAATGGAGAAGAAATTCAGTAAATTGGAAGAGAATATGTAAGCTTTTATGAAGTCTCAAGCCGCCTTCATGCAAAATCAAGGACAAGCACTGAGCAACCATTCACAGGCTATATCGAGATTAAAAATGCAGATGAGTCAATTAGCTAACTTTCTAAGTGAAAAACTAAAGGGTACTTTACCTAGTCAGCCGCTAGTTAACCCTAAAAACTCCAATCAAGCGTATGAAATTCAGGATCCTCATATCAACCAGTGCAATGTTGTTCATACTCTTCAATCAGGAAAGAAGGTGGACAATCAGGTCTATCAGCAAAAAATCCCACTCACATTGATCCTGCTCCTGCTTCCACATCTGCCAGCTCTCCCCAATCTGCTCCACAAACGTCTGACAAAGACGCAGCTGCTGAACAAGTTCATAAGACTATAGCACCCTTTCCCAGTAGGCTTAGGAACAACAATAAGAACATGCACATGGAGAAAATACTTGAGATGTTTAATCAAGTCAAACTGAATGTGCCTCTTCTTGACGCTATCCAGTAAGTCCCAGCCTATGCCAAATTTCTTAAGGATATGTGTACGAAGAAGAGAAAGACGAATGTGCCCAAGAAAGTGTTCTTGGCAACAAACATAAGCGAAATTCTGCCCGGTTCTATTTCGATGAAATACAAAAATCCCGGATGTCCTACAATTTCTTACACCATAGGACAAATAGAAATTAGCAGAGCACTTCTTGACCTGGGAGCAAGTATCAACTTGCTACCTCTCTCAGTATGCCAGCAACTTGGGTTGGGCGAGCTGAGTCCTACTCGAGTTGCCATTCAGTTAGCAGACTGATCTGTGAAAATCTCCAAGGGAAAAATCACAGATGTCCTTATCTGGGTCGAGAATTTCATCTACCCTGTTTACTTCATTGTGCTTGAGACCCAACTCGTGTCAAATTCGTGGTCTCAAACTCGATCATCTTAGGGCGCCCATTCCTTGCTACAGCCAATGCCATAATTAACTGTTGCCCTTTAGAGACATGACGAAGAAATTCAATGTCTTCAATCTTAGAAGACAACCTAGGGATATAAATGATCAGACTTTTGAGGTCAATTCCATTGAAAATTTGACCAGTGAGCACGAAGAAAGCATAGAGATAGAAAGAGAGAGTGAGTTTGATCTGGAGTCTGAGGATTTCAATCTGGATCAGATTATAGACTCAGCAGTGGACTGGGCATCAAGCCCAAATGTACCCCGTCACAGGACCGAAATTCCGGATATCACCTCCAATGAATCAACTCCTTCCTTAGAGTTAAAAGCCTTACCTAAACACCTCAAGTACGCCTACTTGGGAGAAAGAGAAACCCTACCAGTCATCATAGCATCCCATCTGACTGAGCAACAAGAGGACAGCTTGATGTCTATTCTGAAGAGACATAGGGAAGCAATTGGATGGACAATGAAAGATATCAAGGGGATAAGTCCAGCAATAGTTCAATATAGAATCCATTTAACCGATGAAGCGGTTCCTAGGAAGGACCCGCAATGCAGGCTTAACCCACTCATGCAAGAGGCTGTAAAAATAAAAATTTTGAAACTATTAGACAATGGGATCATTTATTCTATTTCTGATAGTCAATGGGTTAGCCCGGTTCATGCGGTCCCCAAGAAAGCTGGTTTTACGGTGGTAGAGAATGAGCAGAAAGAGTTGGTACAAACAAGACTGCTTACCAAGGTTCGTGTTTGTATTGACTGTAGAAAGTTGAATGCAGCCACTCATAAGGATCACTTCCCGCTACCCTTCATCGACCAAATGCTTGAACGCTTAGATGGACATGAGTACTATTGTTTCCTAGATGGGTACTCTGGATACAATCAGATCCCCATTGCTGTGGAAGACCAAGAGAAGACTAGTTCACTTGCCCATTCGGAACCTTTGCCTACAGACGCATGCCCTTTGGATTGTGCAACGCTCCCTCGACATTCCAACGGTGCATGCTTAGTTTGTTCTCCGACATGGTAGAACGTTTTCTTGAGATTTTCATGGATGACTTCTCCATCTACGGAGATTCATTTGAATAATGTCTTCATCATCTTAAGGTTGTTCTGTAAAGATGTGAGGAAAAGAACCTAACTCTGAGCTGGAAGAAGTGTCATTTTATGATGAGACAGGGGATTGTCTTAGGCCATGAGATTTCTAGGAGAGGAATTGAAGTGAAAAAGTAAAAAATTGAAGTGATTGTAAGCTTCCACCACCTAAAAGCATCAAGGATATCAGATCCTTTCTAGGGCATGCTGGGTTCTACTAACGGTTCATTAAGGACTTTATCAAGATCGCTAGGCCCTTAAAGAAACCTGCTCACAAAGGACGTGCCTTTTTATTTTAACGAAGTATATTCAAATCATAGGAGAAGCTGAAGCAAGACCTTGTATCTGCGCCTATTATTTCTGCTTCAGATTGGGCACAACCATTTGAAATCATGTGCGATGCCTCCGATTTTGCTATTGGCACTGTTCTTGGACAGCGCATCGACAATAGGCAGCACGGGATACTCGAGTAGGACCCTTAATGACTCCCTATAGAATTATACAACGCTTAGAAGGAATTCTTGTTGGTTGTCTTTGAATTAGAAAAGTTCCGGCCCTACTTGTTAGGATCAAAGACGGTGATTTTCACGGATCACTCGGCATTGAAATACCTCATGACTAAGAAGGAATCAAAAGCCCAATTGAATAGGTTGATCCTTCTGCTTTAAGAATTTGACCTGAAAATTCGGGATAAAAGAGGTATAGAAAACGTGGTACCTGATCATCTGTATAGAATTCCAAATACACCAATAATACAAACTCCGATCAATGAGGATTTCTCAGATGAGCACATCCTGGCCATTTTTAAGGAACCATGATATGCAGACATAGTCAATTACCTGGCCACTGGACAATTACCCGCTGACTAGACAAAGCAAGACCAGTGTCGCTTCTTTGCCCAAGTGCGGTACTATTTCTAGGAAGAGCCATATTTTTTAAGTATTGTCCCGACCAGATTATTCGACTATGCATACCAGAGGAAGAACAAAGGAGTGTGCTTAGCTTTTTCCATGTATGCGGTGGACATTTTGGTCCCCGCAAAACCACAGAGAAAGTTTTACAAAGTGGGTTTTACTAGCCCACTTTGTTTAAAAACTCATTCCACTTTTACAAATCATGTGCAAATTGTCAAAAGATTGGGAAAATTTTGAGAAGAGACATGATGCCCTGAACCCGATTCTCGAAGTTGAAAATTTTGATGTTTGGGGTATCGACTTCATGGGACCTTTCCCAAATTCTTTCGGCAACCAGTTCATCTTGGTTGCTGTAGACTATGTCTCTAAATGGGTAGAAGTTGTTCCTACAAAGACCAATGACAAAAAAGTGGTTGTCAAATTTCTCAAGGAAAATATCTTCTCCCTATTTGGCACCCCCGAGCGATAATTAGTGATAATGAGTCGCATTTCTGCAATAGAGTTTTTGAAGCTCTGATGCGAAAATATTCCATCAATCACAAATTATCCACTCCGTATCATCCCCAAACAAATGGGCAAGTCGAAGTGACAATCGACGATCAAGCTCATTCTGAAAAAGACTGTTGGACAAAACCAAAAGGATTGGTCGGTCAAGCTCAACGATGCATTGTGAGCTTATCACACTGCTTTTAAGATAGTCCTGAGGATATCTCCTTATAGAATCATATTTGGCAAAGCCTATCATCTGCCCGTCAAGTTAGAACACCGAGCCATGTGGGCTATTAATCAACTCAATTTTGATCTGACTAAAGCCGGTGAGCTAAGGAGATTGCAAATCTCAGAATTAGAGGAGATACAGAATGAGGTCGACGAGAACGCACGGATCACAAAAAGGCAGGACTAAAATTTTTCATGACCAAATCATCAACCGAAAAAACTTTACCCCGGGAGACAAGGTTCTGCTCTACAACTTGAGGCTTCACATATTCGCGGGGAAGCTTAAAACTCGTTGGTCTGGACCATTCATTGTGCGCACCGTCTTTCCACACGGTACTGTGATTATTGTCGATCCTAAGAATAATATGGAATTCAATGTGAATAGGCAAAGACTGAAGCTATTTTTGACCACTGAGCCTGCGTCCAAGGATGTACTTGTGCTAAGTCTTTTCGCTTCATCATACTCCTGACCATAGCCATCCACACACCACCAAAAAAAGTGTACATAAAAAATAATAATAATAATAATAATAAGGGTTCTTTATACTTTTTGTTTATATGCTCACCCCTTATATAAACTTGTAAATACCTTTTTTGGAAATTTCTTTTTCTACCCTATTTTTACTCTCTTCTCCCTCTCCCTAAGCCTATTCGCACTTGGCCGGCCCGAGTTGACAGAGACGGTGATATCTTCTCTTTCCCTATTTATTACATTTGCATTTACATAACTAGCATTGAGGACAATGCATTAGATAGGTGTGGGGGTGCTAACATTCTTTCTTTTCTTTTTACTTAAAAAAAAAACCTCCTGAACGAAAAAAGAATTTTTATACTCTTTATAAAAATGATAAAAGGTTGTAAAAATTAAGGGAACCTTATTAAGGAATCTTTATTTTAGCCTAAATAAAAAAGAAATACTAGTTTGACTGAAAGTTGGGAGGGATAAGGAAAATAACTCATACATTTTATTTAGCCTTAGTAGAATATGCATAAACCGCACACACACGCCGCTTGGGATTTAGAGACACAACTTTGAAAAAAAAACCAATAAGCTGGATAATTGTGCCTCAAGAAGCATGATTACTCATGCCAAAAAGAAATATATATATATCTATAAAACCATCTGGTTTGGGAGTTATCGGTTTGATATGTGTTATATGAGTAAAGTAGAAAGCCTAAAAAATCAAGAATTAAAATATAGATAAACATTAATAAAATTAAATGACATTCAAAGTTAAGTTGAGAAATCTCAAGCACATCACACTTACAAATTATGCATATCTATCTAAAGCATAATAACAGAATGAGTTAGAAGTACAAGATCCTTTCTAAATTCAAAGAAAAATCATAATTTCTTCTTTTATGAAGGCTAAAGCATAAGAAGACTTATGAATGTTAAACCTAATTCTTATATCATTCGGTCATTTTTACTTAGATAATTGAAAGTTCTTTTTCTTTTAAGAGATTTGCTGACAACTAACATTTTTCTTCATTTATTGGATTTTGTGGGTGCAATCCGCTGAAAACCCTCAGGACACAACACTCCTCCTCTAAGGAAAATTTAGAGGTTTAAAGGCTTGTTGCACATGCTCAGTGCAACCGCGTCACCTACGAAAGTGGTGTAATAATTCTCTTGTTTTTGTTTTGCATGGGACGAGCAAAAAGATAAGTGTGGGGGTATGATTAGTCTCTAATATTGCATAATTTTTATCACATCTGCACAATTATCTTATATAAAATATTACTAATAATGGTTTGCTTGTGTGATCCTAGGTCCATAGTGTTGGCCCAAGAGGTTACACTCTCCATTTGTTTAAAGTTTTAATGATAACAAAACACATAAGAGCTATATGGTACTAATAAGTTGTTTAAGATGAAGTCTCAGGTTTGTACCATTCATGATGGCCATTGCTTAGCTATTGCAAGGTTTCCTACGTTTTTGGAGCTAATAAGGCATATGGCGCATAAGGAAGTGTCCATAGAAGAAGGCTCTAGCATGGCAAAGAGAAGGCTCTAGCATGACATTGCTTGGCTTAAGACTTTATTTAGATTTGTTTTTAATTTTTATAGTTTGTTAAAGAATAGTGAATAGGTTGAAGCTCATGTTCCTATACAAGTTTTTGCGCACATGGTTTTTCCAAAAATTTCTCCTATATATATATACAAAATAATTTTAAATAAAATTTATTACCTACAAACTACATTTTATGTATTATACCTAGTTATGATAAATACTATTTTGAAAACCATCAAAATCCCTTCAAAAATCTTTTCAAATTTCATGTTTTGACCTGAGACGGTCTACCGACCGGTCGACCGACTCTATGTCAGGTCAGATCGGTCGACCGACCGAACGATCGGGAATCTGACCATTGGGTGCGTGCATGTGTGCACGTTTCCTGGTCGACCGAGCGGTCGACCGAAACCCAATCTCGGCCGATCGCACGGTCGACTGACTGCAAGACAGTAACTCTCTGTTTGTTTCGGTCGACCGGGCGATCGACCGAGGGCCGCAACGGCTCTTTTGTTTTGAAACCCGGTCGACCGGCCGGTCGACGAGGCTGTGTTTTCTGCCTTAACGGCTATAATTTTTAAACACGTTTTTAAAAGTGGGTTTTTCTCTAAACGAGTTTAGGGGCTATTTTCTGGGTCAAATACTTCCTAATTATCATTTTGTTAGTTTACCCTTTAATCCCTAGCTCTATCCTATAAATAGGGGTGATTAGGGTTATGGTTGACACAACAATCATTTGCAAAATATTTTCAAGTTTAAAGGCTTTCAAAAGAGTTTTGTTCTCTGTTTTTGGGCTGAAAAATCTCTCATTTCTGAAATTTTTATTTCAAAACTCTCTCAAATTTCATTTTCTTTTTCCACTTACAATACTTGAGCTTCATCCTACACATTGTTCTATAAAGTTCTTGTAAGGGAAAAAGGCTTTTGCAAAAGAGAGTTTGTGGTCCTTTGATCACCAAGAGATACTTGTGTTCGAGATTGTGGAGTTGGGTACTCCGGTGTGATTGTAACTCTTTGTGAAGTTATAGTGGTTGGAAATCCTTCTGGGTGAAGGCGGGGACGTAGAGCTGGGTGCTCGAACCTCGGAACAAATCTCTGTGTTTGCAATTGGTTTACTTGCTTCATTTACTTGCTTTATATTCATTGCTATATTTACTTGCTTCATATTCATTGCTACATTGTCGATCAATACTCACACAACAAGATTGCATTGAGCACCTCAAACTCTTATCTAGAGGAATCATGAGGAAGGAGTTCAGAGCCTTCATGGGGTATTCGGCTTCTAGTCTTGTTTCGGGTGATCGTTGCATTATAACTTTTAAATTTGTGCATTGATTAGCATTATCACCTATTCACCCCCCTCTAGGTGATTTCAATTGGTATCAGAGCTTGGACTCTAGGTTTTAGCTTCACATCCTTAGAGAGATCCTAAAAATTTGCTAATCACTATTTGCATTCTTTCATTCATACACTAGTAAACATGGCCGACAACATTAAGACCCCTCCTAAATTTGATGGACTAAATTTCCCCATTTAGAAGGTTAGGATGACTATTTTTCTACAATCCTTAGGTAGCTTAGTGGCTAAATCCTTGACCAAGCCCTATATTAGACCCGATAGTGAGGAGAGCATTTGGTCCGACTTTACCTACAAAGAATATGAGGCTAATTCTAAGGCCCAAAATTCCCTTCTCACCACCTTGAATGAGGATGATCTTACACGGGTTATACATTGCCAATCCGCCTATGAGATTTGGCAACACTTGTTGGTCACGCATCAGGGGACTTCACAAGTCAAGAGAGCTAAAATAGATCTCTTGAGGTCCCAATATGAAAGTTTTAAAATGCTTGAAGATAAGTCTATTGAATCTATGATTACCAAGTTTACTAAGATTACTAATGCTCTTTCTTCTCTAGGTGATGATATAAGCAATGACTAAAAGGTGCGCAAAGTGATACGAGCTCTTTCTTCATCATGGGAGATCAAGGCAACCACCTTAAAAGAGTTGAATGATAAAGATGAGATGGATCTCATAAGTCTTATTGGAAACCTTAAGACTCATGAGATGGAGAAGAAAGCAAAAGAAGAAGCGGTACCTCAAAAGAAGAAGTCCATAGCCTTCAAGTCTTCCTCTACTATCGACGACGATGAAGAAGATGAAGAAGATGATGAGGGGCTATCTCTTCTAGTAAGAAATGTGAAGAGGATGTACCGCAAGAATAAACTCAACTTTAGAAGAAAATTGGAAGGGAAGGAGGAGAGAAGAATCATTTGCTACAATTGCCGCAAACCCGGACACATCATGGCCGATTGCCCGGATTTCAAGAAAAAGGTGACTTCCTCCTTGAAGCAAAAGAGGCCAGTTGAAAAGAAAGCATACAAAGCCACTTGGGATTCGGAAAGTGAATCCGAAGATGAGGTCGACATGACAAATATGTGTTTCATGGCAAACACACCCAAGGTAACCACTCAACCTCTTGATGAAGAAGATGAATTAAGTAGAGAAATGCTTGTACATGCTTTTGTTGAACTTTCTGAAAGCTATGATGATAAAAAGGTAGAATGTTCAAAATTGAAAAAGGAAATTGAATTTCTAAAAGTCAACTTGTTATTGTTTCACAAGAAAAGGATGAAATTTCTTCTAACCTTGTTTTAACTAAAAGAGAATTTGATGATTATAAAGTTGCTTGTAAAGCTAAATTTTCAAAAATTGATGAAAATGAATTATCATTGTTGAAAACTAAAATTAATAATTTTGGAAATATGTTGAAAGATTGTGCTTTTAATACTAAGAAATTAGAGGAAATGTTTTCAAAGAAGCACACTTCACATGCTAAAAATGATAAAGCAACCCATGCTAACACTTCACACAACACTCATGTTAAAACTACTCATGCTCAAAATTCACATGTTCACAAGTCACACACTCATTATGCATTCAAATATGGTAGAGTTTATAGATGTACTTATTGTGGTCGGAATGGCCATTTAGCTAAATTTTGCTATGACCAAATTAATAGAACAAATAATCTTGTGTGGTTTCATGACACTAACTCTTTAGGACCCAAGAAAATGTGGGTACCAAAATCAAGTCCTAAATTATTTGATGTAGGTACACACCAAGGCTCCAAGACGTAAGGAGCGGTGGTACCTTGATAGTGGTTGTTCAAGACATATGACATGGGATATCAACAACTTCACAACCCTATCAAGGTACGTTGAAGGTGACACCGTCACCTTCGGAGATGACTCCAAGGGCACTATCATCGGTATAGGTAACATTCAAATTGGTACATCTCCTATTATAGAAAATGTTATTCTTGTTGATGGACTTAAACATAACTTGCTTAGTATAAATCAACTTTGTGATCATGGTCTTAAAGTTGTGTTTGATGATTCTTCTTGCAAAATTTTTGATTGTAAAACTAATGATTGTATTCTCACCAGTTTTCGTGATAATAATGTCTATATCATTGACATGCTTAATTTGGATTGTTCTACTAAATGCTTGAATGCTTTTGATGAGACTTCTTGGCTTTGGCATAGAAGATTAGGATATGCATCTTTTGATCATCTTGCTAGGATTAATTCTAAGGAATTGGTGAAGGGTATTCCTTGCTTGAAGTTTGAAAAAGACCGCATTTGTGGTGCGTGCCAACTTGAAAAACAACCAAGTCTTCTTTCAAGCCAATCAAGGATATCATGTCTACTAGGCCATTAGAATTAATTCACATGGATCTTTTTGGACCAACTAAAACTAAAAGCTTAAATGGTAGTAGATATGCATTTGTTTTAGTTGATGATTTTTTCCGGTTCACTTGGGTTTTCTTTTTGGAACACAAAGATCAAACTTTTTCGCATTTTAAGATTTTTCGAAAACGGGTTGAAAAAGAAAAAGGTTTTTCGATTTTGAAAATAAGAAGTGATAGAGGTGGTGAGTTTGTTAACCAACTCTTCATGACTTATTGTGATGAAAAGGGAATTAAGCATGAAATGTCATGTCCTAGAACTCCACAACAAAATGGAGTAGTTGAAAGGAAGAATAGAACTCTTCAAGAGATGGCTAGGACTATGATAAGTGAATATGACCTCCCTCAATATCTATAGGCCGAGGCCGTAAACACCGCATGCTATATATCAAACCGTATTTATTTGTGTAAAAATCCTTTAAAAACCTCTTTTGAAATTTATCATTTAAGAAAACCAAATGTTTCATATTTCAAAGTTTTTGGATGCAAGTGTTTTGTTTTGAATACTAAAGATAACTTGGGTAAATTTGATGCTAAGACTTATGAAGCAATATTTGTTGGATATTCTACTACTAGTAAAGCTTATAGAGTATTCAATAAATCTTCTCTTACCATAGAAGAATCCATGCATGTAAATTTGAAGAATCTAATGTTGTTGTTGAGAATGTTGTAGAGTTTGACTCATTAGGTGAGGACATGGAGAAGCTATCCTTGAAGGACTCACCCATTCAAGAAGAAAAGCAAGATTCCATTGGTGAAGTTCAAAAGGATGAAGTGGAAAGCTTTCAACCGCCTCCTAAAGCTTGGAGATATGCTACAAATCATCCCAAGGATCTCATCTTAGGTGATGTATCTAAAGGGGTTACAACTCGCTCCAAACTCCATGACCTGTGTGGTAACTTTGCATTCATTTCTCATTTTGAACCCAAAAATATCCTCGAAGCCGAGGGTGACTCATATTGGTTTCTAGCTATGCAAGAAGAGCTCAATCAATTTGGCGCAACCAAGTTTGGCACCTTGTTCCTAGACCCCACGATAGACCAATAATTAGTACTAAGTGGATTTTTAGGAATAAGATGGATGAGTCAGGAAATGTCATTAGGAATAAAGCTAGGTTAGTGGCCCAAGGTTACACTCAAGTTGAAGGAATTGACTTTGAGGAGACGTTTGTACCCATAGCACGGCTTGAAGCCATACGAATGACACTAGATTTAGCATCTTTTAAAAATTTTAAACTTTTTCAAATGGATGTGAAAAGTGCATTTTTAAAAGGTTTTATAAATGAAGAAGTTTATGTTGAATAACCTCCCGGTTTTGTTGATCATGTTCATCCTAATTTTGTTTTTAAACTTGATAAAGCTTTGTATGGATTGAAGCAAACTCCAAGAGCTTGGCATGATAGGATTTCTAGTTTTCTTATTTCAAATGATTTTGTTAAAGGCAAAGTAGACACAACATTATTTACTAAGCATGTTGATAATGACATTCTAATAGTGCAAATTTATGTTGATGATATAATTTTTGATTCTACTAATGAGTTTCTTTGCAAGGAGTTTGAAAAGTGTATGCAACTTGAATTTGAGATGTCTTCAATGGGTGAATTAAATTTCTTTCTTGGACTCCAAATCAAGCAATTGCAAGATGGGATATTCATATGTCAAGCCAAGTACGCAAAGGAGCTTATAAAGAAATTTGGACTTGAAGGTTCGAAAGTTTGCAACACTCCCATGGCAACTACAACCAAGCTTGATAAGGATGACCAAGGTAAATGTGTTGACATGAAGTTATATAGAAGCATGATTGGTAGTTTGTTGTATTTAATGGCTAGTAGGCCGGATATCATGTTTAGTGTGTGTCTTTGTGCTAGATTCAAATCGTGTCCTAAAGAGTCTCATCTTATTGCGGTAAAACGCATCATTCGTTATATTAAGGACACTATTGGAATGGGTCTTTGATATCTGAAAATTAGAGATTTTTCAATGACGAGTTATTCGGATGCCGACTATGCAGGTTGTAGAGTAGATAGAAAGAGTACTAGTGGAACATGTCAATTTCTTGTAATTGTCTTGTTTCATGGTCCTCTAAGAAACAAAATTCGGTAGCTCTCTCAACCGTCGAGGCGGAGTATGTTGCGGCGGGGGCTTGTTGTGCACAAGTCCTTTGGATGAAACATACTCTCCTTGATTATGATTTGCGTTACCATATAAAAATATTTTGTGATAATACTAGTACTATTCATATGACTAAGAATGCAAATCAACATAGTAAGACCAAGCACATTGAGATTAGATATCACTTTCTTAGAGATCATTTTGAGAAAGGTGATATAGAGATTGATTATGTTTCTTCGGATTTGCAACTTGCCGATATTTTCATTAAACCACTTGATTTTAATAGATTTTCCTTTATATGTGGTGAACTTAATTTTTGTGTTATTGAATAAAATTGTTTTTCTTGTCTCTTTATCCCTTTTTGATGTATGACAAAAAGGGGGAGAAATATAATATGAGTTTTTGTTAAGTTTATATGGTTTTGGTTTTTACAAAGTGTTTTGCTAAGTTAAGTTTATATGATTTTGGTTTTTGTAAAGTGTTTTTGCAAGTGTTTTATAACTCGTGAATTTTAGTCTCATGGCTTTTGTTTGCAATTCAAATTGCTTTTACTTGTTTAATATAGCATAATTTGAGGAGGACTTTTCACCTCTCTTTTATCTTGTTAATATAGCCTATTTGTTTTGTCATCATCAAAAAGGGGGAGATTGCTGGCCCAAGAGGTTACACTCTCCATTTGTTTAAAGTTTTGATGATAACAAAACACATAAGAGCTATATGGTACTAATAAGTTGTTTAAGATGAAGTTTCAGGTTTGTACCATTCATGATGGCCATTGCTTAGCTATTGCAAGGTTTCCTAGGTTTTTGGAGCTAATAAGGCATATGGCGCATAAGGAAGTGTCCATAGAAGAAGAAGGCTCTAGCATGGCAAAGAGAAGGCTCTAGCATGGCATTGCTTGGCTCAAGACTTTATTTAGATTTGTTTTTCATTTTTATAGTTTGTTAAAGAATAGTGAATAGGTTGAAGCTCATGTTCCTATACAAAAGTTTTTGCGCACATGGTTTTTCCAAAAATTTCTCCTATATATATATATACAAAATATTTTTAATAAAATTTATTACTTACAAACTACATTTTATGTATTATACCTAGTTATGATAAATACTATTTTGAAAACCATCAAAATCCCTTCAAAAATCTTTTCAAATTTCAGGTTTTGACCTAAGCCGGTCGACCGATCGGTCGACCAACTCTATGTCAGGTCAGATTGGTCGACCGACCGGTCGACCGGGAATCTGACCGTTGGGTGCGTGCATGAGTGCACGTTTCCCGGTCGACCGGGCGGTCGACCGAAACCCAATCTCGGTCGACCGCACGGTCGACTGACTGCTTTCGGTCGACCGGGCGGTCGACCGAGGGCCGCAACAGCTCTTTTGTTTTGAAACCCGGTCGACCGGCCGGTCGACCGAGGCTGTGTTTTCTGCCTTAACGGCTATAATTTTTAAACACGTTTTAAACGTGGGTTTTTCTCTAAACGAGTTTAGGGGCTATTTTTTAGGTCAAATACTTCCTAATTATCATTTTGTTAGTTTACCCTTTAATCCCTAGCTCTATCCTATAAATAGGGGTGATTAGGGTTATGGTTGACACAACAATCATTTGCAAAATATTTTCAAGTTTAAAGGCTTTCAAAAGAGTTTTGTTCTCTATTTTGGGCTGAAAAATCTCTCTCATTTCTGAAGTTTTTATTTCAAAACTCTCTCAAATTTCATCTTCTTTTTCCACTTACAATACTTGAGCTTCATCCTACACATTGTTCTATAAGGTTCTTGTAAGGGAAAAAGGCTTTTGCAAAAGAGAGTTTGTGGTCTTTTAATCACCAAGAGATATTTGTATTTGAGATTGTGGAGTTGGGTACTCCGGTGTGATTGTAACTCTTTGTGAAGTTATAGTGGTTGGAAATCCTTCTGGGTGAAGGCGGGGACGTAGAGCTGGGTGCTCGAACCTCGGAACAAATCTCTGTGTTTGCGATTGGTTTACTTGCTTCATTTACTTGCTTTATATTCATTGCTATATTTACTTGCTTCATATTCATTGCTACATTGTCGATCAATACTCACAAAACAAGATTGCATTGAGCACCTCAAACTTTTATCTAGAGGAATCACGAGGAAGGAGTTTAGAGCTCTTCACGGGGTATTCGGCTTCTAGTCTTGTTTCGGGTGATCGTTGCATCATAACTTTTAAATTTGTGCATTGATTAGCATTATCACCTATTCACCCCCCTCTAGGTGATTTCACATAGTGTGTATTAGAGAAGAAGACCCTAAATCACCATTTAATGGGTAATTAAAGGCCTACAAATTAGCCATTGACTCTAGGCGGAGATTCTGTCAGACCTGGGGACTCAAATCAGAAATTCGGAGACTACAACTGACAGGGGACCGATGCGACCGCATACAGCCACGAAAACGCGGCTCTGGCCGTGTTTCCGTGGCCATACTGGCACGGCCGCGCCAGTGCCTCAGGCTAGGGGTTGCCCCCTGGCCCCCTTCCCTTGGTGCCTATAAATACCCCCTTGGAGGTTCTTCAGGGAGATATCCAGAGTTTAGAAGTTGTTGTTATTTTATTTTTTAGAGTGTAGTTGTTTTGTTTCCTTCTTCTAGTTTTAGTTTAGCCATTAGAGTGAAAGAGAAAGAGTGCATAAAAGTTGTATTTGAAGGTGACAAGGTTATAAAAGTAATTACTTCTCTTTCTTCTTTCTATTTACTTGGTGTTTCATTTGCTTTTACCTCTTTGTTTTAGTATAACACCCTTTCTCTTTACCTCTTCTCTCTTATTGTTTCTTTTACTACCATGTCTAACTAACTCTTTTATTGCATGGCTAACTAACTACTAACCCACTAATCCCTAACAATTTGATTTATAAACTCAAATGAGTCAATAGTGTCAAACAAGCCTTGTGCAAACAAGAGCTATGATATTTTAAGACGAGGGTTCTAACTCTAACTTACTTACAAGTATTCTCTTTCTTATATTTCATGCTTAAGGGGTTTTTGATGATTTATAGATTGTAAACTTTACTTGTCTTTGTAAGTTAGAGGTATTCCTATTAATCTTTGCCGATACCATTTGTGCACTTGTTTCTTCCCTTATTCTCGCCTACGATTGGATCTTGATAAGGGAATGTTCAAGTTTATCGTGTAAAGCTAAGTTAAAGGAAGGACTTTCATTCGGTCTCCAACGTGAATAGTTCCTATGCATAAAGGTTATGCTTGCCTATGCTCTATCGTGAGGTTACATATTCAAGAAGTAAGAGATTAGTGAGAGCACTTAGTAGAAAGTTAGCCATGTGTTTTTACCATTAAGAAAATCTACTTTTACAAACCAATCAACCAAATTCAAGAAATCTTTGAACAACACTTGTTTTCATTTCAATTCTTTATTTGAAACAAAGGACTTTTTCTTTACTTTTAACAACAAGCCGCATCAAAGCTTCCATCGCTCTCCCTCCTTGTGGATACGTCCGTATAGCCACTTTGCTAGTACGGAAGAATCGCAAAAGTAGTAACATCGACCCAAATTCCTTTACTTATATTTGTTCATGTTTTTTACCAATTAATGATCGGTGGATCAGTACTGGTTCGTGCAGTGAAGACCAGACGGCAATTCAGATCCAAAACCGTGTCATTTCATGTGAGTGTTTTGCTTTTATCTTATTTCCTTATTTACCATTGTCACTATGTATTTGTGTTTTACTTTTATCATTTAATGGGACTATTTGATGTATTTTACCAGTATGATTACCTGCATCACTTCAAAAGTCATCAGAATGTCCACCTTATTATTCAGTAGGTATGAGTATTTATCAGCGTGTTTCATGTGTTAGCCGTTGTTGGCTTAGGCCTAGTATTGGATACCTTGGACTGTGACTTGTCTCGATCTATTGATTGGCTGGATTAGATCATATTTGAGCATCAGATGTATATGGATCCTGTATTTTCATATTGAGACCTCGTTTTTTGATATAGACATTAGACTTATGCCACCTCCTGTGTAAATGATACCATTTTCGCATTCGAATCTAGTTATGATAGCATGTCTATGAGATTGATCTTGAGGTTGATTGGTTTTTGATTGAGTTTAGTGACCCTTATTTTATGTGAAGTATTTATCTGGCAAATTGTTTGGTGATTATTCTGATTAGAACTCCTGTGAATATTGAGGAAGTGTCAGATATTGCATTGCTTTATCGGTAGATTGATTTACCGATTCTTGGATTGGTATGGCTTGGTTTGATATAGATGATTATGTACTCTTATATGTTTGGGCTTGGATATCGGTGACTTAGAGGATGGATACACTGCTGAGTGGATTGACATGAGCTTGGTGTTAATTTCGAGGATTTTATTAGTGTTTTGATGATTGATGTAATTGGATCAATATTATGAGTATTCCCCATTTTACCCTTGATAATACAATTTGAGCACTGATGATCTTTTGATGTTGGTTATCAGATATAGATTATTCTGAGTTTCATGTCGCTTGAGGATGTTTCAGTATTTGGATATGATTTCGGTGTCGTTCGATCTAGTTGACTTTGGGGATATTCAGTAAACCTTTCTTCAGATTGGTTCTTGACTACTTCAGTTTTCGGTATAGAGATAGAGTTATTATGATTTCATTTGATATCGATGATAACATATATTTAGAGTTTAACATTAGTTATCACTTGATCTCAGTTATTGGTGACCTAGAGGATTAAAGTAGATTGGTAGTGATGAAAAAGCTGATTAACTATTTACTGGATTCAAGGTTTACAATATCGGATATTCTGACACAGATGTAGTATTTGATGTTCAAGATGATTATTGAGCTTATATGTAACTTGGATTGATATGTGATGTTCACGAGAATTTATTTTGAGATTATGAGTCGATGGATCAGTTACTGATATAATATTGGTGGATGAAATCTTGATCAGTTTTATATGAGATAGCTCATTGATTAGACGGTACAGGACATGTTACTTAAAGTTACTGAAAAAGTATTGTTAGACCGTAATACAGCTCTATTCATCGTATACACGGTTACCGTTACTGTTCACTGTTCTTATTACGTTTCACCATATATATGATTATTGTTATTGTTATTGTACTGTTACTGTTACTTTCACCGCATCGTCCCAATATTCTAATAACATAGATATTGATTGTTTAACTGACTTAAATAATAATGCAAATGGACAATTTACACTGGGACTGGGGAAATTGATGGAGGAGACAGTGTCCGTATTTCGGGTGGACCCAGGATACAGGTTGCGCAGCCAAAATGAGGGTTCCACTGTAGGGTTCCCGGGGATGACTGGCATCCATTTTATATTATTCTATTACTATTACTGTTACTGGTACCTAGCGGTATGGGCCTGGTTCAGTGCCAGGCATCTAGGGCCATGGTCTCAGGTATGTACAAGACCCACCTAAATCATGGACAATGTCTTCAACAATCAGTTTCAATAACTTAGGACCCTGATGGACACGTGTGGTAGGCGTAGTATGGGATGCGTCTACTACATGTGGCAATTGGTGTTCACAGAGATAATTAATAACAAAACCAAAATCTTACATTGACATTGTAGACTGAACTTGATGTATACGATTGCTTGTAGACATCCGATATTACCAATGACCTGATGTATATCTGACTCTATTACTGACAGACTCTACCCGTCTGATATAGGATTGTGACAGACACCTGATTGGATGTCTGACTGAACATATACTCTATTGTTTGCTATCCTCATTACTGTTTATTTACTTATTCATGCCCTTTCTTATTCCAGTTTATATTATGATCATATGTTTACATTTATATGCATGTACATCTTCCCTTTATTTTTACACATTCACTAGGAGTTTTGACTCTTTGGATTTGCATACTCAGATCCGTGGCTATTTATTATTGATTAGGTATTTGGAGAGGATCACAAGAACCTTGAGGAGCTGGAGTCTCTCTCTCTTTCTGATTATCGGTATCCCTGCTCATTTATTCATGTTAGACCTTGATTCTCTCTATATCGTATCCAGTAACCATTCATATTCTTAATTCATATGCTATCATTGTGTTAGATATTTATATATCATATTGCAGTGATATTATTTATCATAGTAGATTTATAGCTTGCTTTGCTTAATTTAGGCTTAGCGTGTACACGTGGGGTATTTTTCTCGTGTATATACGTCGTCAACCTTCATCGCACTCCATTTTAATATATTTTGGGAAGCAGGGCGTGACAGGGTTTTCTTGGTATCAGAGCTAGGTTTGAAATAAAAGGACCTAGTTCTTACCTGTGACCTGAGACAAGTTGTATTTACACTGCAATGTACATATATTATTCACACTATGATACCACATCCATTTGAATTGACCGTCCTCGTTTTGAAAATCCATCTAATTGATCTTTTGATATCCCTGATCTCATCTTGATTCTTCTTCTAGAATAATCTGAGTTCCATCTTGATTCTTATTCTTTCCCGATCCTATTTTCCTGATTTTGTCTCCTAAGTCTTATCGCTTTATATTGAAGTCGATAGCAGAGATCAGAGCGCGCAGCGGAATCGTGGTGGACTCTTGATGCAGTAGAAACAACGTGAAACTTGATTGTAGTTCATTTTTGCATCATCTTCCACCTCTATACCATGCATAATATTAATAAAAATCTATTTTTTTACTCCTTTTCTCTCTATTTTTGCAGGTCCATATTTTAATGGAGAAGAGGCCCACAAATCCATGTAAATATCAAGAATAAAAGGATTAATTAAAGGCCTAAAGAGAAGCCCAAAAGAATAGCCCAGTTTCTGGATTCATCTATGCGCCCAGTCAGCCTTCTAGAAGCGCCAACGTAGATAACAACCTGTAACAAATCAGCAACAGAAATCGCTGGCATAATGGCCTAGATTCTGCCGCGGAAACGCGGCTCTGGCCGCGTTTCCGTAGCAGGAATCTGGCGTTGAGCCAGCGATTGATCCCCAGCTGTCTGATTCTGGAGCCTTCTTCTCCTGAGGCCTATAAATAGATCATCAGGGCCAGTGCAAAAAGGGAAGAGAGAATAGAGGAAAGAGCTTGTAATTTTTAGTGAAAGAGCTTGTAATTTTTAGTTTTTCTCTAGGTTTTTAGTGCTCTTAGTCTTCTTCTTCCTCCTAGAAATTCTGCAAGAGAGAGATAGTGAGAGAGTGAAAGCTTGTAATCAAGGGGTGACAACTTGAAGCAAAGCAAGGATTAATCCAATCTACTTTCTCTTCTTTTACAATTTCTAGCGCTTTTCATTACTTGCTTTATTTCATTCAAGCTTTACTTTCATAGCATGATATCTTGTTGTTTTCTCTTTATTGTAATGGATAGCTAACTTTTTATAACATGACTAGCTAACAACTAACTTTGCTAACTTCTAACTCTTGGGTGAATGCTAATTCTTAATCTTGCAAATGTTGAGTCTTTTTCATCCCTGATGGGTTACTTTCATTCTTGGCAATCTCTTGTTGTAATTCTCCATATGATTCATGTGTGTCTCATTTAGAGCCTTGTCTTAGAACAAGTGCCTTGATGGAACATGGAGATGGAACACCAAACATATGCTATTTGTTGTACAACTTTCTTACTTCAATGCTAACTTGTTGTATGGCCTTGAATGTCTAATGAATTTTGTATCTTCTTCCTTAGCATCCCTTGAGTGACACTCCCCAATTCCACCATGAAATTCTATCTTGAGAGCCGATGAAATCAATGAGGCTACAAGACAAGTCCAAGATGATCACCCATCCATCAAAGGGGAAAGTAACTTGACCAACAAGCAAGACAAACACTTGCCGATGAATCAACATGAGGCATGCTTCACCCTAACGGAGATTAGTAAGTTAGCAAGTTCGTAAGGTTAGCTAGTCATGGCTTTTTCCATTCTAAAAGTCTTTTGCAAGTTTTCTCTACTTTAGTTTTCTTCCTAAAAGCAATTCTTGTTTTCAAATTCTTTTCATTCTCTTTTCATCGTTTTTACTTTCATGTACAAAATCACAACCAATTCTTTCACCTATTTTTCCATGTCTTTTTCATTCTTTTGAAACAAAGAAGAACTTTCGTTTGTCTTTCTTCAACATCAAACCGTAAAGCTTCCATCGTGAGCTCTCCTTGTGGATTCGACCCGTATAGCTTATGCTACTACGGTGATTTGGAAAGGAGTACATTACACATTGTGAATACACTTCGGAGTGATTAAGCACCTAAGGTTGACTCTAAACTTTCTCTCTTTTGTTGAATATCTGTGTGAATTCTACTCCACTAATTCCTTCCCATATCAAATTTTGGCGCCGTTGCCGGGGAGAGCAACGGTTTTGATTCAATTGAAGAACTAAACGAACTTTCTTCTCTGTTGCAGGTTACAGGTGAAGAAACAGGAAAACTAGCATTGCAGTGACATATAAGTGGCCCTGGGCCTCTGCTCTAGAAAGCAGAGACCAGTTGCCCTCTTATTTGCCGCGATTCCACGGCCAAAGCCGCGGATCCGCGGCAAAGAAGAGTGAACTACTCACAATTTTCTGCAGGGTTGCTTGATCTGCAAAATAACAGCTGCTGCAATACTTAATTCTTGTATGCTTCACCATATTCCTACTAATAATCAACAGTAAAATATTGGTTGCAAAGTTAAAAATTGATTAGACGTTTGCATTTCTAAGCACGTGTCTTTTCAATTCATTTACTTTACTGTTGAAGAGTGCTGGAGTAAGGTACGTGCGCATTGCATTTTGATTAGGACTCACTTCTTGGTTGATTTATATCGCTTTGAGTGAACCTTGTTTGCTTATATCGTACACTTGCACAAAATCGATTTTAAGGGCATTACCCAATAAATAAGATAAGGTGGGGATTTCATCACCCTTTCCTTAGCCCAAAAACCACCATCCCAGCACTCACTATCCCAAGCCTTTTAATAAAATCTGATAGACGTTGGCCCTAGGGACATCCGGACTCAGTAGGAGATCGGCTGAAGTTGGAAGTTGATTTTGATTCATACTCCGGTGAAATCAGTGTCTAAGGCAGGGGATTAAGAGGTTAAGCCTCGAAGATACCGTAGTTTGGCGTAATTAAGGCCCGTTGCTTACGCACGGATACCTCCCACGGTATTTTGCCCCTACCTGGCTGATTAGCTGTGGTCTGATTCAAGCAACAACCTTCTTTGGTTCATCGAACAGTTAGGAGTCGTCTAGGTCCAGGAATCCTAGATAGCTTGGGATTGATTTTTCTTTTATTGTTTGTTATTTTTTCTTTTCGCTGGTGTGATCGGTGAACGTTGTTTGTGACTGTATATGCAAGAGTGGTACCGGGATCCAGATTCTGTAAGACTTGTTAGAATTTCTACACTTGCACCAACACTACCACTTCACATAATGGAAAACAACGTTTCGCTTCAAGACAGATTCTACCCGATTTGCATTTCGCTTCCATCATGCATTCTTCTCCCTGTTACCAATGGAAATCATTTTGAGCTGAAACCACAATTCATCAATACACTTCCACGATTTCATGGTTTAGAGTCTGAGGACGCGTACTTCTTCATTCGAGAGTTCGAAGAAGTATGTGTAATGATGAGAATTTTCCAATTGACTGAGGATGCTGTTAGGTTAAGGTTCATACCTTTTGCGCTTAAGGACATTGCTAAGAAATGGCTTTACAATCTTCCCGCCAGTTCGATATCTTCATGGGAAGATTTTGTAAAAGTCTTTCTTAAGAAATTTTATCCCATTCACAAGACAGCCCTCATGAGAAAAAACATCATGCAATTCAAGCAAGAATCACACGAACCCTTCTTGAAGTATTTTGAACGCTTTAAAGACCTTCTAGCCCAATGTCCTCATCATGACATAGAGAAATGGCGTCAATGCCAAATTATCTATGACGGACTAGATTACCAAACGAAAACACTCCTTGAATCCATGTGCCAAGGGGAATTTTTGAAGAAAGATGAGAATCAGGGGTGGGATCTCTTTGAAGCTTTAGCTGAGAAAACCATTCAGTGGGAGTCATGCCCAGATAAACCCACTCCCACTACTTCCAGAACCGGTATGCATTCCATAGAATCCTCTATAGCTGCTGAAGCCAAGATCACACAATTAATGAAGAGGATAGAACTGCTTGAATCACGGGAACATTCTGCTGTTAATCAGGTCAACCCATCACCTATGGTCAAACCGGGTTGCACCTTTTGTCATGACCTCAACCATGTATTCGAGGAGTGTCCTATATACCAGTCTCAATCATATCAGGAGAATACGAATGCCACTTTCACCAGACCCAATCACAATCCACACTCCAGTACATACAACCCGGGATGGCGAAACCATCCAAATCTTTCGTGGAGTCAGTCTGCTCCTGAGCAACATAGGCCACCATTTCCACATCCATATAATGCTCAGCCTCCTCAACACAGTCTCAATCGTAATTCACTGAATTTTCATCCATATCAAAGTCCACCACAATCACAATCCTATCAGAGCCCACCACACTATCAAACACACTTCCAGTCTCCATATCACCAACATCCACCCCAGAATGATTCAGATGACAAACTATCAAGTTGAAAAAGATGATAGAAACCCTAATGAAGAACCATCAACAGGATATGAACAAAGTACAGGTCCAAATTGGGCAACTGAATAATTCTTTCAATGAGAGACAAAAAGGAATGTTTCCAAGTCAGCCATGCCCAATCCAAAAATCACTTCCCTTTGCATGAAGTGGAAGACATGGGCCCCAGTCATTGCAACGCTATTCATATCCTGAGATCTGGAAAACAGGTAGATAATAGGGTTTCTACTCAACCATCCCATCCAGTACCAAAGTCAACCCCTCTAGTTCCAGTACAACCAACTTCTGACAATCCATCTTCTAGTTCAGAGCCATCAACTTCAAAAGCCAAGGGAAAGAAAAAGTAGATGAGCAACCTTATAAGCCTAGTGTACCATTTCCAAATAGGCTTACAAATCACAAGATGAATGCTCATATGGAGAAGATAAGAGAAATGTTCAACAAGGTCCAAATCAATGTACCTCTTCTTGATGCAATACAACAAGTGCCATCATATGCAAAATTCTTAAAGGAAATGTGCACCAAGAAGAGGAAAACACAAGTCCCTAAGAGAGTCTTCCTAGTATCCAACATCAGCGAGTTGCTCACTGGGCCCATTTCGGAGAAATACAAAGACCCAGGGAGCCCAACAATCTCTTGTGTCATAGGACAGACTACCATTAATAGGGCACTACTTGATTTAGGGGCCAGTATCAATCTCCTGCCTTTTTCTGTGTATCAACAATTAGGATTAGGTGATCTCCGCCCGACCCAAATGATGATACAACTGGCTGATCGCTCTGTCAAGAGACCCAAGGGGGAAATTCACGATATTCTTGTCAGAGTTGGGGAGTTCATTTACCCTGTGGATTTTGTAGTTCTTGAGACACAACCTGTGTCTAATACCAATCATAGGGCTCAAACTCCTGCCATCTTGGGACGACCATTCCTGGCTACAGTAAATGCTATCATCAATTGTAGGAATGGGTCAATGAGGATAACTTTTGGTGACATGACGAGAGAAGTGAATGTCTTCAGCATGCAACCTCGTAGGATAAAAGATCAAACATTCGAGGTTAACTTTGTCAGGAACAATTGTGAGGAGAAAAGTAAAGATGAGTCACAAGTTTGTGATTCTCTTGAAGTGGAAAATCCTGTTATCCGAGTACCCTTTCAAAAGGGAAAGTTGATTTGGATATTTTCACTTTCAGTGAGCCAACCGTGAATGTATCCCATGAGGATACAATTCAAGAACCTCCGATTGATATAACTTTTGAAGACCTCTTCGCTGACGAAATCATGTGTCTGGATGAGCCAACTCGGGGTTGGTTAACTAGTTGTACATCTCTGAAGGATAATGTTGACCTCAGTTTTGAGGAGTTGTATGGAGATGAGCTGGAATTTCTTAACACTGGGAGTAAAGAAATTCAGAGTGAAAAAAGTGGTGATGAAGAAATTTTCAGTGAACCTTGTGGTGAAATGAGGATGAGTAACAATAAGCCATTGAGGCTGGAAATGCCTAAGGCTCAGAAAATAATTGCACTCGTTTCCAACTGAGCCCGCGCAACAAACACACTGGAACGATGGGAAACGGGCTAGAGGGAAACGACCAAAGAAAAGCTTAGGCAATGGACACACTTGTACATATTCCTTGTAAATAGTTTTTGTACACTTTTTGTAAATAAATATAAAAAAAAGAAGAAAATGAGGGACTTTTGTGCAAATTCCTTTAAAAGAGTTCTACAACTTTCAAAATTCAAATCCCTCAAAACCCTAGGTTTCTCCATAACTCTTTTTCCCTAGGGTCAAACTCCTTCTTTCAAAATTTCAAGTCCCTAGGTTTGTAAATATCTTTTTACCTAGGGATAAAAGTGGAACTCCCAATCTTTTCCCTCCTATAAATATCCTCTTTAACCCACTTCTACTCCCTCAAACGCAAAATCAACCTCAGATCTGAAACCCCTCTCAAAGCTCCGCCTCACCAAATTTTCCCGATCCTCTGCTTCTCCAAGAAAGCCGCGACTCCGCGACCAGAGCCGCAGATCCGCGGCTATACTGACGTTTCTGGAGCGCCGCCAAAGTCTTCACCGATCGATTTTGTTCCCTGGTGGCCGATCTGGTGCCACCTCTTCCCGAATCCATCACCTGTGCCCTTTGCAAGATCGAGATTTGTTTTCCCCCCACGAATTCCGGGGCGGTTTGAATCTTGATCTCTCCAATTTTATTGCTTTGATCCTAGATTATTAGCATGGCACCTTTGATATTTGCTGAGAAAGACTTTGGGAAAATATTATGTGATCCGAATGGGTATGGCCATATGTTTCTAGATTGAATTAGGGCTTGGGATTGGTATACGTTAGTGTACGATAACTCTGAGAACGACGCCTTTTATTGTCCCGAATTGGTGACAATGTTCTACACTAATATTGACCATGCATCTGTTGACACACACACATACCAATTCACCGTACACATGCCCTTGGGCGACTTGTTCATCACTCTTCCTCTTCTTGAGGAACACACACATGTCCCCATTCACCCACAGCACAGCGATCCCCTCCCACTGATCGATTATATGACACTCATGGGGGCTCGCTGCACTGAGCAGGACCGTGGGCTTAAGGCCAGCACTACCTTTAGGAACGTACACTGCGTTGGACGCTGGATCCAACGTAACATTTTAGGGCTGGACCACACAACTTCCTTCAACCGCCCGGTGTTGCAAATAATTCACGATTTAATGACCAGGCAACACACGGTCTGCTTAAATAAGGTCATCTTCCACGCGATCATTGCCAACTCCTCCCGCACTCGGGGTGCTAAACACTCCCATCCTATTCTGATTACGCGTCTGTGTAGGACTTTCCTACCGGACTCCGTATTTGATTCCTTTGACCGAGCGTTTGTGACACCTGAGCGACCCACCAGCTCCTATAACAGCTGTTTGCACGCGGTTTGGACTCCTAGTGTCCAGCCCGAAGATATACCGGTGGAGTCCTCTTCGGAGGAAAGTTTAGAGGATGAAGATGAACCTGAATTTTGGCGTCAGGAACCCCCAACCGATTCACGTGCCTTCATGTCCACCATCTGGAAGGGCATGAAGAAAATTTTTAGGGGGCAGGTAAGACTTAGGAAGAAGGTGGAGGAGCAATCCTCTAGGATGGACCGAATTGAGGCGGGGTTGCGGCGATCTCAGTCGGCTGGACCCAGCACCACCGCTGGTCCAAAGAGACGAAGGGAGTGATTTCATACCTTTTACCTATTTCATGCATCTTTTTATCTTGCATACATTGAGGACAATGCATGAGATAGGTATGGGGGGTAGATTCTAACCTAGGATTTTCATTTTCTTTTAGGCTTTTTATTTTTATTTTTTAGGATTTTCGTGTTTTTTTAGGTTTTTTATTTTTCTTTTAGATTTTACCTTTCTTTGTAGATTTTTTATTTTCTTTTAGATTTTACTTTTTCTTTTAGAAAAATAAAAATAAAAAAATAAAAAAAGGAAATTCTTGATCCATGTTTAAAGAATCAAAGCTTGACTTTAGGGATTAAGGAAGCTCTTAACTATGATTTCTAATTATAAGTTAAAAGAGGAGTTTTGTTGGATTTTTAGGTTAAGTAAAAAAGGATCAGAAAGATAACTAGATTTTAATTCTTTCTTTAAGATATATACATTAAACATATTGAGGGATTAATCAAAGACTTTGTGACTTTATTTACATATATATAATAATAAAAAATAAAAATAAAAAAAGAAAAGAAAAAAATATATATATATATAAATAACTAAATAAATACTTAGCCACTAATTAAGCTGGTTAGCCGTGCCTCAAGAAGCATGGCAAGTCACGCCTAAAGGTGGTTAAGTCCTTAGTATTCATGACCTAGTTTACTTTAGTCATCGAACCCGAGGGATGTTTTCTCATCTGGTGCCCTAAGACCAACTGATTTGGGAGTCATCGGTAAGAGGCTCGTTACAAGGGTAAATTAGAAAGCCTAAGGAATCTAAGGAAATGTAAATAAATAAATACTGTATATAAAAAAAGAAAAAATATATATATATATATTGTTATATATATTAGTAAATAAATAAACTTAGTCTAAGAAAGATCATTCATATTTATAGATGTATATATACTAGGATTGATGCAAAATCCGATTTTGATCTCTTCCTTAAAAACTTAACCTAAGTTGAAAACAAAACTCTAAATAGACGCTTATAAGAGGAATGACAAGTTTAGGGTAACCTGAAACCTATAACTCAAGTAAGAATCTTTAAAACATGGATCAAAATTTTCACTAACACTTTTATTTTTCTTTATGGATTTTGTGAGTGCAATCCGCTGAAAACCCTCAGGAGACAACACTCCTCCTCTAGGGTAACCTAGAGGTTTAACGGCTTGTTGCACGTGCTCAGTGCAATCGTGTCACCTACGAAAGTGGTGTAATAATCTAGTTAGTATTTTTTTTCTTTTTTGCTCAGGGACGAGCAAAAGCTAGGTATGGGGGTGTGAATGTAGTTCATTTTTGCATCATCTTCCACCTCTATACCATGCATAATATTAATAAAAATCTGTTTTTTTACTCCTTTTCTCTCTATTTTTGCAGGTCCATATTTTAATGGAGAAGAGGCCCACAAATCCATGTAAATATCAAGAATAAAAGGATTAATTAAAGGCCTAAAGAGAAGCCCAAAAGAATAGCCCAGTTTCTTGATTCATCCATGCGCCCAGTCAGCCTTCTAGAAGCGCCAACGTGGATAACAACCTGTAACAAACCAGCAACAGAAATCGCTGGCATAACGGCCTAGATTCTGCCGCGGAAACGCGGCTCCGCGGCAGGAATCTGTCCGTTGAGCCAGCGATTGATCCCCAGCTGTCTGATTCTGGAGCCTTCTTCTCCTGAGGCCTATAAATAGACCATCAGGGCCAGTGCAAAAAGGGAAGAGAGAATAGAGGAAAGAGCTTGTAATTTTTAGTTTTTCTCTAGGTTTTAGTGCTCTTAGTCTTCTTCTTCCTCCTAGAAATTCTGCAAGAGAGAGATAGTGAGAGAGTGAAAGCTTGTAATCAAGGGCTGACAACTTGAAGCAAAGCAAGGATTAATCCAATCTACTTTCTCTTCTTTTGCAATTTCTAGCGCTTTTCATTACTTGCTTTATTTCATTCAAGCTTTACTTTCATAGCATGATGTCTTGTTGTTTTCTCTTTATTGTAATGGATAGCTAACTTTTTCTAACATGACTAGCTAACAACTAACTTTGCTAACTTCTAACTCTTGGGTGAATGCTAATTCTTAATCTTGCAAATGTTGAGTCTTTTTCATCCCTGATGGGTTACTTTCATTCTTGCAATCTCTTGTTGTAATTCTCCATATGATTCATGTGTGCCTCATTTAGAGCCTTGTCTTAGAACAAGTGCCTTGATGGAACATGGAGATGGAACACCAAACATATGCTATTTGTTGTACAACTTTCTTACTTCAATGCTAACTTATTGTATGGCCTTGAATGTCTAATGAATTTTGTATCTTCTTCCTTAGCATCCCTTGAGTGACACTCCCCGATTCCACCATGAAATTCTATCTTGAGAGCCGATGAAATCAATGAGGCTACAAGACAAGTCCAAGATGATCACCCATCCATCAAAGGGGAAAGTAACTTGACCAACAAGCAAGACAAACACTTGCCGATGAATCAACATGAGGCATGCTTCACCCTAACGGAGATTAGTAAGTTAGCAAGTTAGTAAGGTTAGCTAGTCATGACTTTTTCCATTCTAAAAGTCTTTTGCAAGTTTTCTCTACTTTAGTTTTCTTCCTAAAAGCAATTCTTGTTTTCAAATTCTTTTCATTCTCTTTTCATCGTTTTTACTTTCATGTACAAAACCATAACCAATTCTTTCACCTATTTTTCCATGTCTTTTTCATTCTTTTGAAACAAAGAAGAACTTTCGTTTGTCTTTCTTCAACATCAAACCGTAAAGCTTCCATCGTGAGCTCTCCTTGTGGATTCGACCCGTATAGCTTATGCTACTACGGTGATTTGGAAAGGAGTACATTACACATTGTGAATACACTTCGGAGTGATTAAGCACCTAAGGTTGACTCTAAACCTTCTCTCTTTTGTTGAATATCTGTGCGAATTCTACTCCACTAATTCCTTCCCATATCAAAACTTCATCTTCTCCCTTAACTTGATTTTTATCATTCCTCGCCTTATTGAAATTTCGGGGACGAAATTTTTTATAAGGTGGGTAGAATTGTAACCTTCGGTTTCCAATGTACGTGTGTCAATATTGATATCTAATACCCAATTTAATCATCCTGGTAGCTAGTTTGAGGCTATCTTAACTCAAGATATTATTTCCCATTATTTTGAATTTTTCTGAATTTTCTAAAATTTTTATAATTTATTGGAGAAGAATCTCAATTCGGGGTCGATCGGTGCCACAGGCTGACTCTGAAATTTTTTAATTAACACTCGAGGATGAATTTTGGAGATCCGACTTCACAATAATGTTCAAGTTGACATTTTCTATTTTTATGAACTTTTTAGCATTTTCCTAAATTAATTGGAGTTTAATTTAATAAAATAATGATTAAATACTTGTTTAAGAAGAAAAATGAAATAAAAATAAAATAAAATAAAAATATAAACGAAAAACCCTGTGTCTTTGAGTTCACAGATTCGAACCAATGACCCCAGCATCCAACTCCTCAAGCCCAAACCACTTGGCCAAATTGAATTGTGATTGTGAACCCAACACATCTTTTTAACATCATTAGACTATCCCGTCATCTCCCCCCCTCTCTCTCCCCCACGACCTCCATGTTGTACCCTCTCTCTTTTCCCCACTATACCCACATTCTTCTTACCTGCAGCCGTGTCCCCAAGACCCCCTCGGGAACACCCCTACCGACCAGCCACGCACACAGCCGAGCCCCTCCCTTCCACTTCTTCTTCTCTGGCAAAATTCCCTTGGCCATGATCACTCCTCACCTGCACCCATGTGAGACTTGCAAACCCCCCAACCGAGCTTCACCACCCAACTCCACACAACCACCGTGTGAACCATCTCCACGGCCTCCTCTGTGTGCGCCTACCCACAGCCACCTCCACGATGCATCCCCTCCTCCGTCGTCGTTTCCTCCATCCCACTCCGTGTCCCTCTTGCCGTCCCTCCCTACTCCTCCTCCCAATAGCGGCAACCCAGCACCTCCTCCTTAACCTCCACGCCTCCATGTCCCCGATGGACGCGAGAGCACCTATGCACAACCTCCCTTGTCGTGCATCCAGGCGGTATCAACCACGACATGCCAATGCCCCCAATGGCCTCCCTCCAGCCGAGTCATCCATCTCCAAGCTCCTGGCCATCACCCTCTCCGCGGCAAACCACAACCGACTCCATAGTCTGCCGTACTGCCCCCCTTGTGCACACCACACCCACAGCAACAGTCCCCTCCACCTGCAACCTTTCCTCCCTTGCCGAGACACCACCAGGCCGAGATCATCTCTCCGGCGAGCGCGAACACCTTCGGAGCCTACCTCCTCCTCCGCGGTCTCCGTCAAGCTACCGACGTTGTCGGTGGCCTCCGCCTCCTCCGCCGTGTCGGAGCCTTCTCCCATGCGTGTGTGAGTCCCATTTTTCCTCTTTCTCTATCTCTCTGTTTTTATGCACGGTTGGTGTTTAATAATGTGGATACTTGTATGTTTGGTACACGTGTGCATATTATGTATAGTGGTGTGTGTTGGTGCTGTGAGTGTGTGGGTGTTTATGTGTGGATGTGTAGTGTGTGCTTATGAAGTATATGCATGCATGCGGGTGTGTATGATGTGTGCGTGAATTCATGAACAAGAGTGTATGTATGCGTATGTGTGGGTATACGTGTATGTTTGTATTATGTGTGTATGTGCACGTATGTGTTTGTATATCAACATGTGTGTTTGGTTGCGTGCTACAGCATTTCGGATCTGATTGTGCAATCCAAACTCGGTAACGAGAGATCCAAATTCGTGCTCGTTGTGGAGCCGACACAGTGGCGATTCGAAGACCGATTTATGGAATGATCGGTAGATCAGTACCGGTTTGTGCAGTGAAGACTAGACGGCAATTCTGATCCAAAATCGCGTCATTTCATGTGAGTGTTTGCTTTTATCTCATTTCCTTATTTACCATTATCACTATATATTTGTGTTTTACTTATATCATTTCATGAGACTATTTGATGTATTTAACTAGTGTGATTAGCTGCATCACTTTAAAAGTCATCAGTGAATGTCCACCTTATTTATTCTGTTGATATGAGTATTTATCAGCTTCTTTCCATGTGTTAGCCGTTGTTGGCTTAGTCCTAGTATTGGATACCTTAGACTGTGACTTGCCTCGATCTATTGATTGGATGAATTATTTCATATTTGAGCATCAGATGTATATGGATCCTGTATTTTGATATTGAGACCTTGTATTTTGATATTGAGGCATTAGACTTATACCACCTCATGTGTAAATTATACCATTTTTGGATTCGAATCTAATTATGATAGCCTATCTATCGGATTGATCTTGAGATTGATATTTTGTGATTGAGGTTAGTGATCCTTATATTATATGAAGTATTTATCGGACAAATTGTTTAGTGATTGTTCCGACTAGAACTCCTGTGAATATTGAGGTAGTGTCAGATATGGCATTGCTTTATCGGTAGATTGATTTACTGATTCTTGGGTTGGTATTGACTTGGTTCGATATAGATGATTATGTACTCTTATATATTTGGACTTGGATATCGGTGACTTGGAGGATGGATATACTACTGAGTGGATTGACATGAACTTGGTGTTCATTTCAGAACAAGTTAATCGTCACCTCTAGCATACAAAACAAGTCCCTGTCATGTTAAACATCACACCTCTGACAATTCAATTTGCTCAAATTGCAAATCTAATCCCTATCAAGTTAATATCACACTTATGACAGTAGCCTTCTCGATTTTCTCAAATAAAAATGAGACCTTTGGTTACTACCACACCTCTTCGATTACTAAGTTAATATTACACCTCTACCAAATGTCACTGTTAAGTTTAAAACTATACCTGTGTCTGTAATCTTCTCGATTTTCTCAAAGAAAATGAGATATTTTGGTTAAACTGCACCTTATTCAACTTCCCTAGCGAAGGTACCTAATCATGACTTGCTAAATTACTTGCTAAGTTAATATCATCCCTCTGGCAATTAAAATTCTTTGCTTTATTCAGTCTAATTTTCTAATATAAAAAGAAACAAACATGATTCAAAAAGCAAAATTTATCACTTTAATTCCAGTCAAATAAAAAGAGTGATAGAAACACTTTATCTTTTATTCAAAAAAAATATACAATTGTTACAAAAGAGAAAGTTAATCTCGCTGAGAGAGAGAGAGAGAGACTTTATTTGCTCTATGAGCTCTTGGATGTCCCTCTGGCGAGTCTCTTTGACCTCAACCAAGGCCTTATTCCATAGCTCTTCTTTAGTTAAGAGCTTCTTAACGACAAGTTTGGCCAGAGGTTTTTCACTTCAGAAGACTCAACACTGATCTCATGTTGCACCTTACTCCTGGTGGCCTCGAGTTCCTCCATTTTCTTCATCTCCGACGCCAGAATCTGCTTGTTATTTTCAAGCAAGATCTGCGCCTTAGTGATGGTTTCCCGAGCACTCGCTATCATCAGCTATGCACTTTTCGCGTTAAACTCTGACTTCTGAAGATCATCAGATAATCCTTATGTAATATCCCTAGTTTAAAATACTGTATTTTAATTTTCTAAATATTCATTGTTACTATAAATTTTATTTTATTTATTTATAATTATTAATTTTCTTGGTTTGTGATTATTATTATAATAATGTACAAATGATTTTGAAATATTAAATGTTAAGTTTGCTTTATTTATTATTAATATTATTATCGTTACTATTATTAATCTAGTTATTATTATTAATTTTCATATTTAGTAGTAATTATTATTATTATTTCATTATGGATAATAATTATTTTTTAATATTATTAGTGTTATTATTATTAATGTTGCTATTAGTATTATGATTACTGTTATTTATTATTATTATTAATTTTATTAATTATAATTAATATTGTTGCTTTGTTAATATTATAGTTAGTGTCTATTATCGTTGGTTTTTATTATTATTTTTGTTATAATTAAATACTATTATTATTGTTACTATTACTATTCTTATTATTATTATTATCAATGTCATTGATAATTATTACCATAATAATTGTTAACTATTATTGGTATTTATTATTATTTATAGTAGTATCTTCCTTTCCTTGATTCCAACCCATTACCCTTTAGCATAACCCCTTATCTTATACCCATTTAGCCTCCTTACCATACTCCTAACCCAAACCCAATAAGCTTAAACCTGAAACCCACAACACAATTACCTCCCCTGTATAATCAATCATAATCTAAACCCTAATCTTACATTATTCTCTTCCTCTTCCTCTACTGCAAACCCACAGCCGCCCACACAACAGCACCCCTCTCCCCCTTGCCGTGCTCATATCCATTCCCCTGGCTGTTGCTCCAACTTCCATTCGATCTCCCGGCGAAGGCTATGGCACACACCTCCCTAGCCTTCAGGCCGAGCCACCCCCCGTTAGTGCACCCCTTCGGCAGATCCCACACTCTCTTGGTCGCGTAAGCCCCTACAGATCCAGCGCCCTAGCGACACCCCTCAGACCAGAGCAGCACCCGCAACCCCATCTCCTCGGGCTCTCCTCCAACCAAGCCTCCCCTTGCTGCCCCGTGCTCCTCTCTCCAACCTGGCCACACAAATTACCCAGGCTGCATATAGCAGCCCACACAACAGCAGCCCCCTAGTCTGGCTTCCCACTCCTCCTCCCCGGCGCACATGGCAGCCACCCCCTCCCCTTGGTTAGTCGAGGTCCGCGCCCCTATCCACCAGACCACAGGCCACCATGGCGCCCCATCTCCCCTGTAGCTTGAGCAATCCCCGCACACCACTACCCCTTGACCATTGTCCCTTTTTTCTGTTGCCGTCGGCACCCGCCAAAGCCCGATTTTCTCTGTCGGCGAGCGCGAGGACACTCTACTCTTCTTCGGCTTTCCATCAACATCCTCCGCGGCCTCCACCGCCTCCGTCGGAGCCTCCGTCAGAGCGCCGCAAGCCTCCCCCATGGTTGTGAGTCCTTTTTCCTTCTCTGTACATTTTTTTGCTTTGAATTAGTATTGTAGGGGTAAGTATGTAATAATGTAGAAGTTTGTTATTTTGTATGTGGATATTGGTGGGTATTTAATTAAGTGCATGTATGTATATAGGTGTATGTACGTATGTGTGAGTGTGTATGTTAAATGAATGGGTATGTATATATGTATTATGTATGTGTATGTATTTAAAGGTGAGTGTATATGTAGATGTATGTATGGATGGATGTATTATGATATGTATGTGTGTGTGTACAATTATGTGTAGTGAATACATGTACTTATATAATGTATGTATGTTCAATAATGTACTATGTTTGTGTATACCCTATATGTGTATGTATGTGGGTGTACCAGTGGGTGTATGCACGTGTGGCATGCTTGTATGGGTACATGTGTGAGTTTATTATGGGTGTGTGTTGATCCCCCTTCCTCTTTGTATGTTCAGTTGCGTGTTACAGCGTTTAAAACTCGTTCGTCAAATCCGAACTCGGTAACAGGAGTTTCAGTTTTGTTCTCGTTATGGACCCAATACATTTGGATTCGAAGACCAATCCATGGGACAATCTGTAGATTAGTACCGGTTCGTGCAGTGAAGACCAGACGGGTGATTCGGTACCAAAACCGCATCATTTCATATGATTGTTTGATCTTGTGTTTTTATCGTTGTTGGTATGCGTTTACATGTTACTCTTATCATTTCATGTGACCCTCTGATTTATTTTATCAGTTTGATTACCTGTATCACTTTATGAGACATCAATGAGCTTGCACCTTAAATATGTGATTGATATGAGTATTTTTCTGCATCATTTCATGTGTTGCTATTTGTCACTTTTGACCTTAGATTAGTTGAAGTATACCTGAGACATGGACTCGATCTTGTATTTGACCCACTTATGATTACTGACTCTATATCTCCAGTATTCTCTATCTAATATTAGTTAATAACTATTCAATTGTTAATTATCAGTTGTTAGTTATCAGACATTCAGTTATCAGCTATTATAAACATCATCATTTGTTGGAGATATCCAGTCACTGTTTTCATTTTAATAATAACTCATATTATTGCATGTTAATAAAAGACACCATAACATGAGGAACATGGGTAATTGCCTGATGATGCATGTCATATATTTTAGAAGGATTAGGTATGGTATACCAAGTTTTGGTTCTAACCATAGGGAACCCAGGTAGTATTGGCTACCTAGTTATTCAGTTCTCAGTTATTAGGGCTATGCCCGGACTACGACGCCATACCAGTTATTCTTTCGTGTGGGGCTGTGGTCTTTAGTTATTTAAGCCTTGTGGTCCGTCCTGGTTCAGCGCCAGAGGTGTTAGACTCTGGTACCGCCATGCATGGTACCCTTTCAAACACATGCACTACATTGACATGCAGTTATAACAATGATAACATTTGTTTGATATGTGAGAAAATGGTTGTGGTATGGGACACAGCTAAGTACTATATTTGTTAGGTTAATAATACTAACTAGACTAGTGACACATGCTATATCTTGACATCAGTTGATTGTTTACAGTTGTATTAGTTGTCTTGTATCTGCAGTTTTATTTATGATTATTCTGTTATCATTTATTTGCAGCTTACATGTTGTGATATATGTTTACATTGTTTATATGCATGAGTACCTTCCTCTTTAGACGCACACTCATTGGGTCGCTTCTGACGACCCTGAATTTGCACGTCCAGATTGGACGCTTTTGTTTCTATTGTTCAGGTATTGTATGAGACCATACATATTGCAAGGAGGTGGAGTCTCTCTACCTGATTTTGGTATTCTTATCCATCTTACCTCCCTTTATTCCTGCTATTATTCTTTAATTCTTGTATATCAGATTCAGTCTTTACTCCAGTTCTTTATCTATATGATATCATTCATGGATGCTTATATGTGATATTGCAGTGATTGTTGATTTATTATGGTTTAGATTTATAGCTTGTTTTGGGTTACTTAAGACGTAGCGCA
Organism: Agave tequilana; assembly: GCA_038442645.1. NCBI lineage: Eukaryota > Viridiplantae > Streptophyta > Magnoliopsida > Asparagales > Asparagaceae > Agave > Agave tequilana. The sequence goes on along the minus strand of JAVJIF010003149.1, from coordinate 73,504 downwards.
TATACGCGAGGTATTTTCCTTGCGTATATGCGTCGCTGACTCTCGTCGCGTCTCCACTTTAGCGTATTTTGGGATGCAGAGTGTGACAGGGTTTCTTTTGGTATCAGAGCCAGGTTTGACATAAAACGCACTTAATTCTTACCTGTCACTTGAAACAAGCTATATTATACTGCAATAAACATATACTATCCATTATGATATTGACTCCATTGGAATTGATCGCCTTCCCCATTGAAAATCCATATCTTTGATCTTTTATCTCTGATTTTTACTCTTCTTCTAGAGTTATCAAATTTCTCTTGATTTTCATCCTTCTTTTCCATTCTATTTCTCCTAATTCTGCCTCTTGAGACTGGTCGCTCCATGCTGAAGCCGGTAGCAAAAGCCAGAGTAGCGCAGTAGAGGCGTGGTGGATTTATGATGTGCAGAGAAGCAACATGAAGCTTATTTGTCTTCTCCTTTGATTTTGAATTCTTTTTACCATTCCCTGCCTTAATGAAATTTCGGAGACGAAATTTTTGTAAGGTGGGTAGAATGTAATATTCCTAGTTTAAAATACTGTATTTTAATTTTCTAATATTCAGTTTTATTATAAATTTTATTTTATTTATTTATCATTATTAATTTGTTTGGTTTGTGATTATTATTATAATAAATGTACAAATGGTTTTGAAATATTAAATGTTAAGTTAGCTTTATTTATTATTAGTATTATTATTGTTACTATTATTGATATTAGTTATTATTATTAATTGCTATATTTAGTAGTAATTATTATTATTTTTTCATTATGGATAATAATTATTTTTTAATATTATTAGTGTTATTATTATTATGTTGTTGTTAGTATTATGATTACTGTTATTTATTATCATTATTATTAATGTTATTAATTATTATTAATATTGTTGCTTTGTTATTATTATAGTTATTGTTAATTATTATCGTTGGTGTTTATTATTATTTTTGTTATGATTAAATACTATTATTATTGTTAGTATTACTATTATTATTATTATCATTGTCATTGATAATTATTATCATAATTATTGTTAACTATTATTGGTATTTATTATTATTTGTCGTAGTATCTTCCTTTCCTTGATTCCAGCGCATTACCCTTTAGCATAACCCCTTATCTTATACCCATTTACCCTCCTTACCCTACTCCTAACCCAAACCCAATAAGCTTAAACCGGAAACCCATAACACAATTACCTTACCTATATAATCAATCATAATCTAAACCCTAACCCTATATTATTCTCTTCCTCTTCCTCCACTGCAAACTTATAGCTGCCCATGCAACAACACCCCTCTCCCCTTGCCGGGCTCACATTCATTCCCCCGGATGTTGCTCCAACTCCCATTTGATCTCCCCAGCGAAGGCCATGGCGCACACTTCCCTGGCCTTCAGGCCGAGCCACCCCCACCCCCGGCGCATGAATGCACCCCTTCGACAGATCCCACTCTCCCTTGGTTGCGCAAGCCCCTGCAGATCCAGCGCCCTGGCGACACCCCTCAGCCCAACGCAGCACCCGCAGCCCCATCTCCCTAGGCTCTCCTCCAACCAAGCTTCCCCTTGCTGTCCCGTGCTCCTCTCTCCAACCTAGCCACACACATCACCCCAGGCCACATACAGTAGCCCACGCAACATCAGCCCCCCAAGTCTGGCTTCCCACTCCTCCTCCCTGGCGCACATGGAAGCCGCCCCCTCCCCTTGATTCAGCCCAGGTCTATGCCCCCATCCACCAGACCGTAGGCCACCATGGCGCCCTATCTCCCTTGTAGCCCGAGCAATCCCCACACACCACCATTCCTTGGCCATTGTCCCTTTTTCCGTTGCCGTCGGCACCCGTCGGAGCCCGATTTCCTCCGTCGGCGAGCGCAAGGACACTCCACTCTTCTCTGGCTTTCCATCGACATCCTCCGTGGCCTCCGCCGCCTCCGCCAGGACTCCGTCGGAGCGCGACAAGCCTCCCCCACGGCTGTGAGTCCTCTTTCCCTCTCTATACATTTTTTTGATTTGAATTAGTATGGTAAGGGTATGTATGTAATAATGTAGAAGTGTGTTAATTTGTGTGTGAATATGGGTGGGTATTTAATTAAGTACATATATGTATATAGGTGTATGTATGTATGTGTGAGTGTGTGCGCGCTAAATGGATGGGTATGTATACATGTAATGTATTATGTATGTGTATGTATTTAAAGGTGAGAGTATATGTAGATGTAAGTATGTATGTATTATGATATGTATATATAAATGTGTGTGTGTATCTATGTACAATTATGTGTAGTGAATGCATGTACTTATATAATGTATGTATGTTGAGTGTTAACAATGTGTTATGTTTGTGTATACCCGTATATGTGTATGTATGTGGGTGTACCCATGGGTGTATGCACGTGTGGCATGCTTGTATAGGTATATGTGTGAGTGTATTATGGGCGTGTAATGATTCCCCTTCCTCTCTGTATGTTCGGTTGCATGTTACTGTTGGCCCAGAGGCCCATGACTCTAGTTTTGATGATGATTAACTCATATAGTTATAGTTTACTAATAATCTTGTGATATTTAGCTTCAGATTTTTGATCAAGTTATTAGTAGATGATTAGCTTCAACAAAGGAGTTTTGGAGCTTTCACATGTTGATTCAAGAGCTCGAGCGTCAAGATCGCATCTAGTACTCGGTTGGAGTCAAGCTCGTTGGATCGTGTTTGGATCGAGTCGACTTGGAGAAGGAGTTCTACAAGAAGACCTCGGTTTGTTTAGTTTAGATATGTTTAGATCTTGTGTAAAGGTTAGGTAGTGTTGATATGCTCAAGCTCACATACACACACAAGTTTAAAGTTTATTAGTTTTGGTTTTCAGTTTAACTGATTTTTGATTTCATGTAAAAAATATAGATATATATCTTTATATGTATATTGGATTCTATCCATATATAATATGCTTCAAAGTTGATTCAATATCATGTTTTTGTATTTACATGAGTTTTGGAGAAAACGGTTTTCTATTTCAAAATTTTAAGTTTTGAAAAATACGGATTTTGGTTTAAAGGAAATTTTCAATATCACAAAAATAGTTCAAATAGTTTGTAATATGTGTTGAATCTTAGTCACACATATTTGTATTTCAAAGATATAATAAGAACTTATTTTTGTCAAATTTATATGATTTTATGGGATTTAATTGGTATTAAACAACTATGTTTTCAAGTTCCAGAATTTCCCAACCAGACGACTGGCGGTCGACCGGGCCGGTCGACCGGACCAAGAGTCGGTCGACCGTTACGGTCGACCGATGTGCACGGGACGTGCACAAAGGCCAGCTACTTCAGCCGGTCGACCGACTGAAAGCACCCACTCTCGCGTGGGGGTCGATCGACCGGGCGGTCGACCGATGGCTTTGGCCCGGTCGACTGGAGGCACAACGGTCATAAAAATTACCGTTGGCCGGTCGAACGGGTGGTCGACCGGAAGGGCATTTCTGCCATTTCCTGGCTGCCAATGGGAAGATTTTTAAGGGGTTATAAATAGACCCCCTCTTGAGCTGATTTCACCAAGATTTGAGAAGAGAAAAATTTCTATCTTTCAAGTATTTTTTAGCAATTGTTTTTAGGTTAAAAAAATTCATCTTTATTTGCTTTTATGGGGTTGAAAAAATCAAGAAAAGGAGAAGTCTTTGGGAGTTGTTTTGATCTTCATTTATATTTCAATCTAGAGTTTTTCCCAAGAGTTTTATCTATGTGATTTGATTTTCAAACTCTTTATTTTCTCACACTTGAGCTATCATATCTATCCTATCTATAAGATCTTATTTTGTAAGAAAAATTTGTTTGTGGTTTAGTGAGATCACCAAGAGTTGTAAATCCTCTTTTATTTGAGTTCCCTCTTGTGTAGAGGTGAGTGTGGAGGTTGTGTTGGTAGCCCTCTAAGTTTAGAGGTGATTGTGATTGAGTGTTGGCTTTGAGCGTTATCTCTCTAGTGAAAGGTGATTGTGGAGGAGTGTTTGAGTTTGTTGGTATCCCTCTAAGTGTAGAGGTGATTGTGGTTAGAGTGTTTGGCTTTGTGCCTTATCCCTCTAATGTGAGGTGATTATTATTTTGGCTAAGTGCCCCTCCCTCTAGTGTGAGGTGATTGCTATTTTGGCTAAGTGCCCATCCCTCTAAGTGTAGAAGTGATTGTTGTTGTATCTTGCCTCTTGTGTAGAGGTTGTGTTGGTTGAGAGAGAATTTGTATACTCTAAAGTTGTATTACCCAAATCCTCAGTGGAGGTTCCCTGTGTGGGAAGTCCTGTGTGGACGATATAGTGAAAATCCTTCTGTGTGAAAGCGGTAGAGTAATGGCTCGAACCTCGAAACATATCTTAGTGTTTGCGTTTGATCCACTATCTCTAAACTCTCTCTCTCTCTCTCTTATATTGTGCCTTACATTATTTCATATTGTTCATATCATACTTATATGCTTGGTATTACTTATGTGTGCCTATACTTGTGTTCAGCCAAGAGAGCTTCAAATAGCACCTCAACTCTTATTTAGAGGAATTTAGAGGAGATGTTCAGAGCCCTTCACCGGGAATTCGGTTACACTCTTTGGTTACACTAAGTGTGTTGCAACTAGTTTTTAATTCCGCATTATTTGTCATTAGATTAGCCGTACACGTCGTACACCTATTCACCGCCCCTCTAGGTGTACTTTCAATTGGTATCAGAGCCTACGCTCCTGATATTAGGTTTAACCACCTAAGAGTGAGATCTTGGTTAGCTAATATAGATTTGCATTTGCACACTTGTTTGCTTACACACACTCATGGATTTGATGACCCCTCCTATGTTTGATTTTTCTAACATCAATGTATGGAAGATTAAGATGAGTATGTACCTAAAAACCCTAGGAATGCATGTTTACCTTTCCACTACCAAGAAATCTTATCTTGGTAATGACAAGCATATAGAGGCCAATGCACAAACCCTAGAGGCGCTTAGGAGCACTCTAAGTAAAGAATATCTTTTTATGGTTTCTCATTGTGATTCCGCCTTTGCAGTGTGAAACACCTTGACCTCTCCAAAACATCAAACGCCAAACATTGTGGAAAAGAAATCTAGTGAGGATGAATGCGAACAACATTCTACATGGTCCAAGGGAATGACTCCCTTGATGTAAATTCGGAAACTCAACAAGATAATAGTGCTAGTTCTTCCGGTGATGATTATGTTGATGTCGATGCTTTAAATGAAGAACTATCTCTTGTTTGTGAAAATTTATTACAAAAATACCAACTCTTGAAAAAGAAAACTTTTAAAATGAAAGAAGAAAATAAGGATTTGTTTTCAAAAGTTAACATGGCTTTGCAAGAAAGGGATGAGATTTTAAATGAAAGGGACTCATTGAAATCCCAACTTGATCTTGCCTTAAATGAAAACAAAATCTTAAAAAGTGAAAATAATTGTGATGAAGTGTTGAAGAAAAATGAAATTCTATCCTCAAAACTTGTTTTTGTTCTAAAAGAAAATGATTCTTTGAAAAACAAAATTATTTCTATTTTAAAAGAATTGGATTTGATTTCTAATGAAAATAAATCTTTGAAAAATGATTTAGATACACATGTTTGCCATGCTTCATCATCTAGTATACCATAGCATGCTCCACCTCTTCTACTATTATTGAAAATGATATAAATATAATAAAGAAGAGTGTTGATTGTTTGGGCTCCACTTTGAGCCAATGTGCCATGAACCACACAAGGTTGGAATCCATGTTTCGCAAGAAACATGCTCCTCACTTGCATGCACACCAAGCACAGCATACACATACTCTTCATGCTCACACACATAATTTCATGTATGCTCATGTGTACACTTGTACACATTGTGGACGTAAGGGCCACCTTGCAAAGTTTTGTTATGATAGAGTCATAATATAAATTTTGCAAATAAATTTGTTTGGGTTAGGAAAGGTGCTAACCCCTATGGACCCAATAAGGTATGGGTACCAAAAATCACTCCTATTTTCTTTGATGTAGGTGTGGGCTCTCGCTTGACGTGAGGGCATTGGTGCCTTGATGGTGGATGCGTTCCGAGCTATATGGTGACAATTTTGGATGCATCACTTTCAAGGGGAGTTTAGTGGTAAGACCACCATGGTTTGAAAACCTAGAGATAAGCCCTATTTGTTTTGGTAACTATCTCTAACTTCTTATTTATGTTTACATGCTTTTAGATTTTTTAGCATGTCATGTTTTAAATGCTCATAATGTTAAATGTCATGTCAATTAAACTTATGACATACATGTATAGAAATTGAGATACACCCATGTTCATATGGATCTATATTTAGTGTTCTCACTATGGTTTACCTATTGTGTATATCATAGCTCTAATAGCATGTGCATTTTCATAATGATCATATTGGTTTATGTTTATGATTCTTTTGCACTTCATGTTTTGATTACATGTTTAAATGTAAATTTTCATTAAAACTTGTGTATATACTTATACATCTAGCGAGCCACAAATTAATTATTGTATGTTTGTGCTAAATTGCTCATTTGTACCCATTAGATGTACTAGTATAGCCTAGTTTTGATGATTCATGCATTTTGACTTGTATTCCCTACTTTTGAACATATTTTAAATAAAAATATATTTAACTTCATGTATATGGTAATTTTGTTAAAACTATTGGATATACATGTATACCCTTGAGTCACTTGCCTTTCATGCAAAATTTCTTTATGGACTCAATTGTGTTTAGATATGTATGTATACTTCTAGTTTAGACATAACATACATATGCCTTGAAGTTTGAATTATTTTGATGAAAATTAAATTTTCATGTTTTTCATGTTTTAAAGAAATTTCATATTGAGCTAAATTGCCTATTCCCATGATTTTGTTGATTACATGATTCTTTCACTCACATTATTCTTGCTTACTCATGATTTTTGTTTTCATGAGCTTTGTATGTGCTTTATAGATTTTGAGTGTTGATGATCGTGTGACTTACATATTTTTCATGAAATATATTCATGTTTTATTCCTTACTTGAAGGATTACGTACTAGTTTTCAAAATTATCCTAAAACTAGTTAATATTCTTCATTTCGGAAGAGTTTTCAAACTTGTTAAAATTATTTTCAAATCAAATTTTTGAAAACCCCTTCAAAGGGTGGATGGATGGGCGAGAAGGGGTGGATGGATGGGCGACCATACCTTGTATGCTCAAATTAAAAAATCTATTTAAACATGTTCATGAATAGGGTGGTAGGTATGAGTTATACACTTGATCCTCATATTTTTTTAATTGGTATCACAATTGATATTTTTTAGGTTGTATACTCATATTTGTGTTTTCTTTATATGTATGCCTCAAATTTCAAATAGTATCAATTTCGATTGGTATTTAATTTTTCATACATATATATGTGATTTGATTGTGCTTACTATATCTTTAAATCTTAAAACACAGATTATGTTTATGTTAAGATTAATTTACTCCTTAATGTTAATTATTTTTCAATTGGTATCTTATACAAGCTTATGCATTGTTTTCTTCTGTATTTCAGAAAGGGAGAGAAAAATTCATGTTTTACCTTTCAATTGGTTTTATTTTCAATTGGTATTTTATTCTCATTCCTTATGATGAAAAATAATATTATTCAATTGATATCTTACTTTTAATTAGTGTCTTATGCTCCTAATGAAAAATATTTTCAATTGGTATATGCTAACATTTTCAATATTGGTATCAAGAATTTTAAATTGATATTATTCTCTATTTGGTATCTCTATTGCAAAATGATTTTAACGTTTAACAAAAAAGGTTGGTTCGTGTTTTTAAATTGGTATCATGCTTCATTTTAAATTGGTATCCATATTGAAATGAGTTGTGTTTACCTAAAAATTTGGTTTTTACTTTCTATTGGTATCAATACTTACAATATATATATTCTTTTAATTGGTATCAAGATCTACAATATATAGATATTTCAATTGTTATCAAAAATATACAATGTCTTAGTTTATATTGATATCAAGATTTACATGACTTTTTAAATTGGTATCAAGATATTTTCAATTGGTATCTTTTAATATCTTAAAAATTTTGTTTACTTTCAATTGGTATCTTAAAATATTTTGTTTATTTTTAATTGATATCATAAATTGGTATCAAGATGTTTCGATGTATACCTTTATCATAAATTGATATATTTTTCAATTGGTATCACATTGTTTTGATTTGTATTGCTTATATGTAAGGGAAGCTTAACATCTTCTCTTTATATAGATTCATGTTGAGTGTATTTCGTATTGAAGTGATTGACCTCTCTTCTTTATATAATACACGTGTGTAGGGGGAGCTTCACATCTCCTTTTATATATTGTATACTATGTGTTATGTGATTAGGGTTTAGTCATCTCTTTTTCATATAATGCATGTATGCAGGGGGAGTTAACTTTATGTCTCTCCTCTTCATGAATGTATATCGTATACATTCTTCTTATTTGATTTGACCAAGAGGAAGAATTTTTTTTTAGTTTATATATGCCCCTTTGTTGATGATTTGACAAAAAGGTGGAGAGAAATTTAGAGTTTTATATATATGTATATGATGATTTGATAAAAAGGGGGAGAGAAATTTGAGTTTTATATATGCATACTTATGTCATCTATATGCATGATTATTTTTTTCCAATTAGTATCAGAGCATATATGTTTTTGTTTTCAATTAGTATCAAAGCATATATGTTAATATGTGTTATTTGTTTTATGCATATATTGAAAATTTTATTGTTTATTGCTATGCATGAGTTAAGGGGGAGCTTCTATGAAGCTTAACTTTAATCCATGCATATATAACTCCATGAGTTTTGTCATCATCAAAAAGGGGGAGATTGTTGGTCCAGAAGCCCATCACTCTAGTTTTGATGATGATTAACTCATGTAGTTACAGTTTACTAATAATCTTGTGATATTTAGTTTCAGATATTTGATCAAGTTATTAGTAGGTGATTAGTTTCAACAAAGGAGTTTTGGATCTTTCACATGTTGATTCAAGAACTCGAGTGTCAAGATCGCATCTAGTACTCGGTTGGAGTCAAGCTCGTTGGATCGTGTTTGGATCGAGTCGACTTGGAGGAGTTCTACAAGAAGACCTCGATTTTGGTTTAGATATGTTTAGATCTTGTGTAAAAATTAGATAGTGTTGATATGCTCAAGCTCACATACACACACAAGTTTAAAGTTTGTTGGTTTTAGTTTTCAGTTTAACAGATTTTGGATTTCATGTCAAAAATATAGATATATATCTTTATATGTACATTGAATTCTATCCATATACAATATGCTTCAAAGTTGTTTCAATATCATGTTTTTGTATTTACATGAGTTTTGGAGAAAACTATTTTCCATTTCAAAAATTCAAGTTTTGGAAAATACGGATTTTGGTTTAAAGGCAATTTCAATATCACAAAAATGGTTCAAATAGTTTGTAATATGTGCTGAATCTTAGTCACACATATTTGTATTTCAAAGATCTAATAAGAACTTATTTTTGTGAAATTTATGTGATTTTATGGGATTTAATTGGTATTAAACAACTATGTTTTCAAGTCCCAGAATTTCCTAGCCAAACTACTGGCGGTCGACTGGGCCGGTCAACCGGACCACGAGTCGGTCGACCGATACGGTCGACCGATGTACACGGGACGTGCACAAAAAGGCCAGCCACTTCGGCCGGTCGACCGCGCGGTCGACCGACTGAAAGCACCCCACTCTCGGGTGGGGGCCAGTCGACCGGGCGGTCGACCGGAGGCACAACGGTCATAAAAATGACTGTTGGGCGGTCGACCGGAAGGGCATTTCTGCCCTTTCCTGGCTGTCAATGGGCAGATTTTTGAGGGGTTATAAATAGACCCCCTCTTGAGCTGATTTCACCAAGATTTGAGAAGAAAAAAATTCTACCTTTCAAGTGTTTTTCAGCAATTGTTTTGGGTTAAAAAGATTTATCTTTATTTGTTTTTAAGGGGTTGGAAAAATTAAGAAAAGGAGAAGTCTTTGGGAGTTGTTTTGATCTTCATTTATATTTCAATTTAGAGTTTTTCCCAAGAGTTTTTTCTTTGTGATTTGATTTCCAAACTCTTTATTATCTTACACTTGAACTATCATATCTATCCTATCTATAGGATCTAGTTTTGTGAGAAAATTTGTCTGTGGTTTAGTGAGACCACCAAGAGTTGTAAATCCTCTTTTATTTAAGTTCCCTCTTGTGTAGAGGTGAGTGTGGAGGTTGTGTTGGTATCCCTCTAAGTGTAGAGGTGAGTATGATTGGAGTGTTGGCTTTGAGCCTTATCCCTCTAATGAGAGGTGATTGTGGAGGAGTGTTTGAGTTTGTTGGTATCCTTTTAAGTGTAGAGGTGTTTGTGGTTGGAGTGTTTGGCTTTGTTCCTTATCCCTCTAATGTGAGGTGATTGTTGTTTTGTCTAAGTGTACATCCCTCTAGTGTGAGGTGATTGTTGTTTTGGCTAAGTGTCCATCCCTCTAAGTGTCGAGGTGATTGTTGTAGTGTCTTGCCTCTTGTGTAGAGGTTGTGTTGGTTGAGAGAGGAGTTGTGTACTCCAAAGTCGTATTACCCAAATCCTCAGTGGAGGTTCCCTGTGTGGGAAGTCCTGTGTGGACGATATAGTGAAAATCTTTCTGTGTGAAGACAGGGACGTAGAGCAGTGGCTCGAACCTCGAAACATATCTTGGTGTTTGCGTTTGATCTACTATCTCTAAACTCTCTCTCTCTCTCTTATATTGTGCCTTGCATTATTTCATATTGTTCATATCTTACTTATATGTTTGGTATTGCTTGTGTGTGCCCATACTTGTGTTCAAACAAGAGAGCTTCAAATAGCACCTCAACTCTTATTTAGAGGAATTTAAAGGAGATAATACAGGGCCCTTCAACGGGAATTCGGCTACACTCTTTGGTTACACTAAGTGTGTTGCAACTAGTTTTTAATTTCGCATTATTTGTCATTAGATTAGCCGTACACCTATTCACCCCCCTCTAGGTGTACTCTCAGTTATAGCATTTTGGACTCATTTATGAGATCCGAACTCGGTAATAGGAGTTTCGATTTTGTGCTCGTTATGGACTCAATACATTGGCGATTCGAAGACCGATCCATGGGGCGATCCGTCGGTCAGTACCGGTTCGTACAGTAAAGACTTATAGTGATTCAGCTCCAAAACTGTGACATTTTATGTAAGTGTTTGTTCTTGTGTATTTACCATTGTCGATTTACGTTTACATGTTACTCTTATCATTTTCATATAACCTTCTGATTTATTTTACCAGTTTGATTACCTGTATTACTTCATGAGACATCAATGAGCTTTCACATTAAATATGTAGTTGATATGAGTGTTTTTCTGCATCATTTCATATGTTGTTATTTGTCACTTTTGACCATAGATTAGTTGTAGTATACCTGAGACTTGGACTCAATCTTGTATTTGACCCACTTATGATTAGTGACTCTATATCTTTAGTGTTCTCTATCTGATATCAGTTAATAGCTATTTAGTTGCTAATTATCGTTGTTAGTTATCAGATATTCAGTTATCAGCTATTATAGACATCGTCATTTGTTGGAGATATCCGGTCACTGTTTTCATTTTAATAATAACTCATATGATTGCATGTTAATAAAAGACACCATAACATGAGGAACATGGGTAATTACTTGATGATGCATGTCATGTATTTTAGAAGGATTAGGTATGGTATACCAAGTTTTTGTTTCAACCATAGGGAACCCAGGTAGTACTGGCTACCTAGTTATTCAGTTCTCAGTTATTAGGGCTATGCACGGACTACGGCGTCATACCAGTTATTCTTTGGTGTGGGGCTGTAGTCTTTAGTTATTTAAGCCTTGTGGTCCGTCCTGATTCAGCGCCAGGGGTGTTAGACTCTGGTACCGCCATGCACGGTACCCTTTCAAACACATGCACTATATTGGCATGCAGTTACAACAATGATAAGATTTGTTTGATATGTGAGAAAATGGTTGTGGTATGAGACACAACTAAGTACTACATTTGTTAGGTCAATAATACAAACTAGACTAGTGACACATGCTATATCTTGGCATCAGTTGATTGTTTACAGTTGTATTAGTTGTCTTGTATCTGTAGTTTTATTTATAATTATTCTGTTATCATTTATTTGCAGCTTATCATGTTGTGATATATGTTTACATTGTTTATATGCACGAGCACCTTCCCCTTTACCACACACACTCACTGGGTCACTTCTGATGACCTTGGTTTTGCACGTCTAGAATGGACGCTTTGTTTCTATTATTCAGGTGTTGGATGAGACCATACATATTGTGAGGAGCTGGAGTCTCTCTCTCTACCTGATTCTAGTATTCTTATCCCTCTTGCCTTCCTTTATTCCTGTGATTATGTTTTGATTCTTGTATATCAGATTCAGTCTTTATTCCAGTTCTTTATTTATATGATATCATGTGTGGATGCTTATATGTGATATTGCAATCATCGTTGATTTATTATGGTTTAGATTTATAACTTGTTATGGGTTACTTAAGGCTTAACGCGTATACGTGAGGTATTTTTCTTGTGATATGCGTCGCTGACTCTCATCGTATCTCTGCTTCAGCGTATTTTGGGAAGCGGGGTGTGACAGCTTGATAGCTACCCAGTTCACTCACAGAAGTCCAAATTAACATGGAGTCCAAAGTATTCCAAAATTCTTTCCAATCAACCATGGAGTTTCAAAAAGTTTGAAGGGAGTTTTGTAGGCTGTCTAAATAATCAATGAAGATAAAAGCATCAAACGCAAATCTCAAGTCGACGTGAGGGTCGCGTTTCAACCCACCCTAAGTGCAATTTAGCACTACATGAACGCAGATGTCACACTCCAACAAACTCGATACGAGGGTCATGTTTTATGCCAAATGCGATGGTCGTGATTCAAATGCGAGCATGAGTAGCATTACGTCTCAATTTCAAAGCAAGCCTCCAAGCTCTGCATTTCAACTAAAACGTGAGCTTGGGAGCATCACGTTCAACTTCAACGCGATCTTACGAGCTTCGCATTTCAACACAGATGCGAGCCTGTGAGCTCCACATCTAACAATAGAACGAAGTCCGCGGCCAGTGTGAGATCAGCGTTCTGTTATAACTGAATCTCATTATTAGGTCAATTAACATGTAAAGTGAAAGTCAATCCCCATTATAGAAAATTTTTAGGGGACAATTTTACCTCTAAGAACCCCTATAAATAGCTATGAAAGCTATGAAGAAGGGGTTCGGCTGATGGAGATCTTTAGCTTCCAAATAGCCAGAAAAGGAGAGGAGAAAACACATCCACCTACTCATTTTCTTAGTTCAGATTCTTGGCTTTCGTAGCTTCAAGACGTCTAAGGAAGTGAGAAGAGAGAGATCCTTCTAGAGGAAAAAAACTCTAAAACTTGTTGCGTTCAAGTAGAGTTCGTTTTCATCTCTTTGAGATCATCCAAAGAGAAGCTTCTGATTCAGTTCGTCAATGGAGAACAAAATTCACTCTCCACCACTACAAAAAAAACCGGCTTTAAACAAAGAGGAAATCTGTTCAAATTCTCCTCTCTTTGTAATCAAAATTATTATTTTGTAATCTTTCATCCACTCAAAGAACTTTGCAATTGAAAATTTTCAAACCAAACAACCAATGCTAGAGGACAATATGCACTCACAAAAGCTTTGAATGATGATGACTTATCATGAGTCATCAATTATAAATCAACATATGAAGTATGGAATGATTTAATCATTACTCATGAGGGTACATTTCAAGTAAAAAGATCGAAAATTGATTTATTTCGTTCGCAATATAACAATTTCTATATTAATGAAAGTGAATCCATTGATGAGTTGTTGACTCAGTTTACTAAGATTACTAATGAGTTATCTTTCTTAGGTGATGCTATTGACAATGATAAAAAGATAAGGAAGATAATTAGAGCTTTTTTCAAATCTTGAAAAATGAAAGCTACAACTCTCAAAAAGCTCAATGATATGAGGAGATGGATTTCTCTGGCTTCATCAAAAATCTTAAAACACACGAGATGGAAATGAATGTTCGAGAAGAAAGGAACCTCCAAAGAAGAAGGTAATTGTATTTAGAGTCCATCCATACCGGAGGACAATAATTTAATGTATGAGGAAGAAGAAGACGAGTTTGCTATGCTCATGAGAAAAGTCGAAAAATTGTTCTACAAGAAGGAAAGAATGAGTAACTTTCGGAGATCAAGAATACAAGTAAAAGGTGACCGAAGAAAAGAGGACATAGGTCCATATTACAATTGCAAGAAGTCAGGACATCTTATCATCGATTACCCGTCTTTAAAGCAACCTCCTCTAAGAAGCAACAAAAAAAGAAGGCTTTGAAAGCTTCTTGGGAAAATTCCAAAAGAGAATCTGATGAAGAAGTAGACACTGTCAATATATGCTTCATGGCTCAAGGGGATGACCCCACTAAGATATCTCTTGAAATTACTCTTGATGATGATGAATTGATCTTAGATGAGCTTGCCACTTTTTTTGAAGAATTACAACATAGATATAGGTTTTCAAAAGAACAAAATATGAAATTGAAAAAAAATGAATTTTGAAAAATAAGCTAGATATTGTTTTCAAGAAAAAAGAGGATTTATCAGTTTGTTTTGAAAAAGACAAAAAGGATTTTGATTCCCACAAACTTTTTTGCAAGGACAAGCCCAAAAATTATTTTCGATAAAAGTGAGTTTGCTTGCAATAAAAAGAGAATAGTGTTGGCCCAAAGGCCCATCACTCTAGTTTTGATGATGATCAACACATGTAGTTATAGTACTAATGAACTTGTGTTTATTTAGTTTCAGATTTATGATCAAGATCTTAGTAGGTGCATAGCTTCAACAAAGGATTCAAAGTCAAGTTTTGGAGCTAGCACCGTTTGATTCAAGAAATTGGGCATCAAGATCACATCAAGTACTCAAGAGGAGTCTAGCTCTATGGATCGTGTTTGGACCAAGTCAAGAAGATGAGAAGACTTCAAGTGAAGACCTTCAAGATCAAGACTTGTGTCTAGGTTTGTTTTTATAAGATTTGTTTTTAGATAAAATGTAAAGGATAGAATAGTTGGTGGATTGCTCAAGTATACCATGCACACACACTCCTGATATAGATACTTTTCATAAAAGAATTTTTAGTTTAGAAAAGACTTTTCATTTTAGAAAAATACCGGTTTGGTTTTTGGTATTCAAAGTATTATGTTTTAAACAAAACCATATTTAGATCTTAATGTCAAAAACATAGATATTTCATCATGTTTGTGTAGTGGATCATATCCATACACACTATGCTTTAAAAGAGTTTAAAATATCTTATTTTTGTATTTGGTGAAGTTTTTGAAAAACAAGTTTGTGGAAAAATCGATTTGGAAAAATACAGTTTTTGTTTTGAGCCAATTTTTCCAAGTTAAAAAAATAGTTCAAATCATATGTAACATGTCTTGATTTTGTGCAAGCATATTTATTTATCAAAGTAAAGTGTTAAAACTATTTTTGTAGATTTTCTGTGATTTTATGGGATTTTATTTCAACCAAAAAGACCAACATTTTTAATCCCTGAAAAATCCTGATCTTGCTTCAGCCGGTCGACCGACCGGTCGACCGAAGCCTGAAGATGGTCGACCGACGTGCACGCCAGTTCTGGCAGGAGGGCCAGTCGACTGACCCAATCGACCGTCCAGAGAGCTCTGCTCTCTGGAAAGGCCCCGGTCGACCGGGCGGTCGACCGGACAGAGAGTAGTGCTCTCTGTATCCTAGCCATGGTCGATCGGCCGATCGACCGCTGGCTCAACGGTCTGAAAAATGACTGTTGGCCGGTCGACCGGACGGTTGACCGCCAGGCCACCTGGATCCCAACGGCTAGTTTTTCTAGCTCTATAAATTGGGCCATTTGGGGGCTGTTTTATACAAGATTTTTTAGTGGGTTTTAAGCCAGTTTTTCCTACTTCATTAAAAGAGTTTTCTCCACTAAATTGAGAGCAAATATTTCAATCAAAAAGGAAATTTTATCAAGAGTGTTTACAAGAGAATTTCTTGAGTTTTCCTCCACCATCTCTTTCCTTATTTTCTCACACAATACTTGAGCCATCCATTGCTATATCTACCTATAGGGTTTTGTTGTGAGAGGATTTTAGGTGATCAAGAGTTGTAATCACCAAAGTTCTACTTTGTACTTTGAGGAGGCGGACAAGTGTGTTCGCGGTGGTTTAGAGTTCGTGTGTGAACTCTTTGTTTGAGGTGCGGCCTCGGCGAGCTAGTAGGCTTGCGGTGTGTACGGACTAGGGAGTCCGATAGCTTGTAGGTGTTGTGGCACCAAGGAGTGATCCGGTGGGATCGATTCTAGTGAAAATCCTTCGTAGTGTCGAAGGCAGGGATGTAGAGCAAGTGTGCTCGAACCTCGAAATAAATCCCTTGTGTTTGCGATTACTCACTCTCTCTATCTCCTTATTTTTATCTTGCATACTTATATTGTGTTTATCTTTTCATGCTTGATATACATTGTGTGCTAAATTGTTATATACTTGGGGATTGTTTGCTAACACTAATTTTCAACCAAGAGAGCCAACGCGGCACCTCAACTCTTATTTAGAGGAATCTTGAGGAGTTAGTTCAGAGCCCTTCACGGGGAATTCGGCTGCACTCTTGTGTTAAACTTGGTGTTTAGTGTAAGAAGTTTTAGTTTGCATTAAATAGTCTTTAATTCCGCATTTAGTGACCATAAGATTAGCCATCACCTATTCACCCCCCTCTAGGTGATTTACAATTGGTATCAGAGCCAACTGCTCTTGATTTGGGTCTTACAACCTAGAGTTAAAGATCCTCATTTTAGGCTAATCACAATATTTGTACACACACCATGGATTTCATGTCACCACCCACTTTTGACATTCTTAACATCCAAATTTGGAAGGTTAAGATGTCTCTGTACCTCAAAGGCCTAGGAATTCATGTTTATCTTGCTACAATTAAAGATTCATATGTTAATGATAGCAAGAATATTGAGGCTAATGCAAAAGCCCTACATGCTTTGAAGAGTGCCCTAAATGATGAATTTTTATCTAGGGTATCTAACATTGATTCGGCTTTTGTAGCATGGAACATCATCACCTCCCTTGGCGAAAATGAACAATACTATGTGGGGAGCGACTCGGATGTTGGAAGTGACACCTCCAACAAGTGCTACATGGTCCAAGGGGATAACCCCCTTGAGGTAACTACCGAATCCGAGGTAGATGAAGATGACATGTCATATGATGAGCTTACATCTTTTTGTCAACAATTACTTGAAAAATATGACATGATTAAGAAAGAAAATAAAAATTTGAAAAAGAAATTTGATTGCATGTTAAAAGAAAATGATTCATTTAAAAATAAAGTTGCATGCATTGAAAAAGAAAAAGTTTCTAAAAAGAATAAAAATGATCCTTTATCTCATCATGCTTTACATGCCACCTCTAATGAGATAAATGTTTTAAAAAATAAAATAGATTGTTTGAGCTCAACTTTGAGCACATGTGCAGTTAATCATAAGAGATTGGAAACCTTGTTTTCAAAGAAACAAGCTCCATATGTTCATGCACATCATCATCATGCATATGTTGCACGCCACGATCACACTCACTCACATAAGCATCCTAAGGTGTACAAGTGTACACATTGTGGCCGCAAAGGCCATTTAGCAAAGTTTTATTTTGATAAGTTACATCATATTAATTTTGCTAATAAAAATGTTTGGGTTCCTTACAAGACTAACCCCCAAGGACCCAAAAGAAAATGGGTACCAAAATCCCTACCTTTTGTTTTTGATGTAAGTGAGGGCTCTCACAAAACGTGAGAGGGATGGTGCCTTGGTAGTGGATGCATGGACTTGATGGACATAATTTTGATGCACCGCTATCAAGGAGTATTGGTGGGACAACCACCGTGTTTTGGAGATTTGGAACATAGTTCCTTGGTTTGGTAACTATTTCTAAAACTCCTAGTTTGTTTACATGCTTATTCATATATGATATTCTTAGCATGTTCATGTTTTAATTATTTTTGTTCTTCATGTGGTAAATACTAGTTTAAATGTAATTTTATCAAAACTTGTATTTATACATGTACAAATAGTGAACAACAAATTGATTTATATATGTTTGCACTTCATGATCATTTGTACTCACTTTATGCACATATATAGGCTTGTTTTGATGATTCTCTCATTTATACTTGTTTTGCCTATTTTCATGTTTTTTACTTCATGTATATGTATTTTTATTCAAATTTAATAAATATATATGTATACCCGTGAGTCTCTTGCCTTCATTCAAATACTATTAATAGACTCTTTTATGTTTGGGATATGTATGCATATTGTTAGTTTTGAATAAATCATACATATACCTAGAAGTTTGTTTTTAAGATGAAAAATGAATTTTTTGTATGTTTATCACTTGTTTGTTTAAGTGATATTTGTTTTTGAGCTTTATTGACTATTTTCATGGAAAATGCTAATTACATGATTCTTGTACACTCACACTTTATTTGTTTATTCATGACTTTATTTTATGAACATATTTTTGAGCTTTATCGATTTTTGAGTGTCAATTCTTGTGTATTTGGTATGATTCATGAAAAACATATGTTTTGATTCCATATTTTGAAGGATCTTTAACTAGTTTGTCAAAATTACTTTTAACTAGTTATTATTCTTCAATTTGGTAGTGTTTTTCACTATAAAATATTTTCAAATCTATTTTTGAAAACCCTACCCATTTATGGGCGGTTGGATGGGCGAGTATGCCTTGCAAACCCTATTGAAAATCTTTTATCTTGAGCATATGAAGGGTGGTAGGTTATGAGTTATATACATGATTTACATTGTTATTTTCAATTGGTATCTCAATTGATATTTTTGTATATACTCATATTTTGTTTATATATATGTATGCTTTCAATTTCGAATAATATCAATTTTTATTGGTATTCTATTTCTCATACATATATATGATTTTCATGTGCTTGCTTTACAATGGGTTTACATATTTAAAGCACAAAATTAGTTTATGCTAAGCTTGATCTCAAACCTTTATTGATATTTTAAACATAATACATAAGCTTATGAAAAATAAAAAAATTTGATCATTGTGTTTTAAAATTGGTATCAAAATTAAAAATTTGTAATGTTTATTTACAATAATGATCATTTACAATTTGGTATCTTAAAAATTGATTGTTTTACACGAGCTCTGATACCTTTAAAAATTTTTTGTTTATATGATATCTTAAAATTTTGATTACTAGATATCTCAAAATTTGTTTTCTTGAGAAAAATTTAAAATTTTGTTTGAATAAGAAAAATTAAAAATATTTTGATGTGTATTTCCTATATGCAATGAGAGCTTAACATCTCTTCTACATATAGATTCATGATGAGTGTATCTTGTATTGAGGAGCTTGACAACTCTTCTTTATATGATACACGTATGCAGGGGGGCTTCACATCTCCTCTTATGCATTACATATTATGCGTTATGTGAATTAGGGCTTGTCATCTCTCTTTCATATAATGTATATGTGTAGGGAAGCTAACTTAGCGTCTTCCTCTTCATGAATGTATATCGCATATAACTTTTGTTGATTGATTTATTTTCACCCCTTATTGATCTCTTTGTTTATGACAAAAAGGGGGAGAAAAATTTTGTTTTTTTACTTTAACCCCTTTGTTGATGATTGACAAAAAGGGGAGAAGTATTTGGTATTTATATGCATGTTTTCCTTACTTTATTATTAAAGGGGGAGAAGAATTTATGTTTATGCATATATGTTTTATGTATTGTAAATAGGAGAAAAAGAATTTGATTTGTTTTATGCTTGTTATGCATGTTTATCTCCATATATTTGCATACATGTTTGTTTAGATTTATGTGCTTCATTGCCATATATTATTATTTACTGTGATGCATGAGTTAAGGGGGAGCTTCTTTGAAGCTTTACTATAATCCATGCATATATAACTTCATGAGTTTTGTCATCATCAAAAAGGGGGAGATTGTTGGCCCAAAGGCCCATCACTCTAGTTTTGATGATGATCAACTAATGTAGTTATAGTACTAATGATCTTGTGTTTATTTAGTTTCAGATTTATGATCAAGATCTTAGTAGGTGCATAGCTTCAACAAAGGATTCAAAGTCAAGTTTTGGAGCTAGCACGGTTTGATTCAAGAGCTTGGGCATCAAGACCACATCAAGTACTCAAGAGGAGTCTAGCTCTATGGATCGTGTTTGGCCCAAGTCAAGAAGATGAGAAGACTTCAAGTGAAGACCTTCAAGATCAAGACTTGTGTCTATGTTTGTTTTTATAAGATTTGTTTTTAGACAAAATGTAAAGGATAGAATAGTTGGTGGATTGCTCAAGTATACCATGCACACACACTCTTGATATAGATTCTTTTCATAAAAGAATTTTTAGTTTAGAAAAGACTTTTCATTTTGAAAAAATACCGGTTTGGTTTTTGGTATTCAAAGTATTATGTTTTAACCAAAACCATATTTAGATCTTAATGTCAAAAACATAGATATTTCACTATGTTTGTGTAGTGGATCATATCCATACACACTATGCTTTAAAAGAGTTTAAAATATCTTGTTTTTGTATTTGGTGAAGTTTTTGAAAAACAAGTTTGTGGAAAAATCGATTTGGAAAAATACAGTTTTTTTTGAGCAAATTTTTTTAAGTTACAAAAATAGTTAAAAACATATGTAACATGTCTTGATTTTATACAAGCATGTTTGTTTATCAAAGTAAAGTGTTAAAACTATTTTTGTAGATTTTCTGTGATTTTATGGGATTTTTTCAACCAAAAAGACCAACATTTTTAATCCCTGAAAAATCCTGATCTGGCTTCAGCCGGTCGACCGACGGTCGACCGAAGCCTGAAGGCGGTCAATCGGGCGGTTGACCGACGTGCACAGACGTGCACGCCAGTTCTGGCAGGAGGGCCGGTCGACCGACCCGGTCGACCGTCCAGAGAGCTCTGCTCTCTGGAAACGCCCCGGTCGACCGGGCGGTTGACCGGACAGAGAGCAGTGCTCTCTGTATCCTAGCCACGGTTGACCGGCCGATTGACCGCTGGCTCAACGGTCTGAAAAATGACCGTTGGCCGGTCGACCGGACGGTCGACCGGACGGTCAACCGCCAGGCCACCTGGATCCCAACGGCTAGTTTTTCTAGCTCTATAAATTGGGCCATTTGGGGGCTGTTTTATACAAGATTTTTTAGTGGTTTTAAGCCAGTTTTTCCTACTTCATTAAAAGAGTTTTCTCCACTAAATTGAGAGCAAATATTTCCAATCAAAAGGGGAGTTTTATCAAGAGTGTTTAAAAGAGAATTTCTTGAGTTTTCCTCCACCATCTCTTTCCTTGTTTTCTCACACAACACTTGAGCCATCCATTGCTATATCTACCTATAGGGTTTTGTTGTGAGAGGATTTTAGGTGACCAAGAGTTGTGATCACCAAAATTCTACTTTGTATTTTGAGGAGACGGACAAGTGTGTTCGCGGTGGTTTAGAGTTCGTGTGTGAACTCTTTGTTTGAGGTGCGGCCTCGGCGAGCTAGTGGGCTTGCGGTGTGTACGGACTAGGGAGTCCGAGAGCTTGTAGGTGTTGTGGCACCGAGGAGTGATCCGGTGGGATTGATTCTAGTGGAAATCCTTCGTAGTGTCGAAGGCGGGGATGTACAGCAAGTGTGCTCGAACCTCGAAACAAATCCCTTGTGTTTGTGATTGCTCACTCTCTCTATCTCCTTATTTTTATCTTGCATGCTTATATTGTGTTTATCTTTTCATGCTTGATATACATTGTGTGCTAAATTGTTATATATTTGGGGATTGTTTGCTAACACTAGTTTTCATCCAAGAGAGCCAATGCGTCACCTCAACTCTTATTTAGAGGAATCTTGAGGAGTTAGTTCAGAGCCCTTCACGGGGAATTCGGCAACACTCTTGTGTTAAACTTGATGTTTAGTGTAAGAAGTTTTAGTTTGTATTAAATAGTCTTTAATTCCGCATTTAGTGACCATAAGATTAGCCATCACCTATTTACCCCCCCCCCCCCCCCCTCTACGTGATTTACAAATAGAAGTTTTGGATTTGTCATTGAAAAGTGTGCTTTTGATATGAAGATAGATTTTATGTTTTCAAAGGGAAAAATCAAAGAGAAACATACTCCATAAGCACATACCAAGAATGTACACAAAGCCCAACGCACACATGCTCATATGTATGACAAAGTATACACTTGTATATATTGTGGCCGTAAGAGGCACCTGCACAATATTATTATAGTAGATTAAATGTTAAGAATGATAATTTTGAATACGCAAGGACACTAACCCCCTAGAACTCAAAAAGATATGAGTATCAAAGAGCACACCAAATTTAATTGATATAGTGTGACCTCCTCCAAGACTTAGGGGGAGATGGTGCCTTGATGGCTGGTGCATTTAGAACTTGAAAGACAAATCCATTTGATACATCACTATCAAGAAAGTAAGGTGGAATACACCACCTTTGGTCATAGAGATTACTAGACTATTTATGTTTATATATCTTGCATATACATGATGATTAGTTTAGACTATATACATGTATTTCATGCTTAAAAGCGATGAGTTATTTGACTATTTTCATGCATGTGTACTAGTTTGTTGTTTTTAAACAAATTTGATGATTTATTTGCTAATAAATATCTTGATAACATGTGTTGAATTTATTTTATTTTTATTGATTGCATGTCATGATGATAACCTAAACTCTACATATGTTTACCATGCTAAATGACTTTGAGTTGTTATGGTTGTTATGTATACATGTGTATTGGTATAAACATATATATATATATATATATATATATATATATATATATATATATATATATATATATATATATATATATATATATATATATATATTATATATATGTGTGTGTGTGTATTTTGAAATTTGTTAATGGATTTATCTCTTTCATTAAGCGTAAAATAGAGAAAACAATTAATTACCTCAACTCTTAATTAAGATGAATCATGAGGAGAAGTTCAGAACCCTTCAAGGGTATACGACTTTATTTCTTAATTTTTAAATACTTAATACATGATTTAAATACGTGAATGAATTTTGCTTTAATCTCTAGTTAATTTTTGAAAAAAAATTATTTGTGAGAATATTTTTCATAAATATTTGTTGGACAAAATTACTTTCAAAATGTTTTACCAAATTTTCACAATTTGTTTTTGAAAACCAAAAGTCTTTTATATGTTAAAATATTTTTTTTGATTTTTAGGCTATCTCATTCGACCGAGAGTCTGAGAGAGAGCCTCTGTAAACCAATATTTGGTCGATCAAGCGGGCGACCGAGGATCTTACAATAGTTTCTGTATCTCTCTTTGGTCAACTGCCCAGTCGACCAATATACTGCAAAAATTTGGTAACAGTCTATATTAACTATTTTCAAAATCTTAGATCCCCACTGTTTCCCCTCTCCTATCCAACTTACTACCGATTTCTTCTTCACCCATCCTCTAAATCTCTCAAATTTGGCCAATAGATCTGAAAATTTTCCCATTTTTTCCTAAAAATTTCTCATTTATTTCTAGGAATCTTCATTTGTGGAGGTATTCATCATCTATTTGTGTTAAAGTTTCAATATTTCACTCTCTTTTCAAGTTCTTTCAATTTTCTTAGTTCAAGCTTCAATATTCCTTTATTTTTCTTTAATTAATCATGTCTTCTAAGAATCTTAGTTCTGATAGACATGCAAAGTCTAAGAAATTCGACCCTAAAGTCAAAATTATTTCTGAGAGTCATAGGTATAAGCACTCCATCCTTTGCAAGAAGCAGGTTATCTCAGGTTGATTGTGGTGCTCACTAATTTTGAGCTTCTCAATCTAACCCAAATCCTTAGGACAAATTCTCTAGAACTTTTTGTATCCATAAAAGAATAAACTTACCCCAACCTTGTCACTATCTTTTATTCCAACTTATTTTTTAAGGATAATGTGATTCATTGTAGTCAAAAATTATGAAATGAAAATTCCCTTAGAAGTATTTGCTAGAGTTTTTCATTTATCATGCGAAGGCGCCGATATTTTTCACTATGATCTAGAAGATTTTAATTTTCTTGAGAATGAGTCTCCTCTCACTGCTTCCCAATTGCTTTACAATGTTGATAACCCTGCTCTGGTGAAGATTGAGAAAGTGGAGTATTATACTCTCACAGCCCAAGTTCTAACCAAAATCATTTCTACAATCTCCTTCTCAAATCGGGCGAGTACAGTTATGCGAGGGGTTACACTCCTCTTCTGATCTATTGCCTTCTTCGAGGCATTAGAGTTAACATACTCAAGCTTATTATTGACTTCATGCTTTTGAAACATCTTTTGATTCTGAGTTGGAATCTCCCTTATGGGATGATAATTACTCATCTGTTCAAGTATTTCAAGATCGATGTTTCTGGCGAGACTGCCTTTGCACTCTTTGTTGATATTGATCACACACTCCTTAGAGGTTGCAAGTAGGCGCTCGTGAGCGTGCCCATATCCCCAGGCACCTCCTCCTCCTTAGTTTGCATCAGGATCATCTTCTCTCCTGATCAGTTCACTGCCTTGATGGACAAGATGAACTCCCTTGAGCTCAATTCCTCCTCTTCATTAGAAAAGATTATAGCAAATCAAGCGAAATTTTGGAATAACATCTCTTATGTTTGCTCAGCCATTTGTATCTCCAGCTGAACTCCAATGTCTCTTTTTCCAGGAATCAGTGGCCTCTTCCTTTGCCTCATGGATATTGTCAGCCTCCTCCGGCTACAGGCCTTCCTTTCAATCCATGGATTACACTCTTAGAGTCAAAAAATATTTATCATCTAGTCATTGATCCACCAGACGATCCACTCTTCGTACCGGACCCTCTCTTCGTACCAGACCCTGACTTCATCAGAGAACAAGAGTGATCCACCTTTTTGATATTGACAAAAAGGGAGAGATATATTGGAGTTTTGAAGGTCCTTTGGAGATCTTAAGATATTTGCTTTTGTTTACTTTATGTATTTGTGTTTCAAAAAATAATGGCTTGTATAACTTTGATGACTTCTTATGCCTTGACATGACTTTGTTGGATTTATAGTATGTATTTGATAATTTCTTTGTTGGCCCAAAGGCCTTCCACTCGAGTTTTGATGATGATTAACTCATGTAGTTATGTTTACTAATAATCTTGTGTGTTTAAGTTTCAGATCATTAACCAAGATATAGTTGGTGATTAGCTTCAACAAGGAGTTTAGAAGCTTTCCATGTTGATTCCGGTGCCAAAGCTTAAAGATCATACCTTTGCACTTGGAGGATCACGTGTTTGGGATCGAGTCTACTTGAAGATGAAAGATCGACAAGAAGACTTAGGTATCCTAGTTTAGATAGAGTTTTAGATCCATTTGTAAAGCTTAGTATAGTTGATATGCTCAAGTGCACAAAACACACACATGTTTGGATATTGGTTTTTCGGTTTTTAGTTTACCGATATGAGTTTCATGAATAGTTTGATCAAAACAAGTTTACATTTATATGTATATTAGATGTGCTCTATATACATACATGCTTATATGACTTATACAAACTTAGTTTGACATACCTATTCATGTAGTTTTATGTTTTGGTATAAAACATTTTTTGTAATTAAAGACAAAAACTATGATATATGTGTTGAATGTGTATTAGACCTATGTCCATATGCATCATGCTTAATAATGTTCAAATATCATGTTTTTGTATTTCTATAAGTTTTTAGGAAAATCAGATTTCCTATTGAAAAATCAAGTTGATAAAAATACAAGTTTTGTTTTTGATAAAATTGGCAAGACACAAAAATGAATTGATATGTTGATATATTGTCTTGAAATTTTATCACTTGTTTGAGTTTCAATATAAAATGATAAAACAATTTTTATGGTATTTTTAAAAGAGATAAAAGATTTATGAAGTTTTATATGCATGCTTATGTTTATGCATATATTATGTTTTAATCTCAAGAATACTAAGTTTAATTGATTTATAGAGTTTGCTTTGTAATTGGTATCAGAGCTTGGACTCTAGGATTTGGTTTAACAACCTTAGAGAAGATCCTAATTTGCTAATCATTTCATTCATATTCATATAGTAAAAATGGCCGATGGAATTAAGACCCCTCCTAAGTTTGATGGACTTAACTTTCCCATATGGAAAGTTAAGATGACCGTGTTTTTGCAATCTCTAGTGAGCCGAGTTGCAAAAGCCGTGACTAAGTCCTTTAGTGTACCCCCCGGTGACGAATCCACTTGGTCCGAAATAAAGACTAAGGAATTCGATGCCAATGCCAAAGCTCACTATGCACTTCTACAAGCCCTTAATGATGATGACATTTCTAGGGTTATCCATTGCAAATCCGCATATGAGATTTGGTCACACTTGATAGTCACACATGAGAGGACCTCACAAGTAAAGAAGGCTAAGATTGACCTTCTTCGGTCCCAATATGAAACATTTAGCATGCAAGAAAATGAAACCATAGATGATATGGTTACAAGATTTACCAAGATTACTAATGGACTCTCTTCTTTAGGTGAAGATATCAACAATGATCAAAGAGTAAGGAAGATCATCCGAGCTCTTCCTACTTCATGGGAAGTTAAAGCAACAACCTTGAAGGAACTCAACGACAATGAAGAGATGGAGCTTATAGGTCTCATTGGGAACCTCAAAACCCATGAGATGGAAAGGAAAGCAAGGGAGGATATGGCTCCTTCCAAAAGGAAGACTATCGCCTTCAAGAGTCAAGCTACACACTCCGATGAAGACGATGAAGAAGAAGATGATGAGGAGCTCTCACTACTTGTTAAGAATGTCCGGAGGATGTACAACAAGGCGAAGTACCAAGGTAGAAGAAGATGGCAAGGAGGCAAAGAAGAAAGAAGGATCACTTGTTTCAATTGCCAAAAGCCCGGACACATTGTTGCGGAGTGTCCGGACAAAGCTAAGCCCTCCACATCAAAGAAGCCCTACAAGAAGAAGGCTATGAAGGCAACTTGGGATTCGGAGACCGAATCCGAGGAAGAAATAGACACCGCCAACATGTGCTTCATGGCTAATGAAGGCACAAGCAAGGTAACCTCTTCCCCTTCCATGATAATGAGCTTTCTATGGATGAATTAGAAGAGGCTTTTGTTGAGTTGTCACAAAATTATGATTTCTTAAAGAAAAAGTATTTAAAAATGAAAAAGGAAAATGAATCTTTAAGTCATCAAGTTTTTACTCTTACAAAAGAAAAGGATGATTTGGTTTCCACCTTGGCCACTACTAAAAATGATTTTGAAAAATATAAGATTTCTTGCAAAGGTAAGGCCCACTAATTGATTCTAATGAAGTTTCTATGCTTAAGGAAAGATTAGACTCATTAAGTGTTGTTTTGAAAAATTGTGAGTTTAACAAGAAGAAAATTGAGGCTATGTTCCTAAGAAACAAGCCCCAAAGAAAAATGCTCATGCTCATGTTCATGTTCATGCTACACAACCTAAACAACATGGCAAAACCCCAAAACATGCTCACACTACACGTACACATCATGCATTCATGTATGGTAGAGTGTTCTCATGTTCACATTGTGGGCGGAAAGGACACTTAGCCAATTTTTGCTATGATAGACTAAATGCATCACATCATAATATTTGGGTTCGAGGCACTAACTTTAAAGGACCCAAGAAAGTTTGGGTACCAAAATCAACAATTATGTTAAATGATGTAGGTACTTTTCAAAGCCCAACGACGTAGAGGATTGTGGTATCTTGATAGCGGTTGCTCAAGGCACATGACTTGGGACATCAACAACTTTGCAACCCTATCAAGATATCATGAAGGTGGCACCGTCACCTTCTGAGATGACGCCAAGGGTAAAATCATCGGTATTGGTAATGTAAAACTTGGCACCTCTCCTTTAATTGAAAATGTAGTTTTAGTTGATGGCCTCAAGCATAATCTCTTGAGTGTTAGTCAACTTTGTGATAAAGGTTTTGATGTTGTCTTTGATAATGTTGCTTGTAAAGTAATTGATAGAACTTCTAATGTTTGTGTATTTTCCGGTTTTCGTGAAAGTAATGTTTATTTGATTGATATGTTGAATATGTCTTGTAATATTACTTGTTTGAAAGCCCTCGATGATGACTCTTGGTTGTGGCATAGGAGATTAGGCCATATTTCTTTTGATCACATTTCTAGGTTAAACACAAAGGAAATGGTGAAAGGTATTCCTTGCTTGAATTTTGAAAAGGACCGAGTTTGTGACGCATGTCAATTTGGGAAACAAACTAAGTCTTCTTTCAAGTCAATTAAGGATATCATGACATCACGTCCTTTGGAGTTAATCCATATGGATCTTTTGGCCCTACACAAACCAAAAGTCTAAGTGGGAATAGATTTGCTTATGTTTGGTTGATGACTTTTCAAGGTTTACTTGGGTTTTCTTTCTTGAACACAAAAACCAAGCATTTTCGTATTTCCAAACTTTTAAGAAAAGAGTTGAAAAAGAAAAAGATGTTTCGATTTTGAGAATAAGAAGTGATAGAGGAGGTGAATTCATTAACCAACCCTTTACCACTTTTTGTGATGAACATGGAATAAAGCATGAACTATCTTGTCCTAGAACTCCACAACAAAATGGAGTAGTTGAACGGAAAAATAGAACATTACAAGAGATGGCTAGGACAATGCTAAGTGAATATGCTCTACCACATTATTTGTGGGCCGAGGCCGTCAATACATCATGCTATATATCAAATCGTGTTTTCTTATGTAAAATACTATTAAAACTTCTTTTGAAATGTACTTTTCTAGAAAACCAAATGTTTCTTATTTCAAAGTTTTTGGATGCAAATGTTTTGTTTTAAATACAAAAGATAATTTAGGAAAGTTTGATGCTAGATCTTATGAGGCTATTTTTGTAGGTTACTCAAACACTAGTAAGGCTTATAGAGTTTTCATTAGATCATCATTGACTATTGAAGAGTCTATTCATGTTAAGTTTGAGGAATCTAACAAGTTTGTTAAGAATGTTGCAGAAATAGATGCATTGGATGAAGGTTTGGAGAAAGTGACCTTGGAGGATGCTTCTACTATGGGAGACAAACAAAGGATGATGAAGGAAGCGAAGCTAAGGTGGAAGAGGCACAAGGAAATGAAAATCAAACACATGAGGTGGAGCCTACTCAACCACTACCAAAGGATTGGAGATACAATCCACATCATCCCAAGGACCTCGTCATAGGTGAAGTATCAAAAGGGGTAACTACTCGCTCTAGACTTCATGACTATTGTGGTAACTATGCATTCATTTCTCATATTGAACCCAAAAATGTCCTCGAAGCCGAGGCCGATTCATATTGGTTGCTAGCCATGCAAGAGGAGCTCAATCATTTGAGCGCAACCAAGTTTGGCACCTTGTTCCTAGGCCCCACGATAGACCAACAATTGGTACTAAGTGGATCTTTAAGAACAAGTTGGATGAATCGGGTAATGTAGTTAGAAACAAGGCTAGGTTAGTTGCCCAAGGTTACACTCAAATCGAAGGGATCGATTTGAAGAAACCTTTGCACCCGTAGCACGGCTTGAAGCCATACGGATGACACTAGCATTTGCCTCATATAAGGATTTCAAATTATTTCAAATGGATGTTAAAAGTGCTTTTCTAAATGGATTTATTGAAGAGGAGGTGTATGTTGAACAACCCCCCGGGTTTGTTGATCCTACACATCCGGATTTTGTTTTTAAATTAGATAAAGCTCTTTATGGTTTAAAACAAGCCCCTAGGGCTTGGTATGAAAGACTTTCTTCATTTTTGATTTCAAATGGTTTTAAGAAAGGTAAAATTGACACAACTTTGTTTACAAAACATGTAGAAAAGGATATTCTTATTGTGCAAATTTATGTGGATGATATTATTTTTGGTTCTACTAATGAATCTCTTTGCAAAGCTTTTGAGTCATGCATGAAGGATGAATTTGAAATGTCTATGATGGGGGAGCTCAACTATTTCCTTGGACTCCAAATCAAGCAAAGGAAGGATGGGATCTTCATCAATCAAGCCAAGTACACAAAGGAACTAATCAAAAGGTTTGGGCTTGAAGGATCGAAAGTAAGCAAAACTCCTATGGCAACAACTACAAAGCTTGACAAGGATGAACAAGGTAAAAGTGTAGACATTAAATTATATCGTAGCATGATTGGTAGTTTGCTTTATTTGACGGCTAGTAGGCCGGATATTATATTTTCCGTTTGTCTTTGTGCACGTTTTCAATCTTGTCCTAAAGAATCTCACATAATTGCGGTTAAACGTATAATTAGATACCTTAAGGGCACTATTGAAATGGGTTTGTGGTATCCTAAAACCGGATTATTTGAAATGAAGAGTTTTTCGGATGCCGACTATGCGGGTTGTAGGGTAGATAGGAAGAGCATAAGTGGAACATGTCAATTCTTAGGTAATTGTCTTGTATCTTGGTCTTCCAAAAAGCAAATTCGGTAGCCCTTTCAACCGCCGAGGCGGAGTATGTTGCAGCCGGAGCTTGTTGTGCACAAGTTCTTTGGATGAAACATACTCTCCTTGACTATGATTTACACTTTGATCATGTTAAAATATTTTGTGATAATACTAGTACTATTCACATGACAAAGAATGCAAATCAACATAGTAAAACCAAACACATTGACATTAGGTATCACTTTCTTAGAGATCATTATGAGAAAGGTGATATTGATATTGATTATGTTTCTACCGATTTTCAACTTGCCAATATTTTTACTAAACCTCTAGATTATGCTAGATTTTCATTATTTGTGGTGAGTTGAATTTTTGCATGATAGATTCTTAAAAATATTTCTATTTTGTTTTGATTTTAACCCTTTTTGATGTATGACAAAAAGGGGGAGAAAAATATATAAGTTTAATTTAAGTGTTTAAAGAAATAGTGTTTATTGAAAAAGAAATAAGTTTGCTTATAGTTTGAGTTTAGTTTATTTACTATAAGTTTAAAGAGAAAAAGTATAAGTTTAATTGGTATTAAGTTTGATTTCAATTGGTATTAGAGCTTTTGACAAAAATATTGGGTTTTCAATGCTTCAAGTATCTCACTAATAGTTATTTTTTTTACATAGCATTGTTTGAGGGGGAGCTTTCCAAGCTCTTCTTCCTTTATTTGTTTAAATAACTTATATGTTTTGTCATCATCAAAAAGGGGGAGATTGTTGGCCCAAGGTTACAATCACCCATGATTAGTGTATTTTGATGATTACAAAACATATTAGTTATTTGTACTAATAATATTTGTTGTTTAAGTGTGTTTCAGGTTTCTATTCATTCTAGAAGTCTTCTCTCACAAATACAAGGATTTGGACTCAAGTCAACTCCAATTGGGCTCAAGGAACAAGTGTTGAAGATCATATGAAGAAGCCTATTGAAGATCTTGAAGTCCTTAGAATCATTGTAAGAATAGAATGTTAAAGTTTGAGTCTTGGTTATTTGGCTCTAGGATACACACACACAAAAATTTTGGTTTTGATAAAATTTGGTCTTGTTTTCATTTTCAAAATTTGGTTTCATGCCTTAGTAGAGATTTACATGAACCTAAGTTTTATAAAATAAATATCTTGTCTAGATCATGTATACATACTCCTACTAACATGTTACTCTAGTTTGTTTAAACCTAAAATAATTTTTCAAATTTTTTCAAGTTTAAAATCCTGCAGTTTTTCCCATTTCAGGCTGACCGGCCGACCGGCCCGGTCGACCGGCGCCACAGCCTGGACGTGCACGTCTGTGCACGTCCGTCGGTCGACCGCACCGGTCGACCGACCAAGAGCACACTGCTCTCTGGTTTTCTGAGTCGACCGGACCGGTCGACCGAAAGAAGAAAACTGTGTTTCTCTTTTGGGACGGTCGACCGGACCGGTCGACCGAGAGCCAACGGCTCTTTGCAGCTGGGCTGGCGGTCGACCGGACCGGTCGACCGCCAGGCCTGCAACAGTCCAACGGCTCTTTCCTCTTTGGGCAATTTTGAAAATTGTTTCTTTTTTCTGCTTTAACAGAGTTTTAGAGAGTTGTTGGGGAGCTTTTGCAGGTCAAATTAGGTGTAAAGAAATTGTTTTTAACCTATTTTCAACCCTATAAATAGAGGAGAAGTCTCTCTTGCATATTACCAAGAAAAATCCTCAAGTTTGTGTTGTTTTCAAAAGAGAAAAGAAAAGAGTTTAAAGCCTTCATTCCAATTCTTTTAAAGTTTGTTTTTCAGTTGTGTTTGATTGTCTATATCACTCTACAACTGAAGTTTTCTCACCACACTTCATAGAGCCAAAAATCATATACTCATTCTATAGTGAAGTTGTAATAGAAGTGAGAGTGTTTGTAAAAGAGTTTGAGAAAAAGTGTAGTGATCTTGTTGTGATCACTTTGTTCTTGTAATCCTTTCCTTGTGGAGCAACCTCTTCGGTAGAGGTCCCTTGTACTCGGTGGAGCTCGGTGCTCGGTCTTCGGTAGACCAAATTGTAAAGGCGTCCTCGGTGGATAGTGGAAACCCTTCACGGAGGTGAAGGCGGGGAGTAGAGCGGTGGCTCGAACCTCGAAACAAATATTTGTGTTTGCGATTGCCTTTGCGTCCAATTCTTGCTTTAAATTCCTCTAACACTTTATTGCTCCTTATTACTTGCTTGTGATCTTGTATCTTCCTTGTGCTTTTAATTCAAGCTTGTAATTCTTGTGATATATTGTGTGCATCTCATTTCTCATCATCATACTTTGCCTTGATCGATCATATCTCAATACAACAAGGTTGCATTGCGCACCTCTAACCCATATCTAGGGGAATTAGGAGGAAGGAGTTCAGAACCTCGCAAGGGGTATTCGGCTCTTAGTCTTGTTTTTGAGAGATCGTTGCATCATTCATCATACTTAGTTCAAAAAGATCATTAGATTAGCAATTACACCTATTCACCCCCCCTCTAGGTGTTTTCATTCTTATGCTTTGATGTGACTTTGTTGGATTTATAGTATGTATGAATTTATAGTATGAGTAGTCTTTGTTTTAGTTTTAGTATGCATAGCTTCCTATGTGTTTACATCCTCTATTATGTTTAAATGTTTTTTGTTATGCTTATATGTGTTTGGTGGTTGGTGGTTTGGACGGATGGAGGCCTGTTTATGCATACTATTCTTACATTGCTTATCTCTTATATGCATCTTAGAACATTATTGATATATATCTTTATGTTGCAAATGGACCACATGAAAACATATATATGCATATTTTAGGGTGAACTTTATATAAAGCTCTCAGCTCTATTGTTTTTGTATAACTCCATGAATTTTGTCATCATAAAAAAGGAGGAGATTATTGACCGAACGATTCATCTCTCTAGTTTTAATAATGACTAACTCATATAGTTATTATACTAATGATTTTAAAGGTGTTTAAGTTACAACTTTATCAAGATCATGGTATACATGTTTAGCTTCAACCAAAGGACCAAAGTCAAGTTTTCTTAAACTAATACAAGATTGATTTAAGAGCTTAAGCGCAAGGAACACACTATATACTCAAGTTGGAGTCAAGCTCAAAGAATCAAGTTTTTGGTGCGTTAAAGCATCGCAAGTTTACTTTCTATATGTGTAATATTTAGTTTTGTCAAATTCTTGTTTAGAGATTGAATAGCTCAATGGTACACACACACAAAATTGATTTTAAGATTTATTGTAAAAGATCAAAAGAATTTTGTTTTGAATTTCATTTATATAGAAATTCAGTTTTGAGAAAACAATTTCAAAGGATTTATTTCAAAAAGATTTGTTATTGAAAATGAGATTTCAAGAGTTTATATTGAAAAACACCTAGAGGGGGGGTGAATAGGTGTAAGTGCTAATCTAAGAAACTTAATGCAAACTAAGTGCGCTAAATGCGGAAGCTAATGCAAATTATGCACAAACTAATACAATACAACAAGTGTAGCCGAATTCCCTTGCGAGGCTCTAGACTAACTCCCCTTGATTCCCCTTGAAATGGGTTGAGGTGCTATGTGAAGCTCTTGTTGGATGAGTATAAGTTAGGCACACACACACAAGCAATCCAAGCAATATGAAATACACACAATCAAGCCAAGCATATAATAGATATGACAATAAGAAATGCAAGGCACAACACAAGCAATATATAATATGAATGAATCAATGCTCAACACAAGCAGGTATGATATGATGATGAGTATGATGCTTTGCACAATTATAAGAGAGAGAGTTAGAGAGACAATGGATCAAAACGCAAACACCAAGATTTGTTTCGAGGTTCGAGCACCTTGCTTTACATCCCCGCCTACACCACCGTGTAGGATTTCCACTATCTCAACTCCCACCGAGGGAACCTCTACCAAAGAGGATTTCTTACAACTCTAGGAGTACCAAACTCCTCTCTCAACAACAACCTCCACCGAGGCCCAACAACCAACAAAACAACCACCTCTACCGAAGAGGTTTACAACCAAACTCAATCACCTCTACCGAAGAGGGATCCAAACCAACAACCCAATACAACAATCTCCACCTCTACCAAAGAGGGAGCAACTCAAGAAATCAAGGGTTTACAACAAGTGATATATTTCAACCACAAACCTCTTTCCTTTTTCTTTTTCCACAAAAACAAGATCCTAAATAGTTTAGGATAGAAGATATAGCTCAAGTGTGGAAAACAAGTGTTTTGGAAACAAGCAACAAAGAAAAACTACTTGGGAAATCTCTTGTATATGATAGAAAATGAAATACCAAATCAAAATCCCAAAACCTAGTTTTCTTTGATTTTCCAAAAACCCAAAACAAATAAAGATGAGAAGTTTTAAAGCCCCAAAAACTCTTTTTAAAACTCTTTTAAACACTTCAGAAAACTGGAAATTTTTCTCTTAGAAAACTTGGCAAAAATCCCCAAAGAGATGGGGTTTATATAGCCCAAACAAAACTAGCCGTTAGGCTGAGTTGGCAGTCTGACAGACTGCCGGTCGACCGGTCCGGTCGACCGCCAACGGTCAGAATTATGACCGTTGGGCAACTGCGGTCGACCGGCCCGGTCGATCGAGAAAACCCGAGAGCAGAGCTCTCAACTCGGTCGACCGTCCCGGTCGACCGTGTCTGTGCCTAACAGACGTGCACGTCTGTGCACGTCGGTCGACCGCAACGGTCGACCGGCCCTTGGTGCGGTCGACCGTCACGGTCGACCGACCAGCCTGTCAGCACAAAACAAGGTCAGAAAATTTGGAAAAATATTTTCTAAAAAAATCTTTTATCTCTTTTAAAAATACCATAAAAATTGTTTTATCATTTTATATTGAAACTCAAACAAGTGATAAAAATTTCAAGACAATATATCAACATATCAATTCATTTTTGTGTCTTGCCAATTTTATCAAAAACAAAACTTGTATTTTTATCAAACTTGATTTTTCCAAAACATGAATAGGATAGTCAAAATAAGTTTGTCTAGCAAGTTTAAAGCATGTATGTATATCTAGAACATATCTAATATACATAGAAATAAAGTAAACTTGTTTTGATCTATTATTCATGAAAAACCAAAAACCAAATCATGAAACGTGTGTGTTTTGTGCACTTGAGCATATCAACTAAACTAAGCTTTACAAATATGGATCTAAAACTCTATCTAAACTAGGATACCTAAGTCTTCTTGTCGATCTTCCATCTTCAAGTAGACTCGATCCCAAACGCGTGATCCTCCAAGTGCAAAGGTATGATCTTTAAGCTTTGGCACCGGAATCAACATGGAAAGCTTCTAAACTCCTTGTTGAAGCTAATCACCAACTAATATCCTGTTAATGATCTGAAACTTAGAAACACAAGAATATTAGTAAACATAACTACATGAGTGTTGATCATCATCAAAACTAGAGTGGAAGGCCATTGGGCCAACAATCTCCCCCTTTTGATGATGACAAAACTCATGGAGTTATATATGCATGGATTAAAGATAAGCTTCAAGGAAGCTCCCCTTAACTCATGCATAGGGATAAACAATAAATATATGCAATGAATGTTAAACATGAAACATGCGTATGCATAAACAATAAATGGTTCTAGATATCAAATGGAATATTCAAAACAAAATAAGCTCTAGATACCAATTACAAAGCAAACTCTATATATCAATTAAACTTAATATTCTTGAGATTAAAACATAATATATGCATATAAAACATAAGCATGCATATAAAACTCAAATACTTCTCCCCCTTTTTGTCAATCATCAACAAAGGGGTAATCAAAACCATAAATAAAACGAGAGGTAAAAATCTTTCTCCCCCTTTTTGTCAATCAAAACAATGCAAACAATATTCTCCCCCTTTTTGTCTAAAACAAAAAAAAATCAATAAGGGGTGACTACAAACATGATATCAATTAAAAAAATATGTCAATGAAGTATCTTGATACCAATAAACAAGGATCAATATATGTTATATGCTATATACATTCATGAAGAGGAAGACGCTAAGTTAGCTTCCCTACACATATGCATTACATGAAGAAAGGATGGCAAGCCCCAATTCACATAACACATATATGTAATGCATAAGAGGAGATGTGAAGCTCCCCCTACACACGTATATCATATAAGGAAGAGTTGTCAAGCTCCTCAATTTATAATATACTCAACATGAATCTATATGTAAGAGAGATGTTAAGCTCCTTGCATATAGGAAATACAAATCAAAACTTTGAATATATTCTTTAAACAACATATGAGATACCAATTGTAATTAAACATAAATCTTGAATTCCTAAAACATGAATCTTGATACTAAAAGTATTCAAAATTTGTTATGTTTAACCAATTGAAAAGATTTTACATAGAGACATTGATACCAATAGTAAGAATTGTTCATTTTAAAAACATATAATTTGATGTTGATATCATATGTTTAAAATAACAACTTTTAATCATAAAGAGTGGGAGTACAAATACCAATTGAAATACAAAATCAAATTTTCTCCCCCTTTATGAAATACAAACTAAAGTCATGCATAGTCTTGATAACAATTAAAAGTAATCAATTTAAACAAAATTGAAACTCAAGCACTAGTATAAACACAAACATATATATGTATGAAAAATAGATACCAATAGAAATTGATATATTTGGAATTTAAAGCATACATACATACAAAACATATATGAGTATACCAGAAGATCAAAATGATACCAATTGAAAGAGTTCAATGATACCAATTGACATAACAATAAGTTCAAGTGTATACATCATATTCTCTACCACCCAATCATAATTCAAGTTTTAAAGATTTTCAATTTAGGGCATACATGAACATGATCTCCCATCCTACCGCCCTTGGAAGGTAGGGGTTTTCAAAGATAGATTTGAAAATGTAGTTTTGTTTGAAAATCACTACCAAAATGAAGAACACCGCAACTAGTTAAATGAAAAACTTGTTAACTAGCACGAAATCCTTCAAGTAAGGAATAAAACAAAATTGAAATTCACATGATAATCATCACTCTAACCAATAAAGCATAACTCATGAGAAACAAAACATGAGCAATAGATATGAGTGTACAAATAATATGTGAAGATCATAATCATGAAAAATATTTCATTAAGCTCAATTATTCCTTAAAACATAATTCCATCAAAAACATGAAAAATCATATAAAACTCCTTATTTAATCTTCAAGGCATATGTATGTCTAATACAAGCTAAAATATACATACATATCCAAAACTCAACGAGTCCACTAAATGAATATTCATGAAGGCACGTGGCTCAAAAAGATGTATATGTATAAGATTAGTTTGAACTAGATGGACATATACATGAAGTTAAACATAAATACATGAAACATGAAAAACTAAATTTTCATCACAACAAATTTCATTTCAAGGTATATGTATGAATTGTCAAACATGAAGTATACATACATATCCCTAAACACAATTGAGTCCAAATATAGATTTGCATGAAAGGCAAATGACTCAAGGGGTATACATGTATATCTTAAAGTTTGGCAATACAAACATATACATGAAGTGAAACACACAATCATAAAACAAATTCAAAAATGGAATACAAGTTTGAAATGTATGAATCATCAAAACTAGACTATACTAGCACATCTAATGGGTTCAAATAAGCAATCAAGCTCAACATATATAGATTTATTTGTAGCCCACTCTATGTACAAGTATATAACTAGTCTTAATGAAAACAAACATCTAAACATATATTCAAAACATGAAGCATCAAAACAAATATAAAAGTCATCATGATAAAACTAAAACATGATTACTATGTAAATTCACATGTATTAGATTCATGATGTACATTATAGCTTAAACAAAAGTGAGAACACTAAATATGGGTTCATATAAGCATATGTGTCTCAAATACTATACATGTATGTCAAGGATCTAATAAACATGGAATGAACATACTAATCCATAGACATCAAAAAAAATATGCTATAAACTATCAAAACATGC
Organism: Agave tequilana; assembly: GCA_038442645.1. Classification (NCBI taxonomy): domain Eukaryota; kingdom Viridiplantae; phylum Streptophyta; class Magnoliopsida; order Asparagales; family Asparagaceae; genus Agave; species Agave tequilana. Next base: position 34,808 of record JAVJIF010003149.1, on the reverse strand, counting down.
TATAAACAATGAAGTGGAAAGCATGTAAACATAATAAATGGGAGTAAAGGATTGTTACCAAAACGAAGAAGCAACTTTCCTTGTCTCCAAAACATGGTGGTCATCTCCACCAAATCTTCCCTTGAAAGTGATGCATCCAATAGATTTCTTTAAGTCCGGAACGCATCCACTCCAAGGTGTCATCACTCTCACGTCATGTGAGAGCCCACACCTACATCAAAAATAGGAGGGGTGGTCTTTGGTACCCACATCTTGTTGGGTCCATGGGGGTTAGTACCTTCTCTAACCCATACAAACTTCTTGGCTAAATTTTCAACATGTAAACGATCATAGCAAAATTTAGCAAGATGGCCTTTTCGGCCACAATGTGTACATGTGTACACATGAGCATACTTGTGTTGATGGTGTCCGTGTGAAGCATGTGTATGCTGTGATGGGTGTGCATGCATAAAAGTTGGAACTTATTTCTTTCGAACCAAGGATTCCAAGCGTGTATGTTTCTTGGCACATTGGCTCATAGTGGAGCCCAAACAATCTACTCTCTTCTTTAGCATACAAATATCATCATTAATCCTAGAAGAAGAGGTACATGCATTAGGTAGACTAGATGAAGAAGCTACACTAGCATGGCAAACATGTGCATCAATCTTATTTTGTAAAAATTCATTTTTCTTTAAACATGCATCCAAATCTTTAGAAATTGAAGCAATCTTAATTTTCAAAGAATCATTTTCTTTTAAAACAAAATCAACTTTTGAAGACAAGTTTTCATTTTTCTTCAAAAGAACATGGCAATCATTTTATTTTTCAAAAAGTTATTTTCTTTAAGTGCAAGATCAAGTTGAGATTTTAATGAATCCCTCTCATTATAGACCTCAACCTTTTCTTGCAAAATACAATCAAGTCTAGAATGCAAACACTTATTTTCTTTTTCAATTTCTATACTTTTCTTTTTCAAAATCTTATATTTTTCAATTAGTTTTTCACAAACAATGGAAAGTTCTTCATTCAAAGCATGGGCATCAATATGATCATTTGAAGAACTAGCATCATCATCACTATCTAATGGAGTTTCCGAGTGTACCTCAAGGGAGTCATTCCCTTGGACCATATAGCATTATTGTGGCTCGGATTCTCCGCTAGATTCCTCTTCTTGGATTGGCAATTGAAGCTTGGAGGTGGTGGTTGTTGTCAACTTGTTCTACACTGTAAAAGCGGAATCAAGATTAGAAACACACATAAGATAATATTTAGGTAATGTGCTTCTAATAGCCTCTAGGGCTAGTGCATTGGCCCCTCTATGATTGCAATCACCAAGATAACATCTCTTGGTGGCCACAAGGAAAACATGCAAACCTAGGGTCTTTAGGTACATGGACATCCTATACTTCCAAATATCAATGTTGGAAGGGTCAAAGCTAGGAGGGGTCATGAAGTCCATGGTAAACTATATATGAATGTGCAAACAAACAAATGCAAATGAGATTAGCAAGCAAATGGATCACTCCTAGGATGTTAAGCCTAAGTATCAGGAGCACTAGCTCTGATACCAATTGAAAAACACCTAGAGGGGGGGTGAATAGGTGTAAGTGCTAATCTAAGAAACTTAATGCAAACTAAGTGCGCTAAATGCGGAAGCTAATGCAAATTATGCACAAACTAATACAATACAACAAGTGTAGCCGAATTCCCCTTGCGAGGCTCTGGACTAACTCCCCTTGATTCCCCTTGAAATGGGTTGAGGTGCTATGTGAAGCTCTTGTTGGATGAGTATAAGTTAGGCACACACACACAAGCAATCCAAGCAATATGAAATACACACAATCAAGCCAAGCATATAATAGATATGACAATAAGAAATGCAAGGCACAACACAAGCAATATATGATATGAATGAATCAATGCTCAACACAAGCAAGTATGATATGATGATGAGTATGATACTTTGCACAATTATAAGAGAGAGAGTTAGAGAGACAATGGATCAAAACGCAAACACCAAGATTTGTTTCGAGGTTCGAGCACCTTGCTCTACATCCCCGCCTACACCACCGTGTAGGATTTCCACTATCTCAACTCCCACCGAGGGAACCTCTACCAAAGAGGATTTCTTACAACTCTAGGAGTACCAAACTCCTCTCTCAACAACAACCTCCACCGAGGCCCAACAACCAACAACAACAACAACAACCACCTCTACCGAAGAGGTTTACAACCAAACTCAATCACCTCTACCGAAGAGGGATCCAAACCAACAACCCAATACAACAATCTCCACCTCTACCAAAGAGGGAGCAACTCAAGAAATCAAGGGTTTACAACAAGTGGTATATTTCAACCACAAACCTCTTTCCTTTTTCTTTTTCCACAAAAACAAGATCCTAAATAGTTTAGGATAGAAGATATAGCTCAAGTGTGGAAAACAAGTGTTTTTGGAAACAAACAACAAAGAAAAACTACTTGGGAAATCTCTTGTATATGATAGAAAATGAAATACCAAATCAAAATCCCAAAACCTAGTTTTCTTTGATTTTCCAAAAACCCAAAACAAATAAAGATGAGAAGTTTTAAAGCCCCAAAAACTCTTTTAAAACTCTTTTAAACACTTCAGAAAACTGGAAATTTTTCTCTTAGAAAACTTGGCAAAAATCCCCAAAGAGATGGGGTTTATATAGCCCCCAAACAAAACTAGCCGTTAGGCTGAGTTGGCAGTCTGACAGACTGCCGGTCGACCGGTCCGATCGACCGCCAACGGTCAGAATTATGACCGTTGGGCAACTGCGGTCGACCGGCCCGGTCGACCGAGAAAACCCGAGAGCAGAGCTCTCAACTCGGTCGACCGTCCCGGTCGACCGTGTCTGTGCCTAACAGACGTGCACGTCTGTGCACGTCGGTCGACCGCAACGGTCGACCGGCCCTTGGTGCGGTCGACCGTCACGGTCGACCGACCAGCCTGTCAGCACAAAACAAGGTCAGAAAATTTGGAAAAATATTTTCTAAAAAAATCTTTTATCTCTTTTAAAAATACAATAAAAATTGTTTTATCATTTTATATTGAAATTCAAATAAGTGATAAAAATTTCAAGACAATATATCAACATATCAATTCATTTTTGTGTCTTGCCAATTTTATCAAAACAAAACTTGTATTTTTATCAAACTTGATTTTTCCAAAACATGAATAGGATAGTCAAAATAAGTTTGTCTAGCAAGTTTAAAGCATGTATGTATATCTAGAACATATCTAATATACATAGAAATAAAGTAAACTTGTTTTGATCTATTATTCATGAAAAACCAAAAACCAAATCATGAAACGTGTGTGTTTTGTGCACTTGAGCATATCAACTAAACTAAGCTTTACAAATATGGATCTAAAACTCTATCTAAACTAGGATACCTAAGTCTTCTTGTCGATCTTCCATCTTCAAGTAGACTCGATCCCAAACGCGTGATCCTCCAAGTGCAAAGGTATGATCTTTAAGCTTTGGCACCGGAATCAACATGGAAAGCTTCTAAACTCCTTGTTGAAGCTAATCACCAACTAATATCCTGTTAATGATCTGAAACTTAGAAACACAAGAATATTAGTAAACATAACTACATGAGTGTTGATCATCATCAAAACTAGAGTGGAAGGCCATTGGGCCAACATATATGACATGTTTATTGTTGATCACATGTACCTTGTTAAAGAATTAGATTAACTTATATTTGGTAAGTTTTATGAAGTATAGTTAAATGTATTTTCAAAATGGTTTTAAACACAAGATTTTTTGAGTTTTGGTTGGCTTGGTCGACCGACCAGTCGACCGCATGCAAAGCTAGTTTTTATTGCTCTGTTGGTCGACCAACCGATCGACTGGATGTGCACTGGCTTGTGCATGTTTCAAACCGTCCATGTCGGTCGACTGACCGGTCGACTGCAATATTGCTTTGCCCTCTATTTGTTGATATCGGCCGACCGACCGGCCGACCGACTGAGATGCAGGAGCTCTCTGTTAGATCTAGGTCGACTGAACGGTCGAATGATGTCTGCAGCGGCTATTTTTCTAACCGTTGACTGGTCGACCGACAGAGGGATTAACCCTGTCTTTGCCTCAAACAGATATATTTTGATTTGAATTTTTCTTGTTTTTCTCTAAACGGCTATTTTGAGTTTTCTTGTCTATTTGTTTCTCTATTAATAGGGGTACTGTAGAAAATCTCATGAACTAATCTAAACAATTCTTGATCATTTTCTTAGTAGTTTGAATAGATTCATCGAAAGAAAAAATGTTTTTTAAGTTTAGAGCTAACAATTTCAAATCTTCTCTTTAATCTGAGGTACACTTCAAATCCAATACAAGCTTACTCACCTACACAATCCTGAACTTCAACTCTCTACTCCAAGATTGTAGGATTGTGTTGTTGAGTATTTATTGCCTTGAAGAGATCACCATTTCTATTGTATTATTGAGATTGTAGAGGTTGAGGCCTCCGTAAAGCTTACGTGCTCGAGTGTTGCTTCAGATCTTTACGGGATCGGACATTTCTTGTAAGAGAGTCAAGTCTAGTAGAAATCTTTCATTGCGGTGATGTTAGAGACGTAGAGTAGGTGGTTCAAATCTCGAAACATATCTTAATGTTTGCATTTGAAATTTTCTCTCTACTCAACTTTCTTTATATGCTTGTGCTAATACTTGTTTATTTCTTACATATTGTGTTAGCTAGTTTTTAATTCGGTATTGTTTATCATATTTATCATTTGTGTTAGTCATCCCCCCCAAAAACCCAAAAACCCATGGTGATTTCAACATCATGGAAAAAGATTCTACTTTATTTAAAGGCACACATTTGTTTGATTGTGGACTTATATGATACTGTTGTCTACTTAGTGGAATGCATCTTTTTAAGATAGACTTACAATCATTAGCATATGGCAGAACACAAAGTTGAGCCAATCAGTCATCTTTAGAACACACAAAATGCTTTCCATGCTCTACTGATTGATGATTTCAACAAAGAAGAGAACTGGATCACTTGTGTGGATGATTACTATTTTCAGACAAAAGTTAGTGAAAAGGAAAAAAGAAAAAAAAACAGAAAAAACAAAAAAGAAATTCCCGCCGATTTGGGTGACTGTATGAGATTTAATTATTATTTCGGAACATGGTGGTGAAAAATAATTTTCCAAATAGTGTCGCATGTATCAAAACAGCTGCAACTTGAGCAACGATAACTCTAAGTCGTCTCAACCGTTTGATTAGCAATAATTGCTTGACTAATTATCAGTAATTGTCACAATTTTGATAGCCAAACACTAATTTTGTTGTAAATACAATTAATTGTAGATCCAGTTACATTGAAACAAACAACTCCTCATGTAAAAGGGACTTGGAAATAATAGTTGCACAAACATTCTTTCTTGTTTTGTTTGAGAAACAAGTATCATTTTCCTCCAAACAGGCTGTTTCTCGAGAAAAATAAATGAAAATAAAATATTACATTAAACTTTCTTTCTATTAGAACTGATGTCTGGACTAAATAAATGAATGGGATTGAGTTATGTTGGTTCCATATTTAACACCAAATGATGGTCTTAACAAAGGAAGACAACAAAAGCAAAGGGAAAAAAAAAAAAAAAGAAAAAAAAAAGAGTGTTCTTCCTACTTTAGTAAGGCCTAGTTTGTAGGCTAATGTACTTGTTTGCATAAACTTTGAGACTTTAGGCCAAGCATTTTTCTTTGCAACAAAGATGTTTATTTTCCTTCTCTCTTCGACAAGGTATCATGCCTTCAAGAAACCACGATCCCTCTATCTTTCACCCACTTTAATAAAATAGGCCCACAAATATGACAAACCCATTTGATGTTATCACTATCAAGAAAGTAAGGTGGAATACACCACCTTTGGTCATAAATATTACTAGACTATTTATGTTTATAAATCTTGCATATAAATGATGATTAGTCTAGACTATATACATATATTTCATGCTTAAAAACGATGAGTTATTTGACTATTTTCATGCATGTGTACTAGTTTGTTTGTTTTTAAACAATTTTGATGATTTATTTGCTAATAAATATCTTGATAACATGTGTTGAATTTATTTTATTTATATTGATTGCATGTCATGATGATAACCTAGACTCTACATATATTTACCAAGCTTAATGACAATGAGTAGTTTTCGTTGTTATGTATACATGTGTATTGGTATAAACATATATATAAATATATGTATTTGAAATTTATTGATGGATTTATCTCTTTTATGAAGTGTAAAATAGAGAAAACAATTAAGCACCTCAACTCTTAATTAAGAGGAATCATAAGAAGAAGTTCGGAACCCTTCAAGGGTATACGACTTCATTTCTTAATTTTTAAATGCTTAATACATGATTTAAATATGTGTATGAATTTTGCTTTAATCTCTAGTTAATTTGAAAAAAAATTATTTGTGAGAATAATTTTCATAAATATTTGTTGGACAAAATTACTTTCAAAATGTTTACCAAATTTTCACAATTGTTTTTGAAAACCAAAAGTCTTTTATATGTTTAAATAAATTTTTTTATTTTTTTATTTTTGGGCTATCTCGTTCGACCGAGAGTCTGAGAGAGAGCCTCTGTAAACCCATGTTCGGTCGATCGAGCACGGCGACCGAGGATCTTACAGTAGTCTCTGTATCTCTCTTTTGGTCGACTGTCTAGTCGATCGATGGTACTGCAAAAATTTGGCAGCAATCTATATTAACTATTTTCAAAACCCTAGATCCCCACAGTTTTCCCTCTCTTCTCTAACTTACTGCCGATTTCTTCTTCACCCATCCTCTAAATCTCCCAAATTAGGCAATAGATCTCAAAATTTCTCATTTATTTCTAAAAATCTTCATTTGTGGAGGTATTCATCATCTATTTGTGGTAAAATTTCAATATGTCACTCTCTTTTCAAGTTCTTTCAATTTTCTTAGTTCAAGCTTCAATTTTCCTTCTTTTTTCTTTGATTAATCATGTCTTCTAAGAAACTTAGTTCTGATAGACGTGCGAAGTCTAAGAAATCTGACCCTAAAGTCAAAATTATTTCTGAGAGTGATAGGTATAAGCACTCCATCCTTTGCAAGAAGCAGGTCATCTCAGGTAGATCGTGGTGCTCACTAATTTTGAGCATCTCAATTCAACCCAAATCCTTAGGACAAATTCCTTAGAATTTTTTGTATCCATAAAAGAACAAATTATCCCAACCTTGCCACTATCTTCTATTCCAACTTAACTTTTAAGGATAATGTGATTCATTGTATAGTCAAAAAATTATGAAATGAAAATTCCCTTTGAAGTATTTACTAGAGTTTTTCATCTACCGTGCAAAGGCGCCGATAATTTTCACTATGATCTAGAAGATTTTGATTATCCTGAGAATGAGTCTTTCTCACTGCTTTCCAATTGCTTCACAATGATGATAACCATGCTTTGGTGAAGAATGAGAAAGTGAAGTATTACACTCTCACGGCTCAAGCTCTAGCCAAAATCATTTTCTACAATCTCCTTCACAAATCGGGCGAGTACAGTTATGCGAGTGGTTAAACTCCTCCTCTGATCTATTGCCTTCTGCGAGGCATTAGAATGAACATACTCAAACTTATTATTGACTTCATGCTTTTGAAACATCTTTTGATTTCGAGTAGGAATCTCCCTTATGGGATGATAATTACTCATCTGTTCAAGTATTTCAAGATCGATGTTTCTAGCGAGACTGCCTTTGCACCCTCTGTTGATATTGATCGCACACTCTTAGAGGATGCAAGTAGGCGCTTGTGAGCGTGCCCATGTCCCCAGGCATCTCCTTCTCCTTAGTTTGCCTCAAGATCATCTTCCTCTCGTGATCAGTTCACTGCCTTGATGGACAAGATGAACTCCTTTAAGCTCAACTCCTCCTCTTCATTAGAAAAGATTATAGCAAATCAAGCGAAATTTCGGAATAACATCTCTTATATTTGCTCAGCCGTTTGTTATCTCCAGCAGTACTCCAACGTCTCTTTTTCCAAGAATCAGTGGCCTCTTCCTTTGCCTCATAGATATTGTCAGCCTCCTCCGGCTACAGGCCTTTCTTTCAATCCATGGATTGTATTTTCAGAGCCGAAAAATATTTGTCACCTGGTCATTGATCCACCTGACGATCCTCTCTTCGTACCGGACCCAGACTTCATCGGAGAACAAGAGTGATCCCACCTTTTTGATATTGACAAAATGGAGGAGATATATTGGAGTTTTAAATGCCCTTAGGAGATCTTAGGATATTTGCTTTTGTTTACTTTATGTATTTGTGTTTCAAAAATAATGGCTTGTATAACTTTGATGACTTCTTATGCCTTGACATGACTTTGTTGGATTTATAGTATGTATTTGATAACTTCCTATGTTTTGACATGACTTTGTTGGATTTATAGTATGTATGAATTTATAGTATGAGTAGTCTTTGTTTTAGTTTTAGTATGCATAGCTTCCTATGTGTTTACTGAAGGTACACCTAGAGGGGGGTGAATAGGTGTACGGTTAATCTAATGAACAAAATGCAGAAATTAAAAACTTAATTGCAATAACACTTAATGCAACCAACGAGTGTAGCCGAATTCCCGGTGAAGGGTTCTGGACTAACTCCTCTAGATTCCTCTGAATAAGAGTTGAGGCGCTATATGAAGCTCTCGTGGTTAAGCACAAGTGAGGCACACAAACACACAAGCATGTAAATGATATGGCAATATGAATCAATGCACAAAGTAAAGAGAGAGAGAGAGTTAGAGATAATGGATCAATCGCAAACACAAGTAATTTGTTTCGAGGTTCGAGCCACTGGTCTACGTCCCCGCCTTCACACAGAAGGATTTTCACTACTTCTGTCCACACAGGACTCCCACACAGGGAACCTCCATTGAGGATTTGGGGCAATACAATAACCAGGAGTACAAAACTCCTCTCTTTACAAACACAACCTCTACACTTAGAGGTTAGGCACAAAGCCACCCAAAACTCAATCAACCTCACAAATGAGGGATGGGCACAAAGCCAACCAATCAACCTCTCACTAGAGGGATAGGGCACAAAGCCACCACTCAAAATCAACCTCTACATAAGAGGGAAACACAAAGTAGGAGGGTTACAACTTAGTGATCAAAAGACCACAAATCAATTTCTTTTCCACAAAAATAAGGATCCTATAGAAAGGATAGAATGATAAGCTCAAGTGTGGAAAACAAAGTGTTTAGAAATCAAAAACTCAAAGAAAAACTCTAGGAAAAAACTTTAGATAGAATAGAAAATGAAGATCAAACCAATTCCCAAAGAATTCTCTTTTCAATGATTTTCCAACAAAACAAAGATCAAATCTTTAAAGCTCTAAAACTCTTTTTGAAACTTGAAATAAAACACTAGAGAATGCGAGAATTTTGCTCTTCAAAAACCTTAAGAAAACCAACCCCAAAATGGGGTATTTATAACCCCTAGAAAATTCTACCCGTTGGCAGGCAGAAGGTCAATTTTGACCTTCCGGTCGACCGGCCAACGGTCAAATTTTTGACCGTTGAGCCTTCCGGTCGACCGGGCCAGAACCAGAGAGCATTTGCTCTCTGGCCGGTCGACCGCTCGGTCGACCGTCCAAGCCTCACGGTCGACCTGTCGGTCGACCGCCCCCACCCGAGAGTGGGGGTACTTGCAGTCGGTCGACCGCCCCCACCCGAGAGTGGGGTACTTGCAGTCGGTCGACCGCTCGGTCGACCGCTCAAGTGGCTAGCCAGCGTGCACGTTTTGTGCATGTCCCGGTCGACCGACTCTGTGTCCGATCAACCGGTCCGGTCGACCGCCAGAACCTGGCAGACAGAATTATAGGACTTGAAACATGGGCTTTTTTTTTTAAAATAAATCCTATAATATCTCTAAAAATCCACAAAAATAGTTTCAGTATAATTCATTGATATACAAAAATGTTTGAGTAAAATCAAATCATGTTACAAACAATTTGAACTATTTTTGTGACTTACAAATTTTGCCGAAAACCAAAAACTCGTATTTTCCAAAACTTGAATTTTTCAAATGGAAATCCGATTTGTCCAAAAACTCATCCAAATACAAAAACATGATATTGAAACAACTTTTAGGCATATAGTATATGGATATAATCCAATATACATATAAAATTATATATCAATGTTTTTGATATTTAATCCGAAAATATGTTTTGTTAAAACACAAAACTCCAAACACAGAATAGGCTTATCAAAATAAGTTGTCTAAGATATGAAGCATACATGTATATAGAACAAATCTAATATACATTAAACTGTGTAAACTTGTTTTGAGTCTATCTATTCATGAAAACCAAAGTCGGTTAAACCGAAAACCGAAAACCAATAAACATGAACGAAACGTGTGTGTGTTGTGAACTTGAGCATATCACACTATCTAATTTTTAACAATGGGTTTAAACACTAAAATAAACATAGTAACCGAAGTCTTCTTGACGAACTCCGTCTTCAAGCCGACTCGATCCAAACGTGATTCACTGAGCTTGACTCCAACGAGTGCTAGATATGAACTTTGACGCTCGGGCTCTTGAATCACCATGTGAAAGCTCCAAAACACCTTTGTTGAAGCTAATCACCTACTAATATCTTGGTTAAGTATCTGAAACTAAACATCACAAGATTATTAGTAAACTATAACTACATGAGTTAATCATCATCAAAACTAGAGTGAAAGGCCTCTGGGCCAACAATCTCCTCCTTTTGATGATGACAAAACTCATGGAGTTATATATGCATGGATTAAAGTAAAGCTTCACAGAAGCTCCCCCTTAACTCATGCATAGCAATAAATAATAAATATATGCAATGAATATTAAACATGAATATGCATAAACATGCATAAAACAATGAACATGCTCTTGATACCAAACTTTTAAAATAAATTCCTTTCCTTTTGATTAAAATAAACATGTTCTTAAGTAAATGCTCTTGATACCAATAAAACAAAACATGTTCTCTTGATACCAATATCAACAAAACACTAAAACATACAACAATTTCTCTTGATATCAATCTGAAACAAACTTAGATATAAACAATAAACATGCATATAAACTCAAATACTTCTCCCCCTTTTTGTCAATCATCAACAAAGGGGTCAAAAAAAATAATATTCTCCCCCTTTTTGTCTTAAACAAAAAAAATATCAATAGGGGTGAAATCAAAACAAAACTTTCTTGATATCAATTGTAAGAAAAAATTATATCAATTGAAAGTGCATAATGTGGTACATAAAACAAATATTTTTAATATAGATTTAATTACCAATTGATACCAATTGTAAGTAAATACCAATTAAATACCAATTGTAAATAAATAAATCATTTTTTTCAACATAAAGTGTGGGAGTGAAAGGTAAACAAAACAATTGAAAAGTGAAATACGAATTTTCTCCCCTTTATGGAATATCAAACAAAATGATGCATAAGCTTGTATAAGATACCAATTGAAACATACTCAATTGAAATATAATAGACATTTAAGAAATCAAGCTTAGCATAAGCAAAATTTGTGCTCAAAGATATAGAGATATAGTAAGCACAAATAAAGCATATATATGAGTATACAAAAAGAATGTCAATAGTGATACCAATTGAAAGGATCCAATGATATCAATTGATAACATAATAAGATCAAGTGTATAACTCATATTTCCTACCACCCATTTTATGCACATTTTTAAAAGGATTTTCAATAAAAAGCATACAAGGCATGGTCACCCAACCAACCGCCCTTCAAATGGGTAGGGGTTTTCAAAAATAAGTTTGAAAATAATTTTAGCACAATTGAAAACTCTACCAAATGAAGAATACGGACTAGTTTAATAAAAAACTTGTAAACTAGTACGAAATACTTCAAGTAAGAATAAAAAAAACTATATTTTATGAAAAACATGTAAATCACACGATCACCAAACACTCAAAAGCACAAATTATACGCATGAAAACAAAGTCATGAGAAAACATTTAAAGAATGTAAGTGTATAAGAGGTATGTGAAAAACATACTCATGAAAATAGGCAATTAAGCTTAATAAGAAATTCCTTTAAAACATGAGAACATAAGAATCATCAAAACTAGAATTCCTTCAAGGTATATGTATGTCATGTACAAACTAAAGTATACATACATATCCAAATATAAACGAGTCCACAAAAGTATATGCATGAAGGCAAGTGGCTCAAGGATGTATATGTATATCTAATAGTTTAGACAAAATATACATATACATGAAGTTAAACATAAACATGAAAAACATGCACAAGAATGGAGAATACAAGTCAAATGCATGAATCATCAAAACTAGACTATACTAGTACATCTAATAAGTCCAAATGAGCATTCAAGCACAAACATATAAAAGTCTATTTGTGGCTCACTAGTTGTACAAGTATATATCTTAGTTTTAATGAAAACTAACATCTAAACTGTTGGCCCAGAGGCCTTCCACTCTAGTTTTGATGATGATTAACTCATGTAGTTATGTTTACTAATAATCTTGTGATTTTAGTTTCAGATCATTAATCAAGATTTTAGTTGGTGATTAGCTTCAACAAAAGAGTTTGAAGCTTTCACATGGTGATTCCAGAGCCCGAGCATCAAGATCATACATTGTACTCGTTGGAGTCTAGCTCGGTGGATCACGTTTGGGATCGAGTTGACTTGAAGATGGAAGATCGTCAAGAAGACTTAGGTATTCTAGTGTTTAGTGTGTTTTAGATCCATGTGTAAAGATTAGATAGTTGATATGCTCAAGTGCACAACACACACGTTTTATGGATATTGGTTTTTCGGTTTTTAGTTTAACCGATATTATTTTCATGGATAGTAGATTAAAGCAAGTTTAATTGGTTTATGTATAGTAGATTCATTCTATACATGCATGCTTAACTTCCTAGACAAACTTATTTTGACTTTCCTATTCATGTATTGAAAAATACAGTTTGGTAAAATACAGTTTTTGATTTTTAGAAAAACTTGTAAGACACAAAAATGATTCAATATGTTTGATATTTGTCTTGAAATTTTTATCACAAGTTTGTATTTCAATATAAAATGATAAAACTATTTTTGTTGATTTTTAAAAATTTTATGGGATTTATTAAAATATTTTAAAACCCAGTTTCTGACCTAGAACAGTGCCTGACAGGCTCTGTCGGTCGACCGCACGGTCGACCGACCCAGGAGCCGGTCGACCGGGCAGTCGACCGATGTGCACAGCCTGTGCACGTCTGGCCTGGCATTGGGCCGGTCGACCGGCCGGTCGTCCAGACCAGAGAGCTCTGCTCTCTGTTTTTGGGCGGTCGACGGCGGGCGGTCGACCGGCTTCCTCCAACGGTCGAAAAATCGACCGTCGGCGGTCGACCGCCAGCCGTCCGGGCTGTAAAAACAGCCAACGGCTATATTTTTGGGGAGGCTATATAAGCCCCATTTCTTGGGGATTTTGATAAGATTTTTAACAAGAAAAATTCCTACTCTTGTGTTTTCCAGCAAGTTTTCAAAAGTGGTTTAGTGCTTCAAAAGATTCATCTTATTGGTTTTTAGAGTTTTTGAAAAAATCAAAGAAAATAGAAATTGGGAGATTTGTATTGTTCTTCATTTCCATCATTTTCAAAGAGTTTTCTCAAGTATTTTTCTTTGAGTTTTTGTTTTCGAAACTCTAGTTTTTTCACACTTGAGCTATCTTCTATCCTAATCTATAGGATCATTTATTTGTGGGAAAAGAGATTGTTTGTGGTTGAAAGATACCACCAAGTTGTAAACCCTTGCTTTGTTGATATCCCTCTTCGGTAGAGGTGGATTGTGCTTGTATCCCTCTTGGTGAGGTGGATTTGGTTGTATTAGTGGAGTTCGGTACTCCGGTCTTCGGTAGACCATTTGATTGCCTCGGTGGAGGTTGTATTGGTTGAGAGAGGAGTTCAGTACTCCGGTTGTTGTACAAATCCTCCTCGGTGGAGGTTCCCTCGGTGGGAGTCCTCGGTGGACAAGTTAGTGGATTGGAAATCCTTCTCGGTGAAGGTGGGGACGTAGAGTTAGGGGCTCGAACCTCGAAACACATCTTTGTCTTTGCGTTTGATCCATTGACTCTAAACTCTCTCTTTACATTTGTGCATTGCATCATTTATATTGCCATATGTTATTTGCTTGCATTTGTGCCTTGCATATATTCATATTGTCTATTCATATTATATGCTTAGTTTGTTTGTGTGTGCCTCACTTGTACTTAACCACGAGAGCTTCATATAGCACCTCAACCCTTATCTAGGGGAATCAAGAGGAGTTAGTCCAGAGTCCTTCACGGGAAATTCGGCTACACTTGTTGGTTGTACTAAGTGTAGTTGCAAATTAGTTTTAATTTCCGCATTTAGTTTTTAGATTAGCACTATCACCTATTCACCCCCCCCTCTAGGTGATTTCAATTGGTATCAGAGCCTACGCTCCTGATACTTATGTTTAATAACCAAGGAGTGTGATCTTGGTTAGCTAATCTATCATTTGCATTTGCACATATATGGTTTGCACACATATAGTTTACATCCATGGACTTCATGACCCCACCTATGTTTGACCCTTCCAACATTGTTGTTTGGAAGACTAGGATGTCCATTTACCTACAAACTCTAGGCTTGCATGTTTATCTTGCCGCTACAAGAAATGCTATCTTGGTAATAGCAATCATATAGGGGCGAATGCACAAGCCCTTGAGGCTATTAGAAGCACATTAAATAAAGATTATCTTATGCATGTTTCTAATCTTGATTCCGCTTTTGCAGTGTGGAACAAGTTGACCACAACCACCACCTCCAAGCTTCAAATGCCAATCCAACAAGAGGAGGAATCTAGTGGAGATGAATCCGAGCCACAACAATGCTATATGGTCCAAGGGAATGACTCCCTTGAGGTATACTCGGATACTCAACTAGATAGTACTAGCTCTTCATTTGATGATCATGATGATATAGATGCCAATACCTTAAATGAAGAGTTATCTATTGTTTGTGAGAACCTCCTTGAAAAATATAAAGTTCTGAAAAAGAAAACTTGTATGTTAAATAAAGAAAAAGAGGATTTATGTTCAAGACTTGATTTGATTTTGCAAGATAAAGTGGAGATTTCTAATAAAAGGGATTCATTGAAATCTAGACTTGATCTTGTCTTAAAAGAAAATGAATTTTAAAATTTAAAATGATTGTGAAAATAATTTTGAAGAAAAATGAAAACTTGTCTTCAAAAGTCAACTTTGTTTTAAAAGAAAATGATTCTTTGAAAATGAAAATGCTTCTATTTCTAAGGATTTAGAAGATTGTTAAAGAAAAATATTGTTTTGAAAAATGATATGTCTACACATATTTGCCATGCTTCACCTAGATCACCCCTTGCATTCTCCACTTCTTCTATAATTAAAAATGATATAAATTTATTGAAGAAGAATATGGATTGTTTGGGCTCCACTTTGAGCCATTGTGTTTCTAGCCATACACGTTTGGAATCCTTGTTTCGAAAGAAACAAGTTCCATCTATGCATGTACACCCTCCACGGCATACACATGCCCCTCACGGACACACCCATCACATGTATGCTCATGTGTACACTTGTACACATTATGGACGTAAGGGCCACCTTGCTAAATTTTGTTATGATAGAATACTGTTTCTAATTTAGTAATAATTTGTTTGGGTTAGAGAAGGGACTAACCCCCATGGACCCAAAAGAGTGTGGGTACCAAAGACCACCCCTCTTGTATTTGATGTAGGTGTGGGCTCTCACATGACATGAGAGTAGCGGTACCTTGGAGTGGATGTGTTCCGAGCTTCATGGAGATTATTTTGGATGCATCACTTTCAAGGAAAGTTTGGTGGGAGGACCACCTTGTTTTGGAGACATGAAGAGTTACCTTATAGGTTTGGTAACGGTCTCTTACTCCTTATTTATGCTTGCATACTTTACATGTTCATATCATTGATTTATAGCATGTTTTGGATGTTTATAGATTATTATGTTAATGCCATGATTATTAGACCTTTGACATGCATGTATAGCATTTGAGACACCCATGTTTAATATGGACCATTATTTTGTGTTCTCGTATATGTTTAGCTATCATGTTTACCATAGTTCTAATAACATGTGGATTTACATAATAATCATGTTTATGTTTATCATGTTGATTTATGCCTTATTTTATGCTTCATGATTTGATTACTTGTTTAAATGTTAGTTTTCATTAAGACTAGGTATATACTTGTGCATATAGTCAGTCACAAATAAATCTATATATGTTTGTGCTTGAATGGTTATTTGTTCCCAATAGATGTGCTAGTATAGTCTAGTTTTGATGTTCATGCATTTTAAACTGTATTCTCATTTTGGATTTGTTTTATGATTTTGTGTTTAGCTTCATGTATATGTCTATTTTATCCAAACTATTGATTATACATATACATCCTTTTAGCCACGTGCCTTCATGCATATACATTTTGTGGACTCATTGTGTTTAGGGATATGTATGTATACTTTAGTTTGTATAGGACATACATATACCTTGAAGTTTAATTATTTAATGAAAATTTAGTTTTTCATGTTTCCATGTTTCAAGGAATCTAAATTGAGCTTAATTGAAAATTTTCATGTTGATATGTGTCACATAACACTAGTTCACTCACCTTATTTAAATGTTTCTCATGATTATGTTTTCATGAGTATGTATGAACTTTATAGATTTTGAGTGTTTAGTGATCATGTGATTTACATAGTTTCATGAAAAATATTTGTTTTTATTAATTACTTGAAGGATTTCATACTAGTTTACAAGTTTTTCCATTTAACTAGTTCGTATTCTTCGTTATGGTAGAGTTTTTCAAATATACTATATTTTTCAAACCCATTTTCGAAAACCCGTACCTTCTATGGGCGGATGGATGGGCGATCATGCTCATGTATGCTTTATAGTGAAAATCATTTTAAACTTGAACATGAATGGGTGGTAGGAAATATGAGATATATGTTGGCCCAATGGCCTTCCACTCTAGTTTTGATGATGATCAACTCATGTAGTTATGTTTACTAATATTCTTGTGTTTCTAAGTTTCAGATCATTAACAGGATATTAGTTGGTGATTAGCTTCAACAAGATGATTAGAAGCTATTCATGATGATTCCGGTGCCAAAGCTTAAAGATCATACCTTTGCACTTGGAGAATCACGGAGTTTGGAACGAGTCTACTTGAAGATGGAAGATCGACAAGAAGACTTAGGTATCCTAGTTTAGATAGAGTTTTAGATCCATATTTGTAAAGCTTAGTTTAGTTGATATGCTCAAGTGAACACAAAACACACACGTTTTATGATTTGATATTTGGTTTTTATGAATAGTTGATCAAAACAAGTTTACATATGTTATATGTATAGTAGATGTTTTCTATTTATACATACATGCTTTAACTTGGTAAACAAACTTATTTTGATATCCCTATTCATGTTTTGGAAAAATCAAGTTTGACAAAATACAAGGTTTTGTTTTTGATAAAATTTGCAAGACTCAAAAATGAATTGATATGTTGATATATTGTCTTGAAATTTTTATCACATATTTATGTTTCAACATAAAATGATAAAACAAGTTTTATGGAATTTTCAGAAATGATAAAAGGTTTTTATAAAATATTTTCCAAAATTTTCTGACCTTGTTTTGTGCTGACAGGCTGGTCGGTCGACCGTCACGGTCGACCGCACCAAGGGCCGGTCGACCGTTGCGGTCGCGACCGAGTGCACAGACGTGCACGTCTGTTAGGCACAGACACGGTCGACCGGGACGGTCGACCGAGTTGAGCGCTCTGCTCTCGGGTTTATCGGTCGACCGGGCCGGTCGACCGCAGTTGCCCAACGGTCATAATTCTGACCGTTGGAGGTCGACCGGGCCGGTCGACCGGCAGTCTGTCAGACTGCCAACTCAGCCTAACGGCTAGTTTGTATAGGGGCTATATAAACCCCATCTCTTTGGGGATTTTGGCCAACTTTTTTAAGGAGAAAAATTTCTGGTTTCTAGAGGTTTTAAAACAAGTTTTCAAAAGTGTTTGGGGCTTTAATTCTTCAATCTTTATTGTTTTAGGTTTTAGAAAAATCAAAGAAAAGAATATTTTGGGAGATTTGTCTTGGTTTTCATTCTATATCTTTTGCAAGGATTTTCCCAAGTGATTTTCTTTGTTGCTAGTTTTCCAAACACCTAGTTTTCCACACTTGAGCTATCTTCTATCCTAAACTATTAGGATCTTTGTTTTGTGGAAAAAGAAAGAAAAAGAGAGTTTGTGGTTTTGAACCACTTGTTGTAAACCCTCCTTTATTTGTTGTATCCCTCTTCGGTAGAGGTGATCGGAGTGGTATTGGTTTGCTCCCTCTTCAATAGAGGTGGAGTTTGGTTGTGAGCCTCTTCGGTAGAGGTGTGTGGATTGGTTGTTGTATTGGCTACGGGCCTAACCCTCGGTTGTGAGGAGGTTGTTGTTGAGAGAGGAGTTTGGTACTCCTAGAGTTGTAAGTAATCCTCTTTGGTAGAGGTTCCTTCGGTGGGAGTTGAGATAGTGGAAATCCTACACGGTGGTGTAGGCGGGATGTAGAGCAAGGTGCTCGAACCTCGAAACAAATCTTGGTGTTTGCGTTTTGATCCATTGTCTCTCTAACTCTCTCTTATAATTGTGCATAGCATCATACTCATCATCATATCATACTTGCTTGTGTTGAGCATTGATTCATTCATATCATATATTGCTTGTGTTGTGCCTTGCATCTCTTATTGCTATATCCTTTATTGCTTGGCTTGATTGTGAGTGCACATTGTTTGGATTGCTTGTGTGTGTGCCTAACTTATACTCATCCAACAAGAGCTTCACATAGCACCTCAACCCATTTCAGGGGAATCAAGGGGAGTTAGTCCAGAGCCTCGCAAGGGAATTCGGCTACACTTGTTGTATTGTATTAGTTTGTGCATAATTTGCATTAGCTTCCGCATTTAGCGCACTTAGTTTGCATTAAGTTTCTAGATTAGCACTTACACCTATTCACCCCCCTCTAGGTGTTTTTCAATTGGTATCAGAGCTAGTGCTCCTGATACTTAGGCTTAACATCCTAGGAGTGATCCATTTGCTTGCTAATCTCATTTGCATTTGTTTGTTTGCACATTCATATATAGTTTACCATGGACTTCATGACCCCTCCTAGCTTTGACCCTCCAACATTGATGTTTGGAAGTATAGGATGTCCATGTACCTAAAGACCCTAGGTTTGCATGTCTTCCTTGCCGCCACCAAGAGATGTTATCTTGGTGATGGTAATCATATAGGGGCCAATGCACAAGCCCTAGAGGCCATTAGAAGTACTCTTCCTAAGATTATCTCTTATGTGTTTCTAACTTTGATTCTGCCTTTGCAGTGTGGAACAAATTGACAACCACCACCACCTCCGAGCTTCAAGTTCAAATTTAAGAAGAGGAATCTAGTGGAGAATCCGATCACAACAATACTATATGGTTCAAGGGAATGACTCCCTTGAGGTACATTCGGAATCTCAACTAGATAGTAATGATTGTGCTAGTTCTTCAAATGATTATGTTGATCCCCATGCTTTAAATGAAGAACTATATTGTGTGTGAAAAGTTAATAGAAAAATATAACGTGTTGAAAAAGAAAAGTCTAGATATTGAAAAAGAAAATAAGAGTTTGCATGCTAGACTTACCAATGTTTTGCAAGAGAAGGTTGAGGTCTATAATGAAAGGGATTCATTAAAATCTCAACTTGATCTTGCACTAAAGAAAATAACTTTTTGAAAAATAAAAATGATTGCCATGTTCTTTTGAAGAAATGAAAACTTGTCTTCAAAAGTTGATTTGTTTTTAAAGAAAATGATTCTTTGAAAATTAAGATTGCTTCAATTTCTAAAGATTTGGATGCATGCTTAAAGAAAAATGAATTTTTACAAAATAAGATTGATGCACATGTTTTGCCATGCTAGTGTAGCTTCTTCATCTAGTCTACCTAATGCATGTACCTCTTCTTCTAGGATTAATGATGTATTTGTATGCTAAAGAAGAAGTAGATTGTTTGGGCTCCACTATGAGCCAATGTGCTAAGAACCACACACGCTTGGAAACCTTGGTTCGAAAGAAACAAGTTCCATCCTTTATGCATGCACACCCATCACGGCATACACATGCTCCACACGGACACCATCAACACATGTATGCTCATGTGTACACTTGTACACATTGTGGACGTAAGGGCCACCTTGCTAAATTTGCTATGATAGATTACATACTCCAAATTTAGCAAAGAACTTTGTTGGGTTAGAGAAGGGACTAACCCCCATGGACCCAACAAGAAGGTATGGGTACCAAAGACCACCACCCCTAAAGTTTTTGATGTAGGTGTGGGCTCTCACATGACGTGAGAGTGTTAGCACCTTGGAGTGGATGCGTTCCGGACTTCATGGAAATCAAAATGGATGCATCACTTTCAAGGGAAGATTTGGTGGAGATGACCACCATGTTTTGGAGACAAGGAGAGTTGCTTCTTCGGTTTTGGTAACAATCCTTTACTCCCATTTATTGTTTACATGCTTTCCATGTTTTAATGTTTATAGCATGTTTTTGATGTCTATGGATTAGTATGTTCATTCCATGTTTATTAGATCCTTGACATACATGTATAGTATTTGAGACACACATGCTTATTTGATTCACATTAGTGTTCTCACGGTTTGTTTAGCTATAATGTACATCATGAATCTAATACATGTGAATTTATATAGTAATCATGTTTTAGTTCTTATGATGTTGATTTCTAGCTTGTTTTGATACTCCTTGTGGCTATGACATGTTTAAATGTGGATTTTGTCAAAACTTGTGTTATACATGTACAAATAGTGAGTTACATTTGTTTTAGATGCAATGAACTTCATGCTCATTTGTATTCACTATATGTACACGCATGAGCTAGTTTTGATGATTCGTTCATTTATACTTGTTATACCTATTTGCATGTATATGTAGTTTAAAATTCAAATAAAAGAATTTTGATGAATTTTGTATGTGTTTTAGTTAGAAATATAGTATTCGTGTTGTTTTGATGCTCAATGACTTGATTACATATTTAAGTGTTAGATTTCATTAAGACTAGGAATTACTTGTACATATAGTGGGCCACAAATAAATCTATATATGTTTGGCTTGATTGCTTATTTGAACCCATTAGATGTGCTAGTATAGTCTAGTTTTGATGATTCATACATCTTATACTTGTATTCTCATTTTTGAATGTGTTTTATGATTGTGTGTTCACTTCATGTATATGTGTATTGCCAAACTTTAAGATGTACATGTATACCCCTTGAGTCATTTGCCTTTCATGCAAATCTATATTTGGACTCAATTGTGTTTAGGATATGTATGTATACTTCATGTTGACAATTCATACATATACTTGAAATGAAATTTGTTGTGATGAAAATTTAGTTTTTCATGTTTCATGTATTTATGTTTACTTCATGTATATGTCTATCTAGTTCAAACTAATCTTATACATATACATCTTTTTGAGCCACGTGCCTTCATGAATATACATTTAGTGGACTCGTTGAGTTTTGGATATGTATGTATATTTTAGCTTGTATTAGATATACATATGCCTTGAAGATTAAATAAGGAGTTTTATATGATTTTTCATGTTTTTGATGGAATATGTTTTAAGGAATAATTGAGCTTAATGAAATATTTTTCATGATTATGATCTTCACATATTATTTGTACACTCATATCTATTGCTCATGTTTTGTTTCTCATGAGTTATGCTTTATTGGTTAGAGTGATGATTATCATGTGAATTTCAATTTTGTTTTATTCCTTACTTGAAGGATTTCGTGCTAGTTTAATAAGTTTTCCATTTAACTAGTTGCGGTGTTCTTCATTTTGGTAGTGATTTTCAAACAAAACTACACTTTCAAATCTATCTTTGAAAACCCCTACCTTTCAAGGGCGGTAGGATGGGAGATCATGTTCATGTATGCCCTAAATTGAAAATCTTTAAAACTTGAATTATGATTGGGTGGTAGATAATATGATGTATGCACTTGAGCTTATTGTTATGTCAATTGGTATCATTGAACTCTTTCAATTGGTATCATTTTGACCTTTTGTATACTCATATGTTTATTGTGTATGTATGTTTTCATTTGGTATCATCTATTGGTGATTGATACTCATTCCATTTCATACACATATACTTGTTTTATTTGTGCCTACTATATTCCTATATCTTAGAGCACAAATAGTTGTTTATGTTTAACTTGTTAAAATAAAAGTATTCAATGTTTCCTTTGGTATTTCATAAAGGGGGAGAAAATGAGTATTTCATATTTTGTCTTTCAATTGGTATTTGTACTCTCATACTTTATGATTGACATTTCGAATTTGTATCATATGTTTTCAAAATGAAAATATTCTTACAATTGGTATCAAAATTTGTTTTTAGACATTCAAATTTGTTATGTTGTTTTACAATTGGTAATTTGTTATGTTTAATTACAATTGGTATCTCAAAATGTTGTTTAAAGAAAATATTCAAAGTTTTGATTTGTATTTCCTATATGCAAGGAGAGCTTAACATCTCTCTTACATATAGATTCATGTTGAGTATATTATAAATTGAGGAGCTTGACAACTCTTCTTTATATGATATACGTGTGTAGGGGGAGCTTCACATCTCCTCTTATGCATTACATAATATGTGTTATGTGAATTGGGGCTTGTCATCCTTTCTTCATAATGCATATGTGTAGGGAAGCTAACTTAGCGTCTTCCTCTTCATGAATGTATATAGCATATAACATATATTGATCCTTGTTTATTGGTATCAAGATACTTCATTGACATATTTTTTTAATTGATATCATGTTTGTAATCACCCCTTATTGACTTTGTTTTTTTTTTTTAGACAAAAAGGGGGAGAACATTGTTTGCATTGTTTTGATTGACAAAAAGGGGGAGAAAGATTTTTACCCTCATTTTATCTATGGTTTTGATTGTTTTACCCCTTTGTGATGATTGACAAAAGGGGGAGAAGTATTTGAGTTTTATATGCATGCTTATGTTTTATATGCATATATTATGTTTTAATCTCAAGAATATTAAGTTTAATTGATATATAGAGTTTGCTTTGTAATTGGTATCTAGTGCTTATTTTGTTTTGAATATTCCATTTGATATCTAGAACCATTTATTGTTTATGCATACGCATGTTTCATGTTTAATATTCATTGCATATATTTATTGTTTATCCCTATGCATGAGTTAAGGGGGAGCTTCTTTGAAGCTTAACTTTAATCCATACATATTAACTCCATGAGTTTTGTCATCATCAAAAGGGGGAGATTGTTGGCCCAATGGCCTTCCACTCTAGTTTTGATGATGATCAACTCATGTAGTTATGTTTACTAATATTCTTGTGTTTCTAAGTTTCAGACATTAACAGGATATTAGTTGGTGATTAGCTTCAACAAGATGATTAGAAGTTATTCATGATGATTCCGGTGCCAAAGCTTAAAGATCATACCTTTGCACTTGGGAATCACGGAGTTTGGACCGAGTCTACTTGAAGATGGAAGATCGACAAGAAGACTTAGGTATCCTAGTTTAGATAGAGTTTTAGATCCATATTTGTAAAGCTTAGTTTAGTTGATATGCTCAAGTGAACATAAAACACACACGTTTTATGATTTGATATTTGGTTTTTATGGATAGTTGATCAAACAAGTTTACATATGTTATATGTATAGTAGATGTTTTCTATTTATACATACATGCTTTAACTTGGTAAACAAACTTATTTTGATATCCCTATTCATGTTGAAAAATCAAGTTTGACAAAATACAAGGTTTTGTTTTGATAAAATTTGCAAGACTCAAAAATGAATTGATATGTTGATATATTGTCTTGAAATTTTTATCACATGTTTATGTTTCAACATAAAATGATAAAACAAGTTTTATGGAATTTTCAGAAATGATAAAAGGTTTTTATAATATTTTTTCCAAAATTTCTGACCTTGTTTTGTGCTGACAGGCTGGTCGGTCGACCGTCACGGTCGACCGCACCAAGGGCCGGTCGACCGTTGCGGTCGACCGACGTGCACAGACGTGCACGTCTGTTAGGCACAGACACGGCGACCGGGACGGTCGACCGAGTTGAGAGCTCTGCTCTCGGGTTTTATCGGTCGACCGGGCCGGTCGACCGCAGTTGCCCAACGGTCATAATTTGACCGTTGGCGGCGACCGGGCGGTCGACCGGCAGTCTGTCAGACTGCCAACTCAGCCTAACGGCTTAGTTTTGTATAGGGGCTATATAAACCCCATCTCTTTGGGGATTTTGGCCAACTTTTTTAAGGAGAAAAATTTCTGTTTCTAGAGGTTTTAAAACAAGTTTTCAAAAGTGTTGGGGCTTTAATTCTTCAATCTTTATTGTTTTAGGTTTTTGAAAAAATCAAAGAAAAGAATATTTTGGGAGATTTGTCTTGGTTTCATTCTATATCTTTTGCAAGGATTTTCCCAAGTGATTTCTTTGTTGCTAGTTTTCCAAACACCTAGTTTTCCACACTTGAGCTATCTTCTATCCTAAACTATTAGGATCTTTGTTTTGTGGAAAAAGAAAGAAAAAGAGAGTTTGTGTTTTGAACCACTTGTTGTAACCTCCTTTATTTGTTGTATCCCTCTTCGGTAGAGGTGATCGGAGTGGCATTGGTTTGCTCCCTCTTCGATAGAGGCGGAGTTGGTTGTGAGCCTCTTGGTAGAGGTGTGGGATTGGTTGTTGTATTGGCTACGGCCTAACCCCTCGTGTTGTGAGGAGGTTGTTGTTGAGAGAGGAGTTTGGTACTCCTAGAGTTGTAAAAAATCCTCTTGGTAGAGGTTCCCTCGGTGGGAGTTGAGATAGTGGAAATCCTACACGGTGGTGTAGGCGGGGATGTAGAGCAAGGTGCTCGAACCTCGAAACAAATCTTGGTGTTTGCGTTTTGATCCATTGTCTCTCTAACTCTCTCTCTTTAATTGTGCATAGCATCATACTCATCATCATATCATACTTGCTTGTGTTGAGCATTGATTCATTCATATCATATATTGCTTGTGTTGTGCCTTGCATCTCTTATTGCTATATCCTTTATTGCTTGGCTTGATTGTGAGTGCACATTGTTTGGATTGCTTTTGTGTGTGCCTAACTTATACTCATCCAACAAGAGCTTCACATAGCACCTCAACCATTTCAAGGGGAATCAAGGGGAGTTAGTCCAGAGCCTCGCAAGGGGAATTCGGCTACACTTGTTGTATTGTATTAGTTGTGCATAATTTGCATTAGCTTCCGCATTTAGCGCACTTAGTTTGCATTAATTTTCTAGATTAGCACTTACACCTATTCACCCCCCCTCTAGGTGTTTTTCAATATACATTTGATATTATTGTTGTTTCAATTGGTATCATTGGATTCTTTCAATTGGTATCAATATTGACATTTCTTGTATACTCATATATATTTTTATGTATGTATGCTTACTCTTCAAATTGTATCAATTTCGATGGTATCTATTTTTTTTCATACATATATATGTTTATGCTAAGCTTGAATTTTAATAATCATCATGTTTCAATTGATTAGTTTTCAATTGGTATTCTAATACAAGCTTAGACATTATTTTTATTTGGTATTTCATAAAGGGGGAGAAAATCGTATTTTATCTTTCAATTGGTATTCCACTCCTTCCTTTATGATAGAAAATGACAAAAAAAAATTAAGAATTTCAATTTGATATCATATGCTTAAAAGGAATAATATTTCAATTGGTATCAAGATTGTTTATTTACAATTGGTATGTTATTTGTTTACTTATCAATTGTATCAAGATTTTTGTTTTTCAATTGGTATATGTTCACTTTTAATGGTATCAAAATGTTCTACATTGACATATTTCAATTGGTATCATAAAATATTTTGATTTATATTGCTTATATGCAAGGGGAGCTTAACATCTCTTCTACATATAGATTTATGTTGTGTGTATCCTATATTGAGGAGCTTGACAACTCTTCTTTATGTGGTACACGTGTGTAGGGGGAGCTTCACATCTCCTCTTATACATTGCATATTATGTGTTATGTGAATTAGGGCTTGTCATCCCTTCTTCATGTAATGCATATATGTAGGGAAGTTAACTTAGCGTCTTCCTCTTCATGAATGTATATCGCATATATCTATTTATTGATTGTTTGTTTGACCCCTTAGTTAATTCTTTGTTTCGAATAAAAAGGGGAAGAAGAATTTATTGATGTGTTTTACTTTGACCCCTTGTTGATGATTGACAAAAAGGGAGAGAAGTATTTGATATAATGCATAAGTATTTGGTATATATGCATGTTTTCAGGATTCATGTTTATGCATATATGTTTTGTTTTGCAAATAGGAGAAAAAGTATTTATGAGTTTTATGTTTGATTGACATGTTTATCTCCTTATATTTGCATACATGTTTATTTTTGCATGTGCTTCATTGCCATATCTTATTGCTTATTTCCTATGCATGAGTTAAGGGGGAGCTTCTTTGAAGCTTAACTTTAATCCATGCATATATAACTCCATGAGTTTTGTCATCATCAAAAAGGGGGGAGATTGTTGGCCCAGAGGCCTTCCACTCTAGTTTGATGATGATTAACTCATGTAGTTATGTTTACTAATAATCTTGTGATTTTAGTTTCAGATCATTAATCAGATTTTAGTTGGTGATTAGCTTCAACAAAGGAGTTTGGAAGCTTGCACATGGTGATTCCAGAGCCCGAGCATCAAGATCATACATTGCACTCGTTGGAGTCTAGCTCGGTGGATCACGTTTTGGATCGAGTCGACTTGAAGATGGAAGATCGTCAAGAAGACTTAGGCATCCTAGTGTTTAGTGTGTTTTAGATCCATGTGTAAAGATTAGATAGTTGATATGCTCAAGTGCACAACACACACGTTTTATGGATATTAGTTTTTCGGTTTTTAGTTTAACCGATATTTGTTTTCATGGATAGTAGATCAAAACAAGTTTAATTAGTTTATGTATAGTAGATTCATTCTATAAATGCATGCTTAACTTCCTAGACAAACTTATTTTGACTTTCCTATTCATGTATTGAAAATACAAGTTTGGTAAAATACAGTTTTTGGTTTTGGAAAAACTTGTAAGACACAAAAATGATTCAATATGTTTGATATTTATCTTGAAATTTTATCACAAGTTTGTATTTCATATAAAATGATAAAACTATTTTGTTGATTTTTAGAAGTTTTATGGGATTTATTAAAATATTTTAAAACCCAGTTTCTGACCCAGAACAGTGCTGACAGGCTCTGTCGGCGACGCCACGGTCGACCGACCCAGGAGCGGTCGACCGGGCGGTCGACCGACGTGCACAGCCTGTGCACGTCTAGGCCTGGCATTGGGCCGGTCGACGGCCGGTCGACCGGACCAGAGAGCTCTGCTCTCTGTTTTTGGGCGGTCGACCGGCTTCCTCCAACGGTCGAAAAATCGACCGTTGGCGGTCGACCGCCTGCCGTCCAGGCTATAAAAACACCCAACGGCTATATTTTTGGGGGAGGCTATATAAGCCCCATTTCTTGGGGATTATGATAAGATTTTTAACAAGAAAAATTCCTACTCTCTTGTGTTTTCCAGCAGTTTCAAAGTGTTTTAGTGCTTCAAAAAGATTCATCTTATTGGTTTTTAGAGTTTTGGAAAAATTAAAGAAAATAGAAATTTGAGAGATTTGTATTGTTCTTCATTTCCATCATTTTCAAGAGTTTTCCCAAGTATTTTTCTTTGAGTTTTTGTTTTCCAAACTCTAGTTTTTCCACACTTGAGCTATCTTCTATCCTAATCTATAGGATCTTTTATTTGTGGGAAAAGAGATTGTTTGTGGTTAAAAAATACCACCAGTTGTAAACCCTTGCTTTGTTGATATCCCTCTTTGGTAGAGGTGGATTGTGCTTGTATCCCTCTTGGTGAGGAATTTGGTTGTATTGGTGGAGTTCGGTACTCCGGTCTTCGTAGACCATTTGATTGCCTCGGTGGAGGTTGTATTGGTTGAGAGAGGAGTTCGGTACTCCCAGTTGTTGTACAATCCTCCTCGGGGAGGTTCCCTCAGTGGAGTCCTCGTGGACAAGTTAGTGGATTGGAAATCCTTCTCGGTGAAGGCGGGGACGTAGAGCTAGGGGCTCGAACCTCGAAACACATTTTTTTCTTTGCATTTGATCCATTGACTCTAAACTCTCTCTTTACATTGTGCATTGCATCATTCATATTACCATATCTTATTTGCTTGCATTTGTGCCTTGCATATATTCATATTGCCTGTTCATATTATATGTTTGGTGTTGTGTGTGCCTCACTTGTACTTAACCACGAGAGCTTCATATAGCACCTCAACCCTTATCTAGGGGAATCAAGAGGAGTTAGTCCAGAGCCCTTCACGGGAATTCGGCTACACTCGTTGGTTGTACTAAGTGTAGTTATAAATTAGTTTAATTTTCGCATTTAATTTTTAGATTAGCACTATCACCTATTCACCCCCCCTCTAGGTGATTTCATAAACATGTAATCAAAACATGAAGCATAGAAATCAAAACAAAACTTATAAACATACATATGATTATTATGTACATGCACATGCATAGATCTAGGACATACACATTAGTTAAAACAAAATGAGAACACAAAGGTATGAATGCATATTAAGCATGGTGTCCCAAATAACTAAACATGTATATCACTAATCTAAATGTCATGACATATAACATATTAATCATGAAACATCAAAACATGCTAAAAATCAATGATATGAAAAGCATGTAAACAATAAATGAGGAGTAAGAGATTGTTACCAAAACCAATGAGGGCAACTCTCATGTCTCCAAAACAAGGTGGTCCTCCCACCAAAACTCCCTTGAAAGTGATGCGTCCAAATAGTCATCTTTAAGCTCGGAACGCATCCACCTCAAGGCACCATCACTCTCACGTCATGCGAGAGCCCATACCTACATCAAATACAATAGGGGTGGTCTTTGGTACCCACACTCTTTGGGTCCCTGGGGATTAGCACCTTTCCTAACCCAAACAAACTTAGTTGCTACATTTACATCATGTATACGATCATAACAAACTTAGCAAGGTGGCCCATACGTCCACAATGTGTACAAGTGTACACATGCATACATCGTGTTATGAGTGTGTACGTGTGGAGCATGTGTATGCCGTGGTTTGTGTGCATGCATAGAGGAATTTGTTTTTTTCGAAACATAGATTTCAAGCGTGTATGGTTCAAAACACATTGGCTCAAAGTGGAGCCCAAACAATCAACACTCTTCTTAAGCATAGATATATCATTTTCAATCTTAGAAGAGGTGCATGCAATAGGTAAGCTAGGTGAAGCTACACTAGCATGGCAAATATGAGAATCTAAATCATTTTTCAAAGAAACATTTTCTTTAAACAATCTTTCAATTCTTGTGAAATCAAATCAATTTTGTTTTCAAAGAATTATTCTCTTTAATACAAAATCAAAATTCGAAGTTAAACCTCATTTCTTCAAAATATATTCACAATCATTTTTAATTTCAAATTCTGTTTTCATTAAGGGGCTGTTTGGTTGCAAGGAAGTGGGCGGAAGTAAGGAAATAGGGAAGAATAATTGCTCACTTCCCTATCTATCCAAACACCGGAAAAGGAAAATAAAGAAAAACCTCTTTTCCTTTTATCTTTTCTCTTTTACACAACCATTTCCTCACTTCCAGAGTGCTACAGTAATTTGTGGTCATATAAATCACATTTGTAATAAAATTGTAATAAATTATAGCACAAAACAGTTAATTTTTGAGACAATGTACTCTTCACTTGCATTCTAATTATAGCCTATTTTTATTTTTCTTAATTAATTTTTATATTTAATATTATTTTACGGTCAACTTTGTGGTCAACTTTTTCACTTTCACTTTCACATTACCATTCAAACACCAGAAAAGACCAAATATTTTTCAAACCACACTTCTTAACAACATCCAAATACCGGAAAACTTACTAACCAATTCTCAAATCCAAAAGAAATTATTACTACTTCTTCAATTCCTCACTTCCACCCTTAACCAAACAGGTCATAAGTGCAAGATCAAGTTAGAACTTAAGTGAGTCACTTTCACTTGAAATCTCATCCCTTCTTGCAAAACAATCTCAAGTTTAGAAGATAAATCTTTATTTTCTTCTTTAAACCAATATTATCCTTTTCAAAAGTTTATATTTGAAAGCAACTTTTCACAATTTTTAGTAAGTTCATTATTTATGGCTTGAGCCTCCATAGAATCATGCAATATGAACTAAGAACTAGCATCTAGTTGAGTGTCCGAGTGTACCTCAAGGGAGTCATTCCTTTGGACCATGAAGCAACGTTCGTCGGACTCGTTCTCCTAGATCTCCTCTTCTTATCGATAATCTTTGGTAGCTCGGGAGAAGTCAAAATGCTTCATACTGCAAAAGCGGACTCATAGTGAGAAAGCACATGTAAATAACTTTTATCAAGGGATGCTCTAAGTGCTTTTAGGGCTATTGCATTGGCCTCTATGCTTGCTATCATTAGGGTAGGATTCCTTGGTAATGGTAAGGTAAACATGCAAGCCTAGGATTTTTTAAATGACAACTCATCATAAACTTCCATATTTCAAGTCTAGAGATATCAAACATGGGAGGGACATCCACGAGTGCAAACTATATGTGTGTAAATGCAAATGCAAATGTAGATTAGCAAAATCAAGATCACATTCCTAGGTGGTTAAACCTAATATCAGGAGCGTAGACTCTGATACCAATGAAGGTACACCTAGAGGGGGTGAATAGGTGTACGGCAATCTAATGAAAATGCGAAATTAAAACTTAATTGCAACAACACTTAATGTAACCACGAGTGTAGCCGAATTCCGGTGAAGGGCTCTGGACTAACTCCTCTACATTCCTCTGAATAAGAGTTGAGGCGCTATATGAAGCTCTCGTGGTTAAGCACAAGTGAGGCACACAAACACACAAGCATGTAAATGATATGGCAATATGAATCAATGCAAAAAGTAAAGAGAGAGAGAGAGCTAGAGATAAGGATCAATCGTAAACACAAGTAATTTGTTTTGAGGTTCGAGCCACTGCTCTACGTCCCCGCCTTCACACAGAAGGATTTTACTACTTCTGTCCACACAGGACTCCCACACAGGGAACCTCCACTGAGGATTTGGGGCAATACAATAACGGGAGTACAAAACTCCTCTCTTTACAAACACAACCTCTACACTTAGAGGTTAGGCACCAAGCCACCAAAACTCAATCAACCTCACAAATGAGGGATGGGCACAAAGACAACCATCAATCTCTCACTAGAGAATAGGGCACAAAGCCACCACTCTAAAATCAACCTCTACACAAGAGGGATAACACAAAGTAGGAGGGTTTACAACTTAGTGATCAAAAGACCACAAACCAATCTTTTTCACAAACAAGGATCCTATAGAAAGGATAGAATGATAAGCTCAAGTGTGGAAAATAAAGTGTTTGGAAATCAAAAACTCAACGAAAAACTCTAGGAAAAACTTTAGATAGAATAGAAAATGAAGATCAAACCAATTCCCAAAGAATTCTCTTTCAATGATTTTCCAAACAAAACAAAGATCAAAATCTTAAGCTCTAAAACTCTTTTAAAACTTCAAATAAAGCACTAGAGAATGGGAGAATTTTGCTCTTCAATAACCTTAAGAAACCAACCCCAAAATGGGGTATTTATAACCCTAGAAAATTCTGCTGTTGGCTGGCAGAAGGTCAATTTTGACCTTCCGGTCGACTGGCCAATGGTCAATTTTTTACCGTTGAGCCTTCTGGTCGACCGCCCGGTCGACCGGGCCAGAACCAGAGAGCATTTGCTCTCTGGCCGGTCGACCGCTCGGTCGACCGTCCAAGCCTCACGGTCGACCGATCGGTCGACCGCCCCCACCACCCGAGGGTGGGGTACTTGCAGTCGGTCGATCGCTCGGTCGACCAGCAATTGGCTACCCAGCATGCACGTCTTGTGCACGTCGGTCGACCGGTCCGGTCGACCGGTCCGGTCGACCGCCAGAGCCTGGCAGACAGAATTATAGGACTTGAAACATGGTTTTTATTTTTAAAATAAATCCTATAAAATCTCTAAAAATCCATAAAAATAGTTTTAGTATAATACATTGATATCAAACATGTTTGAGTAAAATCAAATCATGTTACAAACAATTTGAACTATTTTTGTGACTTAAAAATTTGCCGAAAAGCAAAAACCCGTATTTTCCAAAACTTGAATTTTTCAAATGGAAATCCGATTGTACAAAAACTCATTCAAATACAAAAACATGATATTGAAACAACTTTTAGACATATAGTATATGGATATAATCCAATATACATATAAAGATATATATCAATATTTTCGATATTTAATCCGAAAATATGTTTTGTTAAAATACAAAACTCCAAACACATGAATAGGCATATCAAAATAAGTTTGTCTAAGATATGAAGCATACATGTATATAGAACAAATATAAATACATTAAACCAGTAAACTTATTTTGAGTCTATCTATTCATGAAAACCAAGATCGGTTAAATCGAAAACCATAAACATGAAACGGTGTGTGTGTGTGTTGTGAACTTGAGCATATCACACTATCTAATATTTAACAATGGATATAAACACTAAACTAAACATAGTACCGAAGTCTTCTTGACGAACTCCATCTTCAAGCCGGCTCGATCCAAACGTGATTCACCGAGCTTGACTCCAACGAGTGCTAGATATGAACTTTGACGCTCGGGCTCTTGAATCACATGTGAAAGCTCTAAAACACCTTTGTTGAAGCTAATCACCTACTAATATCTTGGTTAAGTATCTGAAACTAAACATCACAAGATTATTAGTAAACTATAACTACATGAGTTAATCATCATCAAAACTAGAGTGAAGGCCTCTGGGCCAACATTTACATCCTCTATTATGTTTAGATGGTTTTTGTTATGCTTACATGTGTTTGGGTGGTGGTAGTTGGATGGATGGAGGCCTATTTATGCATACTATTCTTATATTGCTTATCTCTTAATGCATCTTAGTACATTAATGACATATATTTTTATGTTGCAAATGGACTACAAGAAAACATATATATGCATTATTTCAGGGGGAGCCTTATAATTATAAAAGCTCTCAACTCTATTGTTTTTGTATAACTCCATGAATTTTGTCATCATCAAAAAGGAGGAGATTATTGACCAAATGATCCATCTCTCTAGTTTTAATGATGATTAACTCATATAGTTATTATACTAACAATTTAAAGGTGTTTAAGTGTAACGCCCCGATCCCAATGATACGGGAACGTCACTGCAACGCATATACGTAGGTCAGATGGTGCCCCCACGTATATACGCTAAGCATTAAGTACAACAAGTATCAGAGTACAACACACAGCGTGGTATATTCATATGCCAACTACAAAAGATAAATACAAAGCTTACAAGTTATGATAAGCAAAATCACTTTACAAGTGTCCTTTATCACAACCCAAGTCCAAATGAATCCTATATAACCAAAAATACAAAATGCTCACGAAATGGATGGAGATCCCGTGAACAAAGGAAGAGTCTGGCACGAGGACCGGAGCTAATCTGCCTGCTCACTAAAGAAAGCCTGATCTTCGGTGGATGGCTCCACTTCGACCCAGGCCTCGGAATCTGAATATGCAAATCCAAAGGGTCAAGACATATAATAACAAATAAAAGATAGTCAAGTGACTAAGGATCATGAATAAAGGTAATGAAGTTACAATAAATAGCAATGAATAACAAGCGATGTAAACTCAATAAGGTAAGATCATATGCAACAAATCTACAATTAACGTCTTATATTATTACTTGTCTTACTGTGATATCTAGCTATGTGACCCAGCGTCCAGAGCACATAGATCCATATCCTAGTAAAACAAGGTTGTTATTGGAAACAGGTTGTATCGACGAACTATGTTTACAGTGGGTCCCGTGCATACCCGGACCACGGCCCAGGATTGTTCCGTTGCTTGAAGACGGAACCTGCCGCAAGGCTAAACAGGAGGGACTTATGTATGCCCTTGTCATGACAGTAAACAGAAAGGGAGAAAGCACTCCCCTCGGTCCCCTGGAGTACCACAGGTAAGACCGGAACAGTAATTGTACAATATACCTAAAGCCACTGTAAACACGAACACGTATCGATATCCGCATATTTCCCCCGACCCATATGTAAGTTGGGCTTTTTATGTAAAAGTCAGTGTATCATGCTTAGTTTTAAGAGAGACATGACAAGTGGTGATATATTGTTTAACATGTCATGGAACGAGTATATGCAATAATAAGTCATGAGGTAACAAGAGATACATCCATTCAGTATAAGTCATGTTGTGCCCGTATTGAAGCATGAATAAGCAAGGTATAATACATATGTAACAAGTATAAAAACCAAATTCAGAACAGAAATAAACTATGACACACAGTCAGGATTAGCGACTAGGGGTGAGGGTTAGTCGACTAATACTGGGATACAGAGAGTTAGAATTCTGTTTCAGGGAAAGTTAGTCGACTAGGGTAGGAAGGTTAGTCGA